>CM053583.1:340721079-340737214 GCA_028627135.1 Pseudochirops cupreus
ATCCTGCCCTACCAAAAAGTGACATAGGAGAGAATAGACTGGGGGAGGGGGGAAACACTGGGATGGCTGTTTTGGGGTGGTGGGTGGGGGAAAGACGGGGAGAAAATATGTAACTCAAAAAAAATTTAATAAAAAAAAAAGATTGACAATTACTAAATGAAATAAGCATTCTGTTGTGCAGGCCTATTCTGTACATTTATCGCAAAGTGAAAGTCATCACTTTATGCACTTCCAGGATAGGGCATATTCACTTTCAGCAAACTCTACTGTAAGCAAATAGCATGCAATTAAAATCTTTTAATGCTATGAGGCAATAATATGTTCTCATTTAAGTAGGAAAGGTGTGAAGTAGAAAAGGCAACTCATTTCTCAGTCCTTTGCAGTCTGACTTCCTGCCATATCACTCAACTGAAATTGTTCTCCTAAAGTCGGTGATGAGCTCTTAATTGGCAGATTCATTGGACTTTTCTCAGTCCTCTTCCTTCTTTGTCTCTCCATAGCATCGGATGCTGTTGACCACTCACTCCTGCTTCATAGCCTCTCCTATCTGTTTTCATAACACTGCACTCTCTTGGTTCTCCTCCAACCTGTCTGTTCATTCCTTAGTAGCCTTGCTTTCTAGATCATCATCTATGCCTCCCACTATAACTCATGGGGTGCCCCTAAGCTCTATCTTTGACATTTTCTCTTCTCTCTCACTATACCTTCTTTCTCAGAGATCCAATCTGCTCCTGTGGGTTGAATGATTTTCTTTGTTCAGATGACTCTAGTTTAAAACATGTAGGCTTTGTTTTTCTCTTGAGTTCCAGTGAGTTCCATCTTTAACTGACTCATGAACATCTCCAGTGTCATGCCCCACAGCTATCTCAACCTCAACACAAAAATGAACAAAGTACTGGGCCTGGGAGTCACAATGACCTGAGTTTAAATCTGGCCTCAGATGCTTACGAGCTGACTGATCTTAGGCAAGTCACTTAACTTTTGTTTGCCTCAGTTTCCTCAACTGCAAAATGAGCATAATAATAGCATCAACTTCCCAGGGTTGTGAGGATCAAATGAGGCAATATTTGTAAGGTACTTAATATAGTGCCTGGCACACAGTAGGTACTTAATAAATGTTTATATCCTTTATTCCTTCCCCCCAAAACATGCCCTCCATACTTTCTTATTTTTGTTCATGGCACCACCATCCTTCCCATCACCCAGGATTACAACCACCAAGTCATCTTGGACTCATCTCTTTTTCTTCCACTCTCTGTATTTCATCATTTGCCAAGTCTCATGGATTCTCCTTCCACACCTCTCCTATTTCTCCCCTCCCTATTTATATGGCCACCATCTTGGTACAGGACCTCACCATCTCCTGCCTAGACTACTTCAATTGCTTCTTAATGAATTCCCTTCCTCAAGCCTGTCCCTTCTCCAATCCACCTTTCACACTGCTCTGAATTTATCTTCCTAAAGCAGAAATTTGTCTCAGACAGTTCCATTGGCTCCCTGTTGCTGCAATTCTAAAATACACACTCCTCTGTTTCCTGTTTAAAGTCCTTCATGATCTGGTTCAGCCTGCTTTATTTCATCTTACTTGCCCTTATACTCCCTACTTTCTGTCCAAACTGGGCTCCTTGCTATTCCTCATACCCTACGTTCTATTTTTGGCTCTATACCTTTACACATAGGCTACTTGCTATTTCTACAATTTGCTTCCTCTACCTCTGCCTTTTAGGATCCCTAGCTCAGCCCAAGTTCCACCTTTCCTTATTAGCCCACTTGCTAATGCCAAACACTTCCTGTCCCCATCCCAGTTACTTGGAGTTTACCTGGTATATACTGTGTAGTTATGTATGTGTTTGCATGTTGTCTCTGATAGCATGTAAGCTCTTTGAGGGTAAGCTCCCAGAGGGCTAACATGAAATCTGTTTCATTTTTGTCTCTGTAGCATTGATACCTTTCACAGTGGCACACAGTAGGAACTTAATAAATGCTTGTTGAATGAATGAATGAATGAACAAATGGTAGCCCTGTCTTCAATCAATATTTTACCAAGATTTAAAGAGGCCCAATGAAGAATAGCTGTCCATTCATCAACAAACCTACTATATTTCAGGGACACTTTGCTAGACGCTGAGGAACACAAAAAAGTGTAATATTTACCCTAAAAGAGCCCACCTTATAGAATTAAAATCTGATAATTTGGACTTATGCAAATAAAATGACTAAAATGTCCTTACCTTTTGAACCAGAGACTCCATTACTGGGCTTATAACTTAAGGAAGCCATTGATTAAAAAAAATAAAAAAAGTTCCCATATACTCCAAAATATTTATAATAGAACTTTTCCTGACAACTAAGAATTAGAAACAAAGCAAATACCTATCAGTTGGGGAATGGCTAAACAAATTTTGTGAAAAATGGATGTGATGTAATATTGCTGCGCTCTCTAAAGAAATGATGTGTATTATGAATAGAGAAGTATAGAAAGATCTATATGAAATGATGCAGAGTAAAGTAAGAAAACAGTATGTCCAATAATTACATCAATGTAAGTGAAAAGATCATTGGCACACCCCCAAAAAAGTAAACGTAACAAAATTATAAAGATCCAGTGGGATGAAAATGAAGAGATTTGAGAAGACACCCCCAACCTGCCCCTCTGTAGAGAGAGGAAATCCACGGGTGTCACATATTACAAACATTTTTTGACTTTCTCACTGTATTGATCAGTTACACTAACTTTTTTCCTCCTCTCTAAAAAAATACTCTTTGTTATATGGAATGACTTTCAATGAAGAGGGTGGAGGCGGGGGGGTAGATACATGGGATACTATGGTGATATAAGAAACAGAAAGCATAAATAAAATTTAAAAAGTAATAATTCTAGTCTAATGCCTGGAAGAGACCCTTCAGATTATTCAGAGCAGTGGTCTCCAAACTTTTGATCATACACCCCATCATTGAAGCCTTTTTAAACATGTACCCTCAAGATCTGTGTATTTATATATTTATAAATTATATGCATGCCCTACTATATTAACACATTATTTGTATCCAAAAATAAACAAAAACAAAAACTTTAAATGAGACGATAAAATATTTTAAGATAACGCATTAATAATTTTAGTGTAGGCATTGTAGTTGAAGATGCTTCATGGTTTTTTAAAATCATAGTTGAACACTTTGTGATCCAAAGATTCAGAGGTCTAGTTCTAAGTTTCATTTATTTTGATGCCTGATTTTAATGATTATCATAGCTGAAAAAGATACATAGAGCTGAAAGGGAGAAATATTATTGCTTGTGGGCTGTGTTTACTAAATAAGTAATCTTACTTTTCAACCCTACCCACCAATTATACAAAGGTTTTTGTTGAAATTCTGCTGGTAACTTTCCTTCTCTGATACCAATCAATCGTCCTTAGAAATAGAAAGGTATTTCATTTTTATATCTTTAGACGAATTCAAAACCCACTTAAATTCTTTATTTGAAAAGTTTTAAGCAGGCTAGAAAATTCTGTTGCCAAGTTTTCAAGTGTGCTAATATGAGAGCTTAAGGAAGGGGATACTAATAATTTTCAGCAATAAAATGGAAAATTGGTGAACATTCATTTTCAAAATGGTCTCTCCATAGTACAGATTTCTTTCAGAAAGCACCGACTTTCTCATTCATTATTAAAATGTCACCTTTTACCTTAAAGGGCTGTTTATTTTGCATTTAGAATAAGTGTTTGTTGTAAATACTCAAATCGGCTATGAAAAACTTATGACAGAAGATGCCATCCACTCCAGAGAAAGAACTGATAAAGAGGAGTATGCATAGCATGATTTTACACATATTTATAAGTTTGTGTCAGACGGTGGCCTTCTCTAGTATGGGGTGGGGAGAGAGAAAAAGAGAAAAACAGTTCAGAATTTAGAATGTAACAAAAATTAAAATGTAAAAAACAAAATGCATATTTGTTTGTTTATTCGGGTACTATTGACAGTCACTTATCAAAGAAACAGTTGCAAATTTGGAGTACTTATCTTTTTGTAAAAGAAAAAAATGATTAATATCTTCCAATTTGGCAGTTCATTCGAGCACTTTGACATGAAATGACCATTGAACCCCTCTGTAGGACAAACAACTAATCTGACCCCTTCCCATCCCTTCACAAATCATTATCAAGAATTTACAATGTCATGATCTTGTTTTTGTAAAATCACCCACATCACTGACTTTCTGTGTGTGTCACAGTACACTCCCACTTCTTTGTTTCAATGACTTGCCTACGAATGATGAGATGAATGAATTTCACATGTGGTGCTATCTCTGTAACCTTACCCTGAAATCCCTTCTTACCAAAATTCCAGTCAAAGCAATTACTTCATCAGGGGCTACACTTAACACGGTTTTCCCATAAAACAAATTTTTCATTAAAGAAGTCATTTACTGCTGAGAGAATATCTCTATTATGTATATATATGTATATATATATATATATATAATACATCTATCCCTTAACGGCTCACGTACGTGTATTTCGTTACTGAAATAGAATCTAGCAGATACAATAAACAGAGACATGTTACAAAAGTCTATATTTTCATCTTGCTGTATAGCAAACCTCCCACACTGCATAATTTGTTGTAATATTTGCTTCTTCACATCTCCAACAATATTTCTTACATCTTCTAACAGTATTTGCTGAAGAAGCACTACATTATCATTGCTATGCATTATTTCCGCCATTACTACTGCAGCAGGAACAACAAAAGTTTCTCCAGTGGTGTATGGCTTTTATCTTTCAGTGCTAAATAAGAAACTTCAAAAGAGTCTGCTCTTTTTTTGTATTCTCTTTTCTTTAAAATTTTCTAATTCTTATTTTTGTAAGCATTTATTTTCTCTTCGTCCTACTTTGTCCCCTCCCATAGGATATTATTTTTAAATAAAAGCCAAAAAAAAGACCCTGTAACTAATATGCATAGTTCAGCAAAACAGATTCCTACAGTGGCCATGTCCAAGAATGTATGTCTAATTCTCTGTAAGTCCATCATGTCTCTGGAAGGATATGAGGAACATACTTAATTTGGGGTTTTCTGGAACCATGGTTTGTCATTGTGCTGATCAGAGATCTAAAATAAAAGAAGTTTAAAAACATTTGTCACTCAGTTTATTGGTAGTTTTGTTTGGTTTTAGACTAATTCACCCTATTGAGAGAAATGATTCTTTCTCTCTTATATTAATAGAGATTAAGGTTTCTCCTTTCTATTTCCTCATTCAAAGCCCATTCTCTCAATGACATCTCTGAGCTTGCCCAAAAATTTACCCCGCCCAGACCATCTTATCTGTGTGGAATTCTTACCCCACCATCATTTATTGTTCATTGACTGGGTGGAGGATACATCCTTTTGTATAGATTGCTCAAGGTGGGAGTGGTCTGGCTTGAGATGAGTTTCTCTTTGTCCATGAGTAACACAATCAAAGGCACATTCCTAGCCCCTCACTAGAATAAGTCCACCTTTCATTGTAATATTCGTTCTCTTATTAATTGTTAAGCCAATCAGAGTTGGTTTCCACCTGTTGGGAATACCCACTCTTCCAAAGATATATAAGTATTGATTGGCTTCCACGATTCATCTTTGATTTCTGAGAGAAAGTAAAATGTCTATCATTTTATTAATTATCAGCTAGCCATAATTAACAAAGCTGATTATTAATTACCCAAAAACTATTTCTCTCAGACTTTTTATACATCACACTATCTAGTGCAGGCTGGAAGAGCAGTCACCACTCACAAGCAGATCCCCTGCTGACTGGCATAGAAACTTTGATTTTTTCCGTTTTTGTCCAAAGCAGAAATTTCTCTTTAAGCAGTTTGGTAGCCTTTACTTCTAGAGGGTTACCACATTGGTGCCAAACTTAGAATACACATCCAATTGATATTATCCCTACTGCCACTCAGAACTGAGCTCAAGAGATCCAGCAGCCTCAGTCTCCCAAGCCTGGAATTAGAGGCATTTGTGTGTCACCATGCCCTTTATAAAGTATTGCCTTGAATTTTGAATGACTTTTCATCACTTGAAAATATTTGTAAATTTGTAAAAATTTGTCTTTATGTTCCAAATGTTTAATTTTTTAAAGTCTTGCTAAACCCAATGGCTTTATCATTAACTAATATCACAGAGTTCAATATACGCTTCAGATAAGGTTCAGGACTGATGATAGTTGATATAAATCCCTATTCATAATAACCTTTTTGATAATTTTTATTTTTCATTTTTGCCCAAACTGATCAGAAGATCACTGTTTTTTAACCTGGTAATGAATCTGATGGAGAATTATACTAGTATCTGCTCTGTCATTTTTTTTTTTTTGGTGTTTGCTAATGCTCACATCATTGATAATCACTTCAATCTACTTGCAGAAATCTTTCTAAGCCATTTGTCTATTGTGTGAGGATTAGTTTAGTTAAAACTAGGTAATAAGAAAGTAGTTTGGCAGGAACTGGCAGAAACTAGAAACAACATCTCATATAAGTATACTAAGATAAGGTCAAAATGAGTATATGTTTTAGACATAAAGGGTGATATCATATGCAAATTAGGGAACTATGGAAAATTTTTTCTGTCAGATCCATAGATAAGGAAAGAATTACGATCAAACAAGAGATAAAGAGGATAAAAGGAAGTAAAATGAATAATTTTGATACATGACATTAAAAAGGTTTTGCATAAACAAAACCAATGCAGACAAAATTAGAAAGAAAGTAGGAAACTAAAGGAATTTACAGCAAGTTAATTTCTCAAATATATAAGAAACTGAGTCAAATTTATAAAAACACAAGTTACTCCCCCACTGATAAATGGTCAAAAGATATGAACAGGTAATTTTAGAAGAAAAACAAAACTGTCTAACTTGGGCAAGTCACTTAACTCCAATTGCCCTGCCTTCTCGCCTCGAAAAAAAAAAGCAAAGCTATCTATAGTTATATAAAAATGTTCCAAATCACTATTGATTAGAGAAATACAAATTAAAACAACTATGAGTACCACCTCATATCCATCAGATTGGCCAATATGATAGAAAAGAAAAATGACAAATGCTAGAGGGAATATGAAAAAATTGGGACACTAATATGTTGGTGGAGTTGTGAACTGGTTCAACCATTCTGAAGGACAATTTGCAACTATGACCAAAGAGCATACCCTTTGACCCAGCAATACCACTTCTAAGTCTGCATGTCTTCAATGGGTGGAAGAGGGGCAGGTGGGATGGAAAGAATTCAAAACTCAAATTTTGCAAAAATAAAAAAAATTATTAAAAATAAATTAAAAATGTGTTTTTGAAAGAACTAGGTAATAAAATCCATCAGTCTGCTTAACTGGGCACAGATAAGCTGGGCATATGTATATACCCCAGTAAATTAAGTGAATGAATAAAGGTGCTATTGTCAACTCCTCAGTGTTAGGAAATTCCTACACTTCCCTCAAGATAACTTGTATACTGTATGTAACATATGGTTATCTAATGTGGAAATTGAGTGAGAGCATCAGTGTCAATATTAAATATTAGTAAAGTTTATTTTTCTCCTTTTTTAATATAAAAAAACAGAAAATAAAATTCTTATTTCCCCTCTCCCCCAAATCCCAATAGATCATCTTTAGGGTTATGTGCTCTTCACTTTGAAGACCATTGATCTTGTCCAACCCCCTTATTTGACAGATGAGGGAACTACAAGAGACTGTGTGGTGTAAGTGGAAAGATTAACTTTGTCAAACCCCTTATCCATGCTGGCTACCTCTGCCAGTTTCATTAACACGGCCCAATAAGAACTGCTACTTCTTCCCATCTTTTTTATCTTTATAATCTTGTTCCCATAACAGCTTCCTGCCAGATTCACTCACCAGACTCTAGTAGGCTTTTAAAAGGCATAGATTCTCACAATCTGAGTTCAAATTGGATAAGGCATTCCCCATTTCAGGTTCACACTCAGCTTTCCATGTTTCTCCCCACTCCCTTGCAGAGGTCAGAGGTCTGATCCATGGGTGTGGGACATTGTATATATTTTTAGATTTTTTTTTTTTGTTGTATGGCTTGGTTATGCTGGTTTCCCTCCCCCCCCCCCCACTTTTCCCCTTCTTCTTTTTCCTTTTTTTTCAAGGCAATCAGGGTTAAGTGACTTGCCCAGGGTCACACAGATAGTAAATGTTAAGGATCTGAGGCCAGATTTGAATTTAGGTCCTTCCGACTCCAGGACTAGTGCTTTATCCACTGTGTCACCTAGCTGCCCTTCCTTCTTATTCTTTAAAAAAAAAATTATTTGTTATATGGGATAACTGGAAAAGGGGAATAAGAGAGATGGGAGTGGTAGTGGTAATAAGGATAAAATTTTTAAATATATTAATAAAAATATCTTTTAAGTAAAAAAAACCATAGTCTTCCAAGAATTGTTCTTAATGCTCAAAAATCTAAGCCCCAAATTCTGTGGGAATATGGAGCCCACAGACATGCCTTTTGACATTTATGACTATGAATCATTCATCTTAAGTCTTTTTTTTTTTTGCCTTTTTGGAGGGGGGAAGGCAGGGACATTGGGGTTAAGTGACTTGCCCAAGGTCACACAGCTAATAAGTATTAAATGTCTGAGGCCAGATTTGAACTCAGGTCCTCCTGGTTCCAGGGCTGATGTTCTACTCACTGTACCACCTAGCTGCCCCCATCTTAAGTCTTAATTTTGTTAAACTGTCAAGTTTAGAAGACATTAACCAGCATACACTAAGGCCGTGATGGACCCAAGTACTAGACTGGGAGTCAGAAAACCCATGTTCTAATCTCAGCTCTGCCATTAGCTAGTTGTATGACTTTAGACGAGATATTTCAACTAAAAGGATCTCTTTTTCTTTATTGGAGGATAGGGGATGGGGTTGGTGACGTTAGAGGTTCAGATTCCTTTTCTAACCTGATAACAGCAAACCACTGGACCTAGACTAGACAAAAGACCTCTTAGCTTTGTTGCTTACCCTTGGGTGACCTGGGGCAAGTTACCCAACCTTGCTGAGTCTGTTCCTTTATGCAGGAAATGAGAGGGTTGGACAAGACTACCGCTAAGATCCCATCAGATTCAAGATCTATGATTTCTAAAGTCCTTACCAGCTTGTAAATCCCATGATTCTCCAACAAAGTGTCCTGCTCTCAACTGATAATGACTTTAGTGTCTGTCTATTATTAAGGTAACTATGTAATTAGAAGACAATTCAGCACACATTTATTTGATGCCTACTACATTCAAGATGTCGTGCTGGGTACTAGAAATAGAAAGGTGAAAAATAAGATATTCCTGTCTACAAGAACTTACAGATTACTGAGACAATATCCCATACAGAGATATATAAATGATACAAGTTAGAACGTGAAAGAAGGCAAAAGAGTGATACAGACGAAATACTCTGGAGAAATGGTATAATTGTAATTATTTAGTTAGTTAGCTGATATTTATTTGGGGAAGGGAGTGGAAAAAGGGTAGATTAAAAATAAATATAAGCATGTCCTTTGAGGAAAAATGTTTCCCACTGATTATGTGGAATACAATAAGTATCCTCAAGTGAGGATATAGTAAGTCAGATTTTTCTTCCAATATAACTATGTGGAAAATGGAAAAATTAGATCAAATTCCATGGAAAATTCCACATAGGCAAGGAGTCTATTTGACATCTAGTTTCCAAATCTAATAAGTCCTATCTAGGATACAGATCTATAACTCCACATTGACATGCAAAGAGAAACACCACCCTCCCTCCACCTTTTAAAACAGATCTGGTCGTTCAAAAACTTTGTAAGCAGTATCCTGCCCTCTGGCAGGAGAGACATGGGCAGGACAAGGTGATACACTATGGAGGAGGGCATGGGGTCCCCTGAGGAAGCTTTCAGCACCTTCTCCTTCAGTTGGCAGCCCCTGTTATTGATTGCAGATGCTTACTCCCTTTCGGGTAATGACTGACAGTCAATAAAGCAACACTACGGTATTTGTAGCAGCTCTCATGTGTGTTCTTTCCTACATCTTGCCTCCATTTGAGAAACCAGTTGTTTCTTCATTATCCCAGATGTATAGTGAAAAGCATCCATTTAAATGACCTGGGACTTTCTCTTTTATTCACTTCATAAAAGAGAATGTATCAGTCATCTATCAGCTTTGGCAGCCTCCTTGCTCCATAATCTCATAAGACTTTCAGGATCATTGTTAAGAAAAATAAAAAGGAGTGAAAAACAATCCATAGGTTCTTTTTTTTTTCCAATTTTTTAAAATAAATTAATTTATTTTTAGTTTCAACATTCACTTCCACAAGTTTTAAATTTTCTCTGCCTCCCACCTCTTCCCCCTCCCCAAGATGACATGCAGTCTGACCTAGGCTCTACATATACATTCTTATTAAACATATTTTCACATTAGTCATGTGGTATAGAAGAATTAGAACAAATGGGAGGAATCATGAGAAAGAAAAAACAAAACAAAAAAAAAAGAGAGAGCAAATAGTAAGCTTGGATCTGCATTCAGATTCCATATTTCTTTCTCTGGATGTGTATGGCATTTTCCATAATGAGTCTTTTGGAGTTGTTTTAGATCCTTGCATTGCTGAAAAGAGCTAAGTCTATCAAAGTCAGTCATTGTACAATGGTTACTGTGTACAATGTTCTCCTGGTTCTGCTTACTTCATTTAACATCAGTTCATATAAGTTTTTCCAGGTTTTTCTGAAGTTCACCTGCTCTTCATTTCTTACAGCACAATAGTATTCCGTTACGTTCATATACCACATGTTGTTCAACTATTCCCCAATTGATGAGCATCCCCTCAATTTCCAGTTCTTGCCACCACAGAAAGAGCTGCTATAAACATTTTTGTATATGTGGGTCCTTTTCCCATTTTTATGATCTCTTTAAGATATAGCCCTAGAGGTAGTATTGCTAGGTCAAAGGGCAGGTCCTTTTTTATTTTTATAGCAGGTGTGTGTGTATGTGTGTGTTGGCAAAAAACCTGGAAACTAAGGGAGTATCCATCAATGAGGAAATAACTAAACAAATTATGGTAAATGAATGAAATAGAATTGTGCTTTATGATGTAGTTGTGCTTCTAACACTTTTATGCTATATGCAATGTTGAAGGGGGTGGTTTCAGGGAAACCTAGGATGACTTGTACGACCTGATACAGAGTAGAATGAGCAGAACCAGGAGAATAAATCATTCAATAATAGCAACATTATAAAAAACTAAACAATTTTGAAAGACTCAAGAACTCTGATCAATGTAACGACCAACCGTGATTCCAGAGACTCAAGGAGTAAGAATGCTAACAAATTCCTGATAGAAAGGCAATGGTCTTCATCAGTAGAATGACCAACGTGGGAATTTGTTCTAGTTAACAATGCATTTTTGTCTTTCTTCTTTTTTCGGGGGGGGGGGCAGGGTGGAGAAAGAGAGAGGAAAAAAATAAATCCTGCTAATTGAAAAAAAGTTAATTTTTAAAAAGAAGCAAAAGGAACCTAATTCCATCTGTCAATGGATTTTCACACATATATGGATGTATGTATGTATGGATGGATGGATGGATAGATAGATGGATGGATGGATAGATGGATGGATGGATTCTCACTAGCCATAGGATCAGACACAATTCAAAGAAGAGGAACTCTTTGCTCTTGTACTTTCCTAGATAGAACTCACATTTATTTTGGGAAAGGCCTCTGTCCTCTACTCTCCTGTTCATTTCTGCTTTTCTAAAGATTATCTTATCAGTATGTTTAGGAGCAAGCTGGGCTTATAAAAAACAACCAGACCCACATGTACAAAAATATTTATAGCAGTTATTTTTGTGGTGGCCAAGAACTGGAAATTGAGGGGATGCGCATCAATTGAGAATGGCTGAACAAGCTGTAATATATGAATGTAATGGCATACTATTGTGCTATAAGAAATGATGAGCAGGAAGACTTCAGAAAAACCTAGAAAGACTTATATGATCTGATCCTGACTGAGGGGAGCAGAACCAGGAGAACATTGTACACAGTTACAATCACATTGTGTGATGACTAACTTTGATACACTTGGCTCTTCTCAGCAATGCAAGGTTCTAAGACAACTCCAAAAGGCTCATGATGGAAAGTGCTATCCACATCCAGAGAAAGAATTACAGAGTCTGAATGCAAATGGAAGCATACTATTTGCTATCTTTTGTTTTGTTTTGTTTTGTTTTATTTCTTCTCTCTGATGGTTTATTCCATTGGTTATAATTCTTTTTTGCAACATGACTAATGTGAAAATATGTTTAATATGAATGTATATGTAGAGTTTATATCAGATTGCACGTTGTCTTGGGGAGGGGGAAGAAGACGAAGGGAGAGAAAATTTGGAATTTAAAAGCTTGTAGAACTGAATGTTGTAAACTAAAAATAAATAAAATCTAAAAAATAAAGAACAACCAGTATGATGATATGCATAATTATCTTTTACCATATCCAAACTTCTCTATGCTTGGCAAGAAGCAAACATTATACTTCACTTTTCATGACAGAGAGGTAGAGGCCTAATAGGGAAGAATGCAGCATACATTATCAGAAATGTACAAAAACACAGTTTCAGGTGTTTTTGCTTAAATATGTGTGTGTGTATGTACACACATATACATATATCCTAAGGTTCACTTATTTCCTTCTTTTCCACTTTAGAGAATGTATTTTAAAAGAAAAGCTCTAAATTCAGTAGCAATCAATCTTAGACTACAGTCAGGAAAAATGCCCAACACTTAAGCCAAGGTTGGGTTCTCTGCTTTTCCTTGTATTTATGTGTATCTCTAACCTCTTAGTGTTTGAGTCAAAATTCAATTTATTAGTAACATTTGGTTAAGGAAGCCATAGATTATATTATATTACCTATGGATAAATAAGCATCAGGAGGAGAAGATAGGGGAAATCAGTAGATGTTTATTTGGGAAAGAAAAGCCTGAAAGATGGCAGAGAAAGGCAGAGACTCACCTGAGGTCTCCCCCAAAACCCTCCAAAGACCTTTAAATAATGTCCTAAAACAAATTCTGGAGCAGCAGGACCCCCAAAAGGATGGAATGAAACAATTTTCTAGGCTAAGACAACTTAGAAAATTGGCAGGAAAGGGTGAGAGTGGAGCTTAGTCCAGCACAGCCCAGGGCCACAGCAAACCAGGAGCAGGACTTGGGAACCACTGACTAAGCAGCAGCAGCAGTCACTTCTAGAGTTCTCAGCCCACAGACAGTAAGGGGGTTGAACAACTGGTCAGAAGGAGTTTATAGGGATCTCTTTGTTAGCCCTGAGGCAAGACTCTGTTTCTTTGCCCATACTTGGATCCAGGGCACAGTCCTTGGTGGCAGCCCCAGGGCAAGCAGGAGCACTAGCATACCAAAGCTTGTGGATACAGCAGAGCAGGGACCTTCCTCATGGTTCTGTGGTAGAAAAGAATGCTTATGGTTGCTCATAGACCAGAGCACAGGCCAGGAAAGTAGTAAACACCTCTTCTGAGATCAAATCACCTTATAAGAACTGATACCTTACAATTATCTCTAGAAGTATCCCTAAAAATAGTTGTACAAAATCCCTGAAGCTTGGAACAGTGTGCCCTCTACCCTGAAAGCAGAGCCCCACTTTAGCAAAGAGTTAAAAGTCAAGCAATAGGCTGGAAAAATGGGCAAACAATAGAAAGAATTCTGACTACAGGAAGTTACTATGGTGACAAAGAATCAAAACACACACTCAGAAGAAAACAGCAAAACCAAAACTCACATACCCAAAGCATTAGAGTAAAATATGATTTGTTCTCAGGCTATGGAAGAGTTCAAAAAAGATTTTAAAAATCAACTAACAGAGGTAGAGGAAAAATTGGGAAGAGAAATGAGAATGATGCAAGAAAATTATGAAAAAAAAGAGTCAACAGCTTGGTAAAGGAGACACAAAAAAAAAATACTGAAGAAAGTGACCCCGTATATAACAGGTGGGAGCTAGGTGGTACAGTGAATAGAACACCAGCCCTGGAGTCAGGATAACCTGAGTTCAAATCTGACCTCAGATACTTGACACTTACTAGCTGTGTGAGACCTTGGGCAAGTGCTTGACCCCAATTGCCTTGTCTTCCCCCCTCCAAAAACAAAACAGAATAGATCAAATGGTAAAAGGGGTACAAAAAATCAATGAGGAGCATGCCTTGAAAGGCAGAATTGGCCAAATGGAAAAAGGGGCACAAAAATTCACTGAAGAAAAGATCTCATTAAAAAATAAAATTGTCCAAATGGAAAAGGAGGAACAAAACCTAACTGAAGAAAATAGTCCCTTAAAAATTAGAATTGAGCAAGTGAAAGCTAATGATTCTATGATACATTAAGAAACAATCAAACAAAACTTTTAAAAATGAGCAAAAGAGCAGATAATGTAAAATATCTCATTAGAAAAACAACTGACCTGCAAAATAGATCCAGGAGAGATAATTTAAAAATTATTGGACATCCTGAAAGTCATGATCAAAAAAAGAGCCTAGACATCATTTTTTTCTCAAGAAATTATCAAGGAAATTTGCCCTGATATTTTAGAACCAGAGGGAAATATAAAAATTGAAAAAATCCACCAATAACCTTCTGAAAGAGATCCCAAAATGAAAACTCCCAGGAATATTATCACCAAATTCCATAGCTCCTAGGTCAAGGAAAAAATATTGCAATCAGCCAGAAAGGAACAATTCAAGCATTGTGGAGCTATAGTCAGGATGACACAAGAGTTGGCAGCTTCTACATTAAAGGATTGGAGGATTTGGAATATGATATTTTGGAAATCCAAGGCACTAGGATTACAACCAAGAATCACCTACCCAGCAGAACTGAGTATAATTCTTCAGGTGAAAAACCAATATTCACTGAAACAGAGGACTTCTGAGCATTCCTGATGAAAAGATCAGAGTTGAATAGAAAATCTGACTGTCAAATATGAGACCCAAGAGGAGCATAAAAAGGTAAACAGGAAAGGGAAATCACAAGGAACTTAATAAGGTTAGACTGTTTACATTCCTACACAGGAAAATGATAATTGTAACTCTATAAGAACTTTCTTATTCTTAGGGCAGTTAGGAGTATACATAGACAGAAGGCATAGGTATGAGTTGAATACTATGGGATGATATCTAAAAAAATTAAGTTAAGGGATGAGAAAGAGAAATCCAATGGAAGAAAGGTAAAGGGAGAGGTAGAATAGGGTAAATTATCTCACATAAAAGAGGCAAGAAAGAGCTTTTAGAATAGAAGGGAAGATGGGAAGGGGATGGGGAATACTTGAACCTTACTCTCATTGG
Organism: Pseudochirops cupreus; assembly: GCA_028627135.1. NCBI lineage: Eukaryota > Metazoa > Chordata > Mammalia > Diprotodontia > Pseudocheiridae > Pseudochirops > Pseudochirops cupreus. The sequence continues at coordinate 340,736,410 of CM053583.1, forward strand.
AATTGGCTCAGAGAGGGAATTCAATTGGGTATAGAAATCTATCTTACTTTACTGGAAGGTAGGAGGGAAGGGGGATAAGAATAGGTGGGGTGCTCACAGAAGAGAAGGTAGATTGGGGGAGGCAGTAGTCAAAAGTAAAATACTTTTGAGGAGGGACAGGGTGAAAGGAGAGAGAGAATAGAATAAACAGAGAGGAAACAGGATGGAGGGAAATAACAATCTTAACTGTGAAAAAATTTTGAAGCAGGTTTATCTAATAAAGGTCTTATCTCTCAAATATACAGAGAAATGAGTCAAATTAATTTTTTTAATTTTATTTATTTATATATAATTTTTTTTATTTTTTTATTTTATTTTTTATTTTTATTTATTTTAATTTTTATTTATATATAATTTTTAGGGCAGTTGGGGTTAAGTGACTTTCCCCAGGTCACATGGCTAGTGTTTTTGTGTTAAGTGTCTGAGGCCGGATTTGAACTCAGGTCCTCCTGACTCCAGGGCCAGTGCTCTATTCGCTTCGCCACCTAGCCACCCCCAAATTAATTTTTTTAAAAAGAGCCATTCTCCAATTGACAAATGATCAAAAAATATGAACAGTTTTCAGATAAAGTCATCAAAGCTGTCTACAACAATATGAAAAAAATCTCTAACTCACTATTTTTTTTAAATTTATTTTATTAAATTTTTTTTGAGTTACATATTTTCTCCCCGTCTTTCCCCTGCCCCCCACCCCAAAATAGCCATATAGCCATACCAGTGTTTCCCCCCTCCCCCAGTCTATTCTCTCCTATGTCACTTTTTGGTA
>CM053583.1:340737714-340806068 GCA_028627135.1 Pseudochirops cupreus
CTGACTTTAGTGGGAAGTATCTTTGTGTGCGTTTTGGAGTGCTAGGATTGGTTTAGAGTCCTGTTTTGTGGGTATTTTGGGGTGGCTATGTGAGAGCTGCGATATGTTGCTGCTGCTACGCCGCCATCTTGGCTCTGCCCCCCTCTAACTCACTATTGATTAGAGAAATGCAAATTAAAATAATTCTGGGGTACTACCTCATACCTATTAGATTAGCTAATAGGACAGAAATGTCTTGTTTTTCAAGAAATTATCAAGGAAAATGATAGATGTTGGAGAAAATGTGGGAAAATTGAGGTACTAATGTACCATTGGTAGAGTTTTGATCTGATTCAACCATCAGGTAGAGCAATTTGAAACTATGCCCAAATATTTATAGTAGCTCTTTTCTGGTGGCAAAGAATTAGAAATTGAGGGTATGTCCATAAGTTGCAGAATGGCTGAACAATTTGCAGTATATGATTGTAAGGATTACTGTTATGATATAAGACATAATGAGCTAGACGCTCTCAGAAAAAAAGCTAGAAAGACTTACATGAACTGATGCACCTTCTTTGCAATTTGTACTCATAGTTATCTAGAACAACAATTGACTATGTGACTTGCCCAGGGTCACCCAGTCAGTATATATCAGAGATGGCATTTAAATCTAGGTCTTCCTGGTTCTGAAGGTAGCAATCTTCCATTATGCAACATTGACTCTTCTGTTTCTATGCATCATGTTAATAGGTTCAGTAATGAGTATGTGCACCATAGAGTTATATTTATTTTGAATAAGAATTTTGTTATTAAATATTTATTTAATGACCAAGAATAAAAAGATAATTAGAAAATTATGTCAAAAAGAGCTGATCAGATTTCACATGGGCTCAGAATTTAAGCTCCAAGGACCTTTCACCTTTCCCAGAATCATAGGATGATAGAATCACATTGCTGAGAAGAACCTCTAAGCCCATCTGTTGCAACCCTTACCTGAACAAGAATTGCTACTACAACATGGTGGTCATGCCTTTTTTTCTTCAAGACTTCTAATGAAGGAAAGTCCCCTGCCTTCTCCAATACTACCCATTCCAAATATGAACAACTCTGTTTGGAAGCATTTTTTTTTTAACATGGAAACTAAATCCGTCTCTCTGTAACTTTGACCTACTGTTCCTACTTCTGCTCTCTGGGGCCAAGCAATACAAATCTAATCCCTTTTCCACATGACAAGCCTTCAAGTGCTCAAGAACAGATATCATAATTCCCCCTCCTCCCCTCCATCTTCTCTTCTCCAAGCTAGTTAACTCTCTTCATAGTTGAGTCAAAATTCAGTTTAATGGAAACATTTTTTTCTTCAATTGATTCTCATAAGGCGTAGACCCATGGCCCTTTGCCATAACCTAAAATATGTTTTTAATTTTGTTTTTTTTTATTTGGGGTGGGGGAAGGGAGGTCTAAATCTATGATTTTACTAGTGTTATGGAACTCCTCATGGAGAAGCATCTTCTATCAATAGAGATCAGCAACTTTGTACAAACTTACAGTCTTTGCTTATTGCCTATAGTCTTTGAGAAGTCCTAACATTTATTTTGAAAATTCCTCTCTTCTTAACTCTCCTGCTCATTTCTCCTCCTCTTTGGAGGATCCTTTGAGTGTAGCTACAAAATATTGTAAACACCTGACAGCAACTTATTTGCTTCCTGTGAGTCAGAAAGCAAAGTTACCATCATCAAACTACCAAGGCCACCTTTAAATAAACTAGTTTATAATGAATAGTTACCATAAGGTAACAGCTGTGACATACCCTGTCATAAGATTTAAAGACTCTATAATTTTCTCAGTGTTCCAGATTAATAAAGTTCTATTCATATCTTTCCAAAACAGCAAAAAAGAACACTTAAGCAGATTGGTGGCTTGGGGAGAGATTCAGAATAACTGGTGCTTTTCCCTTTACCTTGAAATCAAGCCTCGGGAGAAGAGCCTACTGGCCTCTTTGCCATTGCTACTCATAGCTCTTGGTTCTGGTCTCTGTCTAATCCCTTTTCCATTTGACAGTCCTTAAAATAATTGAAGATAGTGAGTATGTCCCTCTAAGTCTTTTCTTCTTCAGGCTGAATAACCCTAGTTCTAGGCTCACAAGATTAAAATCATCTTTGTTTCCTCTTTCTTATATTCCCTAGCAGATTTCCTTAACTGACTGTTGTACTTCTGAAATATATTCTTTGGTTTAACTTCCTTTTTCTTTTTTCTTTTTGGAGTAGGGAAGGCAAGGTAATTGAGTTGGGACTTGCCCAAGGTCACATGGCTAGTAAGTGTTAAGTGTCTGATGTCAAATTTGAACTCAGGTCCCCCTGACTCCAGGGCTGATGCTCGATTCACTGCACCACCAAACTGCCCCTAACTTCCTTTTTCTTGTCTCCTTACTGTGATCACCTTATATCAGGCCCTTATCAGCTCTGGCCTGGACTATTGTACTAGCCCCTAATCGATCTTTGTGTTTCTAGTCTCTTCCCTTCCTAGCCTAACCTTTACTCCAAAGCTTGAGTAATTGTTTTAGCAATGTAAAGACCTATTTATTTCACTCCTATCACCAAGACTCTCAGTGGGTCTCCACTGAAGGCCTAATAATGTATAAACTGTTGATCCTGACATGCAAAACCCAGTATGATCTGGCTCCACCCTATGTTTCTAATCTTAGGAGAGATCACTTTCACAGAGGAGTTTGGAGGAGGAGGTCCATAGAAGGTTTCAGAGAGAACTTGACCTTGTAGGAAGAATATGGAATTATAAGATCATGAGACTTTGAGTTGGAAGAGACTTTAGAAATTATCTAGTAAAAGTCCTGATTTTATAGAGGAACAATGTGGGGCTCAGAAAAATGAAGAGACACTTTAAATGACACAGACTAAAGAGTAGTGTCAGAATTTGAATCCATATTCTCAGGATTTCAACAGGAAGAGATAAGGAGAGAACAGTTTAGGGAAGGAAGACTGGAACATACCAATACATATGGGAAGGAAAGTGCAAGGTGAGACTGAGAATCAACCAATAGTCAAGCTGCTTGGAAAATACTGTGTGAAGGGGGATAGTAAGATATAAGCCTGGAAAGGTAGATTAGAGCCAGATTGTGGAGACCCTTAAATGTCAGTCTAAATTTCTATTTTATTCTACAAGCAATGGGGAGCCATTGAAGATTTTTTGAACAAAGGAGTGCTGGAACATTATTTTAGCATCTGCCGAAAGATGGATTAGAGAATAAAGATGGCCGCAGGTATACCGTTTTGGAGGTTGTTTCAATAATGTAGGTGAGAAGTGATGAGGACACAAAACGGGCTGGGGCAATGTGAGTGAACAGAAGGGGATGGGTACAAGAGGTAATGCATAACTACTGCAGAGGTAAAGAAAGATACTGCAGAGGTAGACTCAATAGGATTTGGCAACTGATTGCCAAGATGTCCAGATGGAGATATACAGCAAGCCCTTGGGGAAGTAGTTTGGGGCTCAGCAGAAAGAAGATAGATTTCAAGAATATTTTTTATATTCTTAACAAAAACATGCAGGAGCAGCTAGATTGCACAGTGAATAGAGCACTGGCCCTGCAGTCAGGAGGACCTGAATTCAAATCCAACCTCAGACATTTGACACTTACTAGCTGTGTGACTCTGGGCAAGTCACTTAACCCCAATTGCCTTGGCAAAATGAAAAAAAAAAGACATAGAGGTGAATGAAAGGTCAGGTAATTGAAGATGAAAACAAATTGTAGCATGGTCCTGTAAGAAATAGTGTCAGCAATGTTTAAATCAAGAACAAGCAAAGATATATAAGGAAAGCTAAAGATGGCAAAAAAAAAAATAAAGAATATGTAAAACAGTCATTTGTTTAGGTATACAGGAGAAAGAAAGGATAACAAGAAAAGACAGGATTGACTCTCAGAGTGGACAGGGCAGACAATAAAAAGGAAGCAGACCTGAGATGTTCTACTCTTATTGTCCATCTGTCTGCTCTTCCAAGGAGAATGGATTGAAAGGGACAACAAAGATAACCAGTGAGTCACTGACCCAAGATAATCAACTAGGCAACAACAGAGCACTTTGATGCCTGGGACAACTTAAGATCACATGATCCACATCCAAATGTATTAGAAAAAGACAAAAACAGCAATATGGCAGCGGTGAATGCTGAGCTAAAGTCATAGACCTTTGAAAGATAGTGAAGAATAAGAGAAGTACTAGAGTCCTAAGGAACAAATGTCCCAATTTTCCAAAAAGGGGAGATAATATAGTTTGCAAACTATGAGTCAGTGAGCTTGACTTTGATTCCTGGCAAAATTTAAGAAATGTACCATTAAAGATATGGTTAATAAACATATAGAAAAGGAAATGGTGGTTGCAAGAATATTGGTTTTATCAAGAATAATTTTACAATTGATTTGTGATTTTGTTTTGCTTTCCTATATTTATTTGTTACAAGGGAGGGATTTTATTGAGTGGAAAGTGGGGAGAGTAGGAAGGGGATGAGTGGGAAAAGAGTGACTGTGATGCCAAAAAAAAGAAAAAAAAAGTAGTGTCAATGAAACCTTTTTTAAAATACATGGAAAAGAAAGTAGAATTAAACTAAGAAGGTAGCACATTCAGGCAGGACAATGTTGGTACTACTATGTTACATTTAATATGTACTTTAAAACCCCACCACCACTTTATATATAGAAGAAAGTCACAATTCCATGTACAATCTTCCTCTGTTCTTTGTGTATGGAAATGTTCATGTTTCTTTATATCGAATTCTTGATGTTTGTCAAGTTTACAATAAAAAAGAATGGATCATGCTAAACTAATCTCATTTCCCTTTTTTGATAAGGTTACTAGATAGGTAAATTATGGTAAAATTGTAGAATACCTCTCTTTCTGGGCAAGACATTTAACAAAATCTTTCATATTTTTCAGGAAAGATGGAGGTATATGAGCTAGAGTCTAACTCATATTTCTAATTATTATGTGACAGTTTGAGTAGGTGGAATCCAAGCTGATTGCTGAGACACATGCAAAGAGTAGATATTAACAATTCCATGTCAACTTGGATAGGTGTTTAATGGAGTGCTCAGGTGATCTGTACTTGGGAAATCCTCAAAATGACAATCTTATAAAGTTTACAGATTAAATAAAGTTCAGAGAGATGATTGTCAGGATCCAAAAAGATCTCAAGATACTAGAACATAGGGCTTAATTTAAAAATTTGAAATTTAAGAGAAATAACTATAAAGTCCTATGTTAGGTTTCAAGAAATTAACTGTACAAGTACAGAGAAATCAATTCATATCAAAAAAAGATCTTGGACCTTAGAGGACTTTATTGACTCAATTATGAGTCAATACTGTGATAAGGCAGCCAAAAAAAGCCTCATACAACCTCAGAATGCATTAAGAGATAAAAGTGATTTCAACTACACAGAACATCATGTCCCTGCATGGGTCCCCTTTGCCTTGCCCCTCCTCTTTTCAGCTTCCTTTTGCATCTTGTTTTGTTCCATTAGACTATAAGATTCTTGAGAGCATGGACTATTTTTCTTTCTTATTTTTATCCTCAGCACTTAGCATAATGTGACAAACCCAACAGTTGCTAAATTAATATTTGTCAAATTGAATAACGTCCAGACAACCATTAAGGTGAAGGAACTTGAGCTGATGCCATATAAGATAAATTGAAGGAGTTCAGATATCTTTCCTGGATAAGAGAAGGCTTGGGGAGGGTGATAGCTGTCAAGTATTTGAAGGCCTATCAATTAAAAGGGTTAAATTTGTTATGCTTGGACTTAGGAGGCAGAAGTAGTAGCTCTGAGTAGAAATTACAGAAAGGCAAATTTAAGTTTGATTTAAGGAAAAACAGGGCTAACAAAAAGCAAATGGTCTGTGAAAGTCGCTAAATAATGCACACCTATTGACTTAACAATACTACTACTGGGCCTATACTACTCAAGAGATGTACAAGAGAGGAAAAGGACCTATATGTGCAAAAGTATTTATAGCATCTCTTTTTCTAGGGGCAAAGAAATGGATACTAAGGTAGTGTTCATCAATTGGGGAATAACTGAACAAATTATTGTATATGAATGTAATGGAATGCTGTTGTGCCATAAGAAATTGATAAAGGAGAGATTTCAGAGAAACCTAGGAAAACTTGTATGAACTGATACAGAGTGAAGTAAGCAGAACCAGGAGAACTTAAACAGTAACAATAACATCTTAAAGAAAAACAGCTTTGAAAGGCTTAAGTAATCTTATCAATGTGATAACCAACCACTACTCCAGAGGACCAATGAGGAAGCATGCTACCTATCTCCTAACAGAAAGATCAGTGATGAATGACGTATGGAGACCTACATTTTTGGACATGACTAATGTGGGAAATTTGACTATGCATTTTTATTATAACACTTTTGTTTTTCTCTGTATTGAGAGTGAGTGGGAAGTAGAAGAAGACAGTGATAATGTCACCAAAAAAATTAAAAGAAAAAAAAGAGGGTCATTGAAACATTTTTTCTAAAGAGAATAGAGGGAAAGCCAGAATAAAACATCTTGCCCCCTGCATTACCTGACTCCTGTGGTTTCATAAACTGGACTGGAAGAGTGGGAATTCACTGGACAAGGACCAATTTCTATTTCTCTCCCCACCAGACAAACTTGGACTAACCCTCTCTGTTAGCTAAATTTTGTTGTTTAATTTCCCACAGAAATTTATTACCATTTCAATAAGTATTTAGTAAGTACTTCCTATATGCAAAGGGCTGTGTTGCCTATTGTCAGGATAGCCTAACTGGATAATAGGGGCAGCGGTTACTTACCCTAATCGAGAAGACACCAGCACATTCTCAAGAACAGAAGAGATGAGGCCCGTAGGTGCAAGCAGAGATGGTTTATTGAGGTCTCTCCATGGGGAAGCCTTACAGCAAGATCTTCATACAGACTTCAAAACTATCCCCAAAGCTTGAGCCTTATATATATCTCAGATGCACATACCGCACGTGACAGAGCCCAGCTGAACAGAATTGTGAGAGGGGAGGTACAGTCACAAGGGCGTGAAGGCCCCAGGGTGTGAAGACGCTAATCTGGAACACCTGATAACCACACGTGCAAGAACCTTGAGCAATGCTCTGAACTCTATGTGACCCAGCTTGTTCCAGGGTCTCAACACTCCCTGTGCCTCAACATAACCACCTGCAGCCTGCACATATTTCCTGACCCTCACAGCCTATTAGAGATAAAAAGCAATCATCCAACAAATGTAAAGACAAAATTGGTCTCTAATCTCAAGGATATTATATTATACTAGGGAGAAGAATATAAAATATATATAGATCAATAGATACCCAGTAATAACTCTGGAGGTGGTCTGACTCTGGGGGAGTTTGGAGGCAGGGCAATAAGGGCTTTTTAGTACCTGACGTGCACGTAAGGAGGGAATGCACCGCACCCGTGAGGGACCCACCTGTGCAAACATAGAGTTAAAAGATGAATGTCACATACAAGGAATAGGGAGAGGTGAGATGTTAATGTGCTAAATGAGAGGCAAAGACCTTTTTTCCCTCTGTGAAGCAGGAAGAAATTAAGAGGGCCAGTCTGCTTTTGCTTTTGGCTAAGGAGGAAGAGAGGAGAAGCACTTCTTACTCCTTCAGGATGTCCAAGAGTGAGAGCAAAGAGAAGTTGTTTCTTCCTTTAAAATCCACTGAATGAGTGGCTCTTTCTGACTTTCTGGTCAGTTATCTTTTTTTTTAAGTAGTTTATCATTTATAAAGTACTTTTATATACATTATCTCATTTGAAGACAAACAACTTTAAAAGACTTAAGAACAGTGCTCAACGCAATGGAAACAGGACACTTCCAGAGGACTCATAATGAAACATGCTATTTACTTCCAGATAAGGAGATGATGAACGAAGAGTACAGATTGAAGCAGATTTTTTTTTAACATGGTCAGTCATCTTTTCATATATCCTCTTCCTTCTGCTAATGCTTTGGGCACCAAGGGGTTGCTCTGCTATCCCAAAACATCAAATCCTAGAGTGTTGAATCAGAGCACTCATGACTCCAGAAGGAAGCAGGAAGTCCAGTTTAGCTCCATACATGCTCCAATGGGTTGTGCTCAAACCAGAGTAGGTAGAAAGCCCCTAGTTACCATCATTAGACAAGTTTTTACTAAGATACTACTAAATATGACCCTCGAATTGTGCTGGGGGTAGGTAGGGGAGAAACAATAGTAGAGAAAGAAGAGTGTGTAGCAGACAAGACAGACATTAATACTTCAAGATCCCTTATTTTGTAGGGTGAGTGGACACTCCAAGCATCCATTCAGTTCATTGCAATTCTTCTACCAAAGCCAAAGGACAAAAGAAAAAAATTATTTGATGCTCAACTCTCTGGTGATAACTCTGTCTACAATTAACTAGTCTGGTTGATGGAATCCTAATAAAGCTGCCCCCAGCCCCAGTATTCTAACTTCCTTATAGGCCCCACTGCACAGCAGGCCCACTGCCCCTACCTAGCCACTCACACCCCTCCCTACTCCCAACTCAATATCCTAACTTCTTTATATATGCCTCCTTGCTCACTGGAACAGGTGTGTCCATGAACTCATATTTCTCACAGAAACAGCAGATGTGTCCAGGTGATGGGATCTCACTCACTGCCTCTAGCTAGCCACTGTCCCCAGACTCATTCTTCATATTTCTCACAGAAACAGCAGGTGTGTCCATGCACTCAAACACAACCACATCCATCTAGTCTCAGACAGGTCCACAATACTCAGCCAATCAGAAAGCAGCACCACCAGGATACCCAAACAGGATGTGGATCCCGAAACAATAGGAGGAATTTTCCCTAAGTAGGCACCTGTGTAGTAATAGCAAAATCTATCCTTTAGATGAACTTATGAAGTAGAGAGACTTATTATAATATCATTATCACACATACCCCCCCTCAAATGGGGTTTTCTGTATGCATTGTGGGTAATTGCATGCCCAGTTTCACTGTGGCTAGGACCCCTCCCCTATTACGATTTAATCCCTTAATAAACCCCTCCTGCCTTTTTAATATGGATCATTTCTGTTATGTAATTGCATCTTTAACCTATAAAAATCCAGCTTGCTTTCTCTGAAGTTGCTGGTTCTTCTTGGAACTTAGTCTGCTTCATGAAAGGCGTCAGTCTCAATAAATGCCTATACTTGGATTGGAGGTGGTTTGACTGAATTCTTTGAGATGGTTCTGACATTACACACCATGAAACCATAACAGTTTTTGGCATCCCTGGGTGGACAGAGTCTATGACTCTAACCCTCCCCTCTCCAGGTTGAGCAGAATCGAGGTAGTCTGACTTGATTCTTTGAGACGGTTTCACCAAAATACATCATGAAACTACAACATGGTCATTGAACAAGAACACTGTCCTTTCTTGGTCCTGTGCCTGAAGGCCTAGTGCGACCTGCCAGGCAGTGTTCCACTGACACATTTGTGGAAAATCCAGTCACCTTTCTGCCAGGATGAGGCATTAGAGGAAGACTTGAGCAGGAGAGACAAGATATGAAGACATAAAATGCTGAAATAATTAAGTACTAGTTAATAACTAAGTGCCTAAATGAGGGTTACATACAGAAAGTCCTGAAAGAACTGAGAGTTAAAAAAAAAAGATGACTGAATGACATTGTAGTGAAGGGGGACCTTGAAAAAGAGCAGACTAGATATAGATGAAGGGGGAAGATACAAATGGGCAGATATTCAGAATAACATGAGAAAATATAGGACATCAGGAATAAATATAATTTGGGTCAGGGGCTGGAGAAAAACAAGGCATATGCTCATGTTTTCCTCTATGCTTAGAATGTCCTCCTTGCCCCTCTTCGGCCTGTTGGATTCTCCTCCACCTTCTTTCTCTCTTTTCTTCTCCTCTAAAGCACATGGCACCTTCTCCATGAAGCCTTCCTTGATGCTCTCCAGGGCCTACTTCCTCCTTCAAGCTCACATGGCACTTTGTTCTTCACTTCTCTAAATATACTTGACACAAAAACGGAAACAAAAAATGCTAGAGAGTAGTGTCAAAAAAATAGACACACTCATGCCCCATTGGTATGGCTGTGAACCGATTCAGTCATTCTGGAAAGCAGTTTGGAGCTATGATCCCAAAGCTATTAAACTGTGAACATCATTTGATCCAGTGATACCATGACTAGGTCTATACCCTAAAGAGATCAAAGGAAGAGGAAAAGGACCTGCTGTTGCTCAGTCATGTCCAACACTCTATGACCCCATTTGGGGTTTTCTTGGCAAAGACACTAACTAGAGCAGTTTGCCATTTCCTTTTTCAGCTCATTTTACAGATGAGGCAACTGAGGCAAACAGGGTTAAGTGACATTCCCAGGGTCACACAGCTAGTGTCTGAGACCAGATCTGAAGTCAGGAAGATAAATCTAGCTGCCACAAAAAGGAACTATAGATAGAAAAATATTTGTAGCAATTTTGTCGGAGCACAAAGAATTGGAATGAGGAGGTTTCCATCGATCAAGGAATAGTGGAGCAAGTCATGATATGAATGGGAAGTCACACTATTGTGCCGTAAGAAATGGTGAAGATGATGCTTTCAGAGAAGCCTAGGAAGACTTGTATGAACTGACCCAGAGTGAAGTGAGCAGAACCAGGAGAACAAGTTATACAATAACAACAATGTAAAGACAGTCACCTTTGAAAGTCTTAGGAACTTTGATCAACACAATGGTCAGTCATGATTCCAGAGGACTCATGATGAAATATAAAACCCATCTCCTGATACAGAGGCAATGGGCTCAGAGTGCAAAGTTAGATATTTTTTGGACATGGCCAGTCTGGGAATTTGTTTTTCTTGACTATGTGTGTTTACAATAGGCTTTTTGCTTTTATTTTTTTCTCAGTGGGGGTCAGATGGGGTGGGGAATAGTGATGGATAGAAGATGGGAGTGAGAATGTAAAATTTTGTTTGAAAAACTATAATTTAATTTTTAAAAATAAATGCATATATCATACAATGTTGTTAGCTATATGTTTGTTTTTAATTATGTAATTTAAATATTTAATTAAAATATAAGCTGCACAAGTGAAGGGGCTGTCTACCAAATTTCCTATGTATTCCAATGCATAATGCAATGCTTTGCACATAGCAGGTGTTTAATCAATGTTCCTTAAATGAATTAATGAATGAATGGCAAATGTGCTGAAAGATCAGTCAATCTGATTGTAGAGTATAGCTAAGCCCAAGAATCCGTGCTTTTGGACACATATGGAACTCCTGCTGTGAAAACTCCCTTCATTACAGCAGATCTAAGTTGGTAGACAGCTCTCAGAAAGTGGCAAAGAGTCAGCATTCTGGAAGAGGGGAGGTGCTGAAATACTGAAAACATTTAAAGGAGGGCCTCCAGGAGGCCACCTTGAGAGCAGAAGACAAAGACAAGAGGACACGATGACCACAGTTGAGGAATACATTCTCAGACAAAAGAGAGACTGCTCACAAGTCTTCCAAAAAGCCCTGCGACGTTCCTCCTCCTTGCAGAGGAGTCCCGTGGAGGCTGGCCATTTCTGCGTTTCAGGCTCATTTGGCTTCTCGCTGCATAAGTGACTCCAAGCATAGTTCTCTTTGAGACTTTCTGCCCTGCCCCTCCCCCCTACTCTGGGCCCTGGGATTACAAGAAAGGAAAACCCTCCGGGCCTTCCCACTTTCATTCCCACTCTCTTCCCAATCCCGGGGAAAGTTGGGAAAGGCGCCTCCGCTGGGGCAGCCTGCCTATGTGAAGGCTGGGAACATCCTCGGTTTACTTCGGGGTCCTTAGCGAAGCCAACGCTACGTGGCCCTTCTACGAGAGACGATATGCACACACTGTACGTGCGGAGAGCGTGTACCATTGTGCCCGGGAATCCTCAGGGGGGCACTCCAGAACTGCTTACCACCCGGCTGACGAGCGGCCAGGCGGCTTCCCCTGCCCCGCCCCTCCGTCCGCCCCGCTTTTTTAAACGCGTAGGCACTTAACCATTCAGAAGCCGGCCAGGCGGGCCGGCGGGCGGGCGCTCGCTGGGATGCGGTCCAGGCTGCGTCTGCCTGCCGGGTTTCACGCTGCTCGCCCGGGTGGGGCCGGCCCCTAGAGCTTCGGGCCCTGGGCAGCCTGGGCTTTCTGGTACACACAGTTTGATCTGAGGGCAAACAGTACAGATGGTAATCAATTTAAAGTTAATAAAACCCGTGTTCCCCCAGGAGCCAGGCATTTAAAACAACGTGCTGACAAATATTGGTTTGCGCTTCTACTTAAATGTAGGCAGATGTGAACACGCAAGGCTCTAATCGTTTCATGTTTGTTGAAGAGATTTAATCTGCCCTTATTAATATGCACCAGAACTGCGGACCAAAAATACAGCCTTCTTTCATTCAAGTCTGCTATTTGATAGTGGATTTCTTTACAGAGGCTGGTGGAAAGGAAATGTGGAACCATTGTATGGCGCCCATCGGCTAATTGTCTTTCTTAGGGACTTCGGGGTCTTTGTGTCTCTGGGGTCCGAGAAATCAAAAAGTTCATGTACCAGAAAAGGATAAGAAAGAGCTAGGGTGAAAGAGAGAGGGAGATACAGGAGAAACAGACAATTCAGGATCTCTACCTAGGAACTGATTTCAAGGTCACTTCCCTCTCCAGGTGATCCTCACGTAAGTCCCCTGGGGCAATAGGTCTTCCGAGAGGGAAATTCGGTATTAAAGTACCTTGGGACTTCCGAAGGAGTTATGAGACGCAGAAGAAACAAAGGAAATGGTTTACAACTCGGGTATTTATCCCTACATTTAAAAGTGCCCCCATAGTCCCCAATGAAGCGACTGCTCTGGTGCTCAACAAATGTTGACTATGACGGGTGAGAAAACAGAAAATTTGGCTAGAAATACAAAATTCAGTTACCAAAAGAAAGCTTTGTGAATAAAAACTGTAGAATTCTTGCACTTTCACTGTAAGAAGAACTGAATTTCAGTTTTGATTAAGTCACTAAATTTGAGCTACGATTGTTTGCTGCCTTAGGCTTTTCCCTGTTATTAAAAAAAAAAACTAACAAATTCTTGCTCCCCTTAACCTATTTCGTCCTTTCTCCTCCTTTTATCCATTCTGCTCGCCTAACTTTTTCCTCCTGATTGTCTCTCAACTCTCTCTCTCTTTACTCCTCTCTTTTCTTCTTCCCTTTCTACCTCTCTTCCCTTTCCTTTCCCTTTCTGTCTTTCTCTTCCTCATTTCTCTTTTTTCCTCTTCCCCCCTCCTCTATCTTTCTGTCCTTTGTGTGTCCTTATACTCTTTCCCCCATTCTAAACTTCTCCCCATTCTTTCTCCTTTCTCTTTAATATTTCTCCTTCTCTCCCTCTGACCTTCTTGAGAAACCTTCCTTTTCTCCATTTTTTCTCTCTTCTACTTCTCTTCCCCCTGCTTTACTCTCCCTTCCATCTTATCCCTTTTCTCTCCCCTTATTTCTTCATTCACATCTCTTCTTTACATTCATTCCTAACCATCATCACCACCACCACCTGGTTAGAAAGTGACTTATTTTTTTTTACAGGGATAAAGAATTAGCTATAAATTTGAATTTTGTGGGTTTCTCTTACAAAGCACACATTATTTTACAGTTTAATTTTTTTTTATCTTGCTCTTGTGGGATAATTTTTCCAGAGACATTTGTGAATCCAGAATTTTTACTCAAAAGAAACCATACCATTTTATTTCTTCTTCAGTGGAACTTAAATGTTCAGCAGTTATCATTGTATTACTCCTAGAGACCACCATAATAATTTATCTTCCTCCAAGACGACTGAAACACTAGGATGAAGTAGATAGAAGGTGACCTTGGAAGAACTAGATTCACAGTTCAAACTGTGGAAGGTACTTCCATCCTTTCCGTCACCCAAAGTTCACATTCTCATTGTTATTTCTAACTTCTCATTCTCCCCAACCTCACATATCTAATCAATTACAAATTCCTTTAAATTTTATCCCCACGTCCACAGTCTCTTTTACACAGCCACCACACTAAGTTTAGATCAAATATGACCTCTCATCTAGACTTTGCAATAGCCTCTCAATTGGTCTCCCAAACACAATTCCAGTATCCACACTGTTGCCAAAGTGTTCTTCTTTAACTGACAATCTGACCATGTCGCTTCCTGGCTCAATAAACTCCAGTGACTCCTTACTAACTCTAAAGTCAAATACAGATTCCTCTAATTGGCATTTCAAATGTTTCTGGTAGCTTCAACCTACCTTTGTGACACTATCATACTTTACTCCCCTTTACAAACTGTCTGGTTCAGCCAAATTAACCTTCTTGCTGTGCTTCCATCGACCTTCCATCTACCATACTACATACCCACATGTCCTGTAATGTATTCACTCTTACATACCACCTCTTAGCATCTCTGATCTCTTTCAAAAGTTCAGCTCAAATTCCACGTTCTATGTGATGTCTTTGCTGATTTTACCCTACTGATAGTTGCTCCCAATTCCCACTCCCAATTCCCTTGCATTTATTTTATGATTTTCTATATACTTTTAAGTGAATATACGTTCTCCCCTCACTATATCATATTATAAACTCCTTGAGGGTAGGTACTTTTTCACTTTTATCTTATACTGGCATTTAACATACATGTTGTAAAGAACTTAATAGATGCTGAGTGATTTTTAAACTATCTAAATGCCCCCAAGCTGCTCTCTTACAATGGAAAAGTGGCTCCTTTGTATTTATGAAGCATCCGCTATGTGTTAAGCACTCTACTAAGCACTAGGGATATAAAGAAAGACCAAAAAAAGCAGTCTGCTCTCAAGGAACTTACAGTCTACTTGGGGGATACAACATAGAAGTAACGATGTACAAACAGGATATATTCAGTTCTGATTAGAGCTAATCTTAGTTAAGGAAACTAGGAAAAGACTTCTTGTAGATGTGGCATTTTAGCTGGGACATGAAGGAAGCGAGGGAAGGCAGGAGGTGAAGATTAGGAAGGAGACAATTCCAGCTGTGGGGGACATTAAATGAAAAAATACAGTCAGAAGGTGGAGTGAAATTTCCACATTAGCTGCCTAAACTGGAATCACAAATCTATATATTCCCATTTCTCTTTTCCCACCCTGCACAAAGTAATATCATTTTATGTTGTGCAGTGTGTCCAACTCTTTGTGACCCAATTTGGGGTTTTCTTGGCAAAGATACTAGAATTGTTTGCCTTTTTTTTTTCTCCAGCTCATTTTGCAAATGAGAAAACTGAGGCAAACAGGGTTAAGTGACTTGCCCAGGGTCACATGGCTAGTAAGTGTCTGAGGTGGGATTTAAATTCAGGAAGATGAATTTTCCTGACTCCTCGCCCTTTACTCTTCATTACACCATCTAGCTGCCCAGTATCATCTTATACCTGAATAGACTAATTTGACTGTCTTTAGCAAATAGTAGCTTCCCTTAATATTAAGCAGTAGGAATTAAACTAATTAAACTTCACCTATGCAATGGAGAGTTTATCCTCATTATCAACCAGTTATAAGACTTGAGAGACCTGATGATAATTGAGAGAAAATACTGTATTGTATTTGGGGTCTGTGGGTCTGTGCTTTCATCAGTATTATAGAGCTGTGATTTCATGAGCAGGAATGTCATCTGAGAGTTCTTTCAAAGAGGGTACTCATTCTACCAATATAGTCCTGAAATTTTTCTGCTAACCTATATGTCACAGGCTAGAACTAAATCTTACCAACTCTAAGGCCAGCTCTCTATCCACTAAGCCATACTGTTTCTCACAAGTCCACACCACCCCATGACCCTGAGAAAAGTTTAAGTGATGGTTGTTTCCCAGTTGTTAAAATATAAGACCTTTACCTAAAATCATGGAGAGTAGTAGATCTTTAGGGCTTAAACTAGAATACATAGAAGAAGAGAGGCTGGAATCCAATGACTGCATTGCTTATTAAACTGCTATTGCTCTTTCTGGAGACTAAGAGATTTTGTGTTTGCATACATGTTTAATTGAATTTTCTTCCTTTTTTTCTTAATATTATTCCAATTTCCAAGTTGTCCTTCCTTTGGAAATTTGAAAAGGGTGGCCAGGGAATGGTGATGATCAGCACGGGGCAGACGGAGATAGAAAAGCTGCCCAGAACATGTTGACATTAAAGAAAAAAAACATACTGGGATATTAGAAACAGAATATAATGGCAAAAAGTTGCTCGCAGGACATCTGCTTCTTCCAATGGGAGAGTTTCTTTCCTGCCAAGAATTTATGCATTTTTAATAGAATTCAGGCCACGTTTTGAGAAGGGAGAGGAGAAGGAATAAAAGTAAGTAGTTAAATAAAAGAGCTCAGTGCACAAAAAGCCCTGGCACCCTGCTTTTGAGTTTCTCAGTAGGTTTTAATACAGATCATGCTTTTGGCATACCAGAGCCTTTACACAGAGTAGATGTTTTTTATAAGCCTTCACAGCAATATCACTCACCTGTGATGTGATACCACAATCTATAGTCCAGTTAACATAAACAGTGACCATATTTTCCAAATAAAACCTGGGAAACGCGGTCTAACAAAGGATAGTCTTTTCAAAAAGTCGTTTGTAAAGTACAATCACAGGCTAATACTGTTTAGAGTTGGAAGGGACCTTAGAGATTAACTATTTGCTTCAATACAACAAATATTTATTCTAATGCAAAGAACCAGAAAAAGGAAGACAAAAGATGAAACAGTCCCTGCGTTCATAGAGCTTTTATTTTAGAGTGAGGGGTTCAACAAGGGGAAAATGCATCTAATCAATAAAGGTTGACTTGCTTTTATAGAAACCTGTCCTTCCTGGGAAATTCTGGGTTTCTAGTAATCATGTAGTCTGGTATGAAAATTAAAATGAATTAAGTAGGGATGGAAGAAAGGACATTTTGACAAGTGCAATGTGTGTGTGTGTGTGTGCGTGCGTGTGTGTGTGTGTGTGTGTGTGTGTGTGTGTGTGCACGCTCACATGCACGTACACACACATCAATTTGGCTCTTTAGTTTCTTAGGTAACGATAGCTGGCATTTATATGGTACTTCAAGATTTGTAAAGCACCTTACAAATATTATCTTACTTTCTCTTCATAACAACCTTGGGAGATAGGTACCATTATTATATTAATTTTACACATGATGAAACTGAAGTACACTGAGGTTAAGTGACATTGTCCAGGGTCACACAGTTAGGGGCTGAGACCACATTTGAACTCAGCTCCTCCTGACTCCAAGTCCAACATTCAATCCAGTAGCTACCTAGTTGCTTCATAGGAATAGAAACTCTCTCCATGATAATATTAGTGAGGAGCCTGGAGTCCTGGGGAGCCTAGGTGATTTATCCATGGTTAGCTAGTTTATTTCAGAGACAGGACTTGTACTAAGGTCATCCTGCTTGTAAGTTTGGCTTTCTATTGACAGCTGTTTGCCCACATTCTAATAATGATTATGATGATGTGGAAATTTAGAATTTACAAAACATTGTTTTAGGATTTACATTTTAGAATTTAAAATTTAAATTTAGAATTGACAAAACTCCTACATTGGCTTTGTGGTTAAGTAGAAAAGAATTGTTTTTCCATTTTAGAGATGAAGAAACTGAGATTCAGAGAGAGATTAAGTGATTTACTCTATTTCACAGTTTAAAACCAGTAGAAATAATCTTTTTTTGATGGGGAGAGAGTGAGAGGGAGAAGCTTAAGTGAATTAAAAAAAAATTCTCAGATTATTTTCAGTGGTATAATGGATAAATCGAGCCTTAAAAACACTAAGACTTGAATTTGAGTCTCACCTCTGACACATACTGACTGTATGACCCCCACTCAAATCACTTGATGTCTCATGCTCTAGGCATTTCTCAGAATATGAATTGCTGAGAAAGTGCTGACCTCCATGGATAGGAGGAATTTCCTTATTTAGGAGTTCCCACTATTAATGAAATCCCAGTTTGGGGTCCAGTCCTTTTCTCTAATCAGTATTGCCCCAGTAGGAATCCATTCCTAAGAAAAGTCAATGCTCAATCAATAGTCTAAGCCACTAGAACTGTTTCCAGTTCTAATGTTGTTGTTGTTGTTATCGTTTTTAGTGACTGTCTTGCGTAATTGCTCAATGGATATTGATGGCTAGGAAAAGGAGCTGTCCTAACTTCTCTTTAGGAAGGTCTCAGAATACTAAACTAAATGACTTAGTAGCTTAATCATTAATAATTCTATCTTTTTAATCAAAGCAAATCAATAGTCAGTTTTAAAATTCCTAATCTACTGGGGGGGATGGCAGGGGGGAGGAATATATACCCATGATTAATCCGATTGGGAAATCATCATAAAATTTAAGTTCCTTGAGAGTGGAGATTATTTCGTTCTTTGTACTTGAAACCCAAGTGCCTAGTACAGAATAGACCCTTACTAAATACTTGTTGATTGGTTCTGAAACTAACATTTGCACTTATAGGAAGATACTACAAAATCCCAGATTATCTAGTTCAATCTCTTTATTTTGCAGATGAAGATATAAAGTCTAAACTTAACCTCAGATTTTGGGAGGAAAGAGCTGGAAGTAACTATTTGTAGAAAGCGTCTGACATTTATTGAATTATAAAGGTAACCACAGATGCATACATATAAATTCCATTAGGGAAATTTTCAGAATCTGCCCATTTCAAACACAGGGGGGCAGCGTGGTATAGAGAAAAGATTTGCAGCTAGCATGTAGTCTCTGCTCAGTCAATAGGATGACCTTAAGCAAGTCACCTAACTTAGTATAGTCTCTTTTGCCTCCTATAGCAAATAAAAGCTCTGGATTAGGTGATGATGACCAAAGTGTAAGTCGACTCTAAAATTCTGTTATTCTATGACCTAAAATAACTTTCAAAGTCATTTATTTATTCATGCCTAATAGAGTCATGAAGAATCAGACACAAGTGAACAAAAATTACAAAGATAATGAAACATGACCAGATCTTACTTTAGATGGGAATCTAATAATCTAGTATCTAGGAAGTGGCAATTAGCCTTACTTTTGACACTGAACATGGAATGCTGGCAAAGCATTCTGTCAGAGACCACAAAGAGAGGAAGGAAACAGTGTTTCCTACTGCCAAAACTAAGCAAGTAAGACAACCGGGATTCAGCACCCTACACCCTAAGAAGCAGTTCTTTACAGGGTGTTTAAGAAGAAAGTGGTCCAGTAGCCAGTTTAGAGCATGTAATTGGGAAAAAGAGAATTTAAATTTAGATCCATTCACTAAGGCTGAGAAAAATTTGCAATCAAAGAAAATTAAAACAACAACAACAAATGGATGTTATCAATCATCAAATTCAAGCTGTTGCCTTAAACTGTCTCCAGTTTCTCCATCTTTAAATTGAGGTTACATCTATGTATCCAAGTTAAAAGTGTTGGTAGATTTAAATAATGTCATAAAATGCTGAGATCCATAGATGAGAGGTCCCCATATCAAGACAGTTGACGTTTGTTGATTTAAAGATTATGTATTATTAATCCATAGTCATTCCCCACCCCACCCCCAATTTAAAGATCTCATACATGTGGATGGGAATGTTGTTTATGAAGAACCCCCTTAACACCCTTTCTTCAACTTTTAGTCAAAATGAAATCTCAAGAATTTTTTTTTCTTAACAGCATGACAAATCTCACCACCACTGTTATTTGGAAAGAAAAAAAAGCTGAGTCAGGTCAATCTTGTGCATACAGCTTTACGTGTCATCACAGACATCAATTATAAGTTCTGCTTAAAAAGAAAACCAAAATACCCCAGGGAGGTTAGATTAGGAGAGTTCCTTTTTACCCCCAATCATGCCTGAAGCAGCCTCCCTTCCCCTCACAGGTTCTTCTTCCCCCCACCTAGGCAGGTTCCAGGTTAGTGTCCCCTGTGGATCAGTAACCCAACATATCGAAGGCTAGGGGAAAAAGAAAGGGAGAGGGAGGCTTTCTAGGAGGGTCATTATGTTAGTGAGACTCCAAGATGGAAATGGAAGAGTTAAAAGGAAACCTAAGTGCTCTAAACCAAGCAGTCTGAGGGGTTGTCTCCTTACATGCAGCTTCCCTTCCAGATTTTTGTGTTACAAATATGGGAACCTTGTCAAAGCAAATGTTAGTTAGAAACTGTTTACCAAAGGTAAGGTAGTTAAACATCTTGTACAGATGACAGTATTGTTATCACAAACTTAAAATAATTTTTTTAAAGCTTTTTCAATTCACAATTGAAGACTGTGGTAGAAGTTGCAAAGGTGACAAAATATTGAAATGCTTTTCTGCTACGTCTCCTTATCCTTCATCCCACTCTCGTTGACATAACATTATTTTATTCCAATTCAGCAAAGAGCTGCAAAACTGACATCAATTCTGGTTAAGGAAATAAGGACTTTTTTTAAAAAAAAGTTATTTGCTGGTGGCCCACAGATAACTGACTCAGTATTTCTGAAGCTCAGATAGGCCTTAACTTTCACTGAGAAAACTAATCCTATCACACTTCCTTAATCAGAGCAAACATTCAGCTGAGCAGTTTATCAATGTCTTAACATACAATATCAATTGTGTATCAGAACAGGAAAATGAAAATAAAGGAAGAGAACTATAGACCTGGATGAGGTCATGCATTTCCAAATGCAAATTGAGAACCAAACATTAAACAATAGGGATCTACTAATCCTTTCACAAAGGCACAAATGGCAAATCAGACTCCCCTGCCAGGGTGGCTTTGACTAACAAAGTGTATAATGCAAAGGATCCCTGGGGCCAAAAGCCTCCCCGGTTTCCACTAACTCTGATACTTGGTAGCCATATTAAGTCAGTCACACTCCTGGAACCATAAAGTTAATAGTATTTGCAAAACTGCCTAGATTGGCGTGTGTAGCGTGACTCTCTTTGCTCTAAGCTAAAGCCACCCAAGGGGTCTTTTTCATTGGAATTCAACTCCTTGTAAGCAAAATCCTTCTTTCAATTTTTTTTTTTACTCCTTAATAGACCATGCTATTTGGTGAAATATCACTAAATTCTCAACGTGGAACTTTCAAAACAAGTTCCTGCAAGCCTTAACACGTGCAGGATAAGCAAGTTCAAAATAATACTCCATCAAGAAAATGATATAAAAAAGGCATTTGAAGTTTAGAGCTGGGTGGTTAAGTCTTGTGCATAAAATTCTTCACTCAGGACAGGTAATATTTTATGATCTGGTAAAGTATGATGATTTTTTTTTTAAAACTTCATACACTCCAGGAGGGGAGACAAAACAGTGTCTTTCATGCATACAAATTTATATATATCATTATGTAATAAAAGCTAGTATTTATAATAGTCCTTTAAGCTTCTCAAAGAGTTTTTTTTTAATGTATGTTTATCTCATCTGATCCTCATAAACAACCCTAAGAAGTAGGTATTTTTATTATTCTTATTTTATAGGTGAGAAGACTGAGATTGAGAAGTTAAGGGACTTGCCCAGGTCATACAGCTCAGTAGTACCTGAGTTAGCATTTGAACACAGATCTTCTTGATTCCAAGGCCACCATTCTAACTACTGTGCCATCCAGGCCCTGCATATCTGTATGTTGTCTACGTTTTGTTTTTTTTTAAGTTTTGTACTAGATGTGTGATTTCATTGGTATAGATAGCTTCCTGTGAGAAAACCAGTGAAGACTGGTACCTGTTCCGTAATTTACAGTCTCAAAGAGCTGCCTGGGACCCTGAAAGAAAATGTGGGATTTGTCCAGAGACATACACACCAGTATATATCAGAATATCAGAGGAGATACCAGAGCCAAAGTCTTCCTGATTCTGGGACTGACTTTCTATCCAGAAGGCCAAGATGCTTCTCGTTTCTCTCTCTGTCTGTCTGTCTGTCTGTCTCTCTCTGTCTCTGTCTCTCTCTCTCTCTCTCTCTGAAATACTGTTTGATGCATACAAACTCATACATATCATTACCTAATAATAAGCACTTTAAAGTTCACAAAGGGTTTTACTTATGTTTATCTCATAAGATCCTTACAACAATCCTGAGAAGTAGGTGTTTTATTTTTATTTTGTAGTTGAGGAAACTGAGGCTGGATAGCCTCAGGATCTGTGTGTGTGTGTGTGTGTGTGTGTGTGTGTGTGTGTGTAAGTTATATTTCTTAGTTATCATATTTCAACAGTCAGTGATTTCACTAGTATGTATACCACTTCCGGCCTCCCCTCTCCTGCTGTGCCACCCCCATGCAGGTCTCTCTGTGCCTTTGTAAATAATCTTAATGAGTTGCTATGGCAAGAAGAAAAAAAGAAGAGAAAGACTCATCACTGGGAGAGGCGGTCCGCTGCTGATGCACTTCTTCCAGCACAAATAGGCTTATCCTTACGCTGTAGTCAACCAGCCTCCCTGAACTCAGAGCTCTTACAGCTTGGTAAGGAACTGCCTGTTTGTTTGTTCTTTGCTGGCACAGCTTTTGGGAGGCCCAAGACCATATCTTGATGGAATGAGTGATAGAGCATCAGAATAGGATATTAGGACACATTTGCACCCAACACTCTTCAGTTTGTTTCCTATATATACATAATGCATATGTGTATGTATACAAACATGCATACATGCAAATAAGTTTATATAGACTGGGGATTTAGAGGACCTGAACACGCTTTAGGAGTTTTACCATTGATCTGGTACTTCAGAGAAATATACGTGCCCGCACATATGTATAATTACTTACCTGTCTAATTTGATAAGGTGAAAGGGCAGCATTTGGAAGTTGCCCCATATATTCAGGTGGGGTAATTTTTTGCTGGTAATATGAGACAGCATGTACCGATCCTACAACATGCAAGTCATTTGCAAATTCCAGGTTCTGCTTTGGTAGAATAACGTCAGAAGTCCAAAGGATGCTGTCACCAAGAGGAAGGAAGGGGTTCAAGTTTGAGATCACTCAGAAGGGAAGTAGGGCAACCCACGGGTGTGTGGTTTCCTAACCTCTGACCTGTTCATAGCTTTCACCTTCCAAACACTAACAGATCCAAAGGAGTCAGTCACTTTCTCTTTGTAATGCCAGATTCTTTGTTGTCATTGCAGCAGTATCTTTCTACAAGGCTTTGAAGTGTAATTACTCACATTGAAGTCATCCAAATTTCCAAGATACATAAGCCCTCTTTTCCTTGAAAGAAGAGTTTCTGCTTCAGGAAAGGTGAAAAAACATTTCTCGATTTCCAAATGTTATCTGCAATTATAATCAGTACTAAGAGACTTTTGTAAACTTGAAAACCTGAAAAAGAAAAAGAAGGATTCCCAAACTTTCCCCTATGGGCCACTTTCCTCTTTTACTCCTATTTGCTGTCCTCACCACTGCCCATGTACTGCAACCAAATAGCCTCAGCAGAATTCGTGAAAGGATTAGCAGTCATTTTGGCTGAGGCCTCAGGTAAAAGATAATTGATTTGGTATGAGAACCATCAGTTAATTACCAATTCATGCTAGATACAAAAGCCCAAACATTTTTCTGCTAGCCATATAGACATTAACACTAAAATAGATTAGCCCCAAAGAATACCTGGAGTACCCCTGGGAAAGGGAAGGGAAAGAAATAAGCATTTATACAGAGCTTACCTTGTGCCACGCACCGTGTTACGTGCTTTACAAATATCATCTCATTTAATCCTCACAACTCCAAGGCAGGTGTTGTTATCATCCCAATTTTAAATAGTTGAAGAAAACTGAGGCTTAGAGGCTAAGCATCTTGCTCAGTTTCACGCAACTAGTAAATGTCTGAAGTCAGATTTTAACAGGTCTTCCTGACTCCAAGCCCCTGTGCTCTAACTACTGTACCACCCGAATCACTATTGGGCTGTATTTGGAGAGCCTTCCAGAAAAAAGGTGGCACCCTGACCAAACACTTAGAAGACCTGAGGACTTTGGCTTCATAATGTATTTTCTGGGTGAAAATGGTTAAATGCTGGCAATCCCCTCTGACTTGAGCTACCTTAATTTCCTCACCTCCAGGGTATGCCACTACTACCCATCAGCATGCTCAATAGAACCAAAAATAGAAAAGGAAAAAAGAAAAGTGTCAGAGAAGTACTTTGCAATCTGCAGAAAATAGCTCTAAATACTCTACAAGAAAAATCATGGTTTTCTTCCTAGCCTCTCTAGCCCCTTCCCCAATAATCAACAGAATAGTTGTGGTTGCATTTACTGAACAAATAGCTCCCATTTCTAAGCTACCTATTAAAGAGATTGGGATAGTCTTTAACAATTTGCTTTAGCTTAATTCTAATTTGCATATTCAGCAAAGACTGAATGATCTTTAACTCAGAACTGTGAAAGATTTCAAAGATAATTTAGTTGAACCTACTCATTTTCCAGAAGAAGAGTCTGAGGCCCAGATAGGTAAAGTAAGTTGTCCATAGTTACACAGGTAGGAAGTAGGATTAATAACCAGGTTTATTCCAAATCTAGCATTCTCACTACACTACACTACAGCAGTCTCCTCAATTTGCCAGAAAATATGTATTTAGTCACAACTTATAAACTGATTTGCTTGTACAAAATTTATTTTCCATGTACAGTGTAATAATAATTCACATTTCAACACGCAATTGCTTTCCTCATAGAAACTCTGGGAAGGAGAGAGTAAATGTTTTATTGCCCCCATTTTGCAGATGAGGAAATGAGGTTAAGTGATTTTCCCATGGTTACTGAGCTGGTGTCAGAACTGGGATTTGACCCAAGGTCTCCTGACTGCAGGTCAGGGTTCTTCCATCATATCCTGCTGTCTTGTATATGGAAAGAAAATGGAGATTTAGCCATGAACTAGTTCAGTAAATTGATGTAGGCATTAAAGTAAGTATTACAGAAGACTTCCTTCCCTTCTCCCCAAAATAATCTATCTGCTAGGGACCTCAATTATCTGGAATAGGATCTATATTAATTCCATGAACTCCATCATTAAAAAAAAAACAAACTCATCCCATTGATCTTGTAAATATTGAGTTGTTTTAATGCTTCCTCTGGGATGACTGATAATACTTAAACTAGAAATGAAAAGGATATATTGTGTAGAATTTTTATTTGAACTTTTGCTTTTATGGAAACTTCATTTATAAATACATCCTACTGCCCTCTTCTATTCAGAGAACTATCCCTTGTAATAAAAAGGGAAGAAGCAGGAAAACTTAACTAACTTGTTCAATGAGTCTGTTATCATATGCAGTATTCCACATCCATAGTCTTCCATCTCTACAAAGGAGGGAGGGAAGTGTATCTTTTCTTCCGGGTCAGGTTCAGTCATTATCCTTCCTTAGATACTTCTTAGTTGGGTGACCCTAGACAAATCTCTTAACTTCTCTCAGTCTGTTTCCTCATCTGTAAAGTGGGAATAATAATAGTACATACCTAATGGGTTGTCATGAAAATCAAATGAAGCAAAAGATACACATCTGTGTATATGAATACCCACACACACACAGCTTTGTAAACTTTGAAGCTTTATATGAATGTTGCCTACTATTTTTGTAACATAGTATTCTTTTTTGTTCTTTCCAGTTTACATTGTTGCAATCATTGTGTAGATTGTTTTCCTAGTTCTCCTTTTTTTCATTTTGCACTTCTTATGTCTTTTCATTCCTCTTTGTAGTCTTCATATTCCTTGTTTCTTACAATGTAATATTTTATTGCATTCATTTATCATAGTTTATTTAGCCATTCTCAAATGGATGGCAATCTACTTTGTTTCCAGCTTTGTGACAACAAAAAGTGCTGCTGTGAATAGAGTATGGGACCTATCTTTGTCTTTGGTTTCACTGGGGTATATGTCTACTAATGGGGTCTCAGGATCAGAGGAGATGGACATTTTAGACATTTTATTAGCCTAATTCCAAATTGCTTTCCAGAATGGTTGGATTAATTCCCAAATCTACTAACGGTATGTTAGTGTGCCTCTTTTTTCACAGATTCTCCAACACTGACCACTCAGTGAGGCATGCATTTTTGTCATTATCATTACAAATTTAATTAGTAGGAAAAACATTTTAAAACCTAACACGTGTTAAACTCTAAACTATGTTTATCTTGCTAAACTTTACCCTTATTTTTGCTAATGTGGATAGCATTTTAAAATATAATTATGCTCTGTTTGCACTTTCTTGGACTCTGCCTTTTTCATTTCATATCTCTCTGCATTCCCATGTATCAAAATATTTGTTGTTTGGATACTAGGTAGTATTTATTCCATAGTGTGAATATAACAGAACTTATTTAGTTGCTCCTTTTCTAAGGGAGCATTTGTCTGTTTCTAAGTTTTTGCTTTTACGAATAGCATTTCTGTGAACATCTTTGGAAATGTTAAAGATTTAGATTTAGAGCTGAAAAGGACCTCAGATGCCAACTTGTCCAACCCCTTTATTTTGCACATGAGGAAACTGAGACGTCAAGATATTAAATGACAAAATTGGGGTTCAAATCCAAATCTTCGGATTCTAAGTCCAGTACCTTTTCTCCTATACTACATTATTCCCTTTTACATGAGGTCCTATTCTCCAGTGAGTAAAAACTAGATCTGGTGATCCAAATAGTTTGGTAGCTCTTGTTGTATATAATTAGACCACTCTCCAGAGGCACTAAGCCAGTATCTAAGTTTCATGGACACCATTAAGCATACTGGTTTCTCCACAGCACTGCCAACAGTGAATTTGGATCATGTTTGTTTGTTTTGTTTGCTACTGTGTAAGTAACAATACCTTAAAGTTGTTTAAATTTGCATATTTCAATTGTTAGTGAGTTCCTGTGTTTTCTATGTTTTCCTACCTGTACCTTCTTCTATATCAACCTTCTGTCTATTTTTTTTTAGGACTTTAAGACATATGGATATGTTTAAATTGTTTTGGATAATAAGCCTTTACCAGCTGTATTTGTCACATATGCTCTATTTTTCTTTTGTCTTTAAAATAAAATTTATTTTTTCAACTAACAAAATTTCATCTCTTTCCACTCCTACCCCTCACTGGTAAAAAACAACAACAAATTTTGTTACAAATATGTCACATGGATGACCAACTTTGATAAACTGGACTCTTCTTATAAGACAACTCTACAAGTCTCAGGATGGAAGGAGATACCTACATTCAGAGAAAGATCTAGAAAGAACAGAGTTTAAATGGAGACTGAAGCAATCTACACACTATCATTCTTTTTCAGGTTTAGTTTTCTTTCTTTTTTCCCATTGTTCACTCCATTGGTTACAACTCTTTTATACAACCAGACTAATGTCTAATGTGAAGTATTTGTAGATCCTATACTCGATTGTATGCTGCCATGGAGAGGGAGTAGAGGGAGGGGAGAAAATTTGAAACTCAAGGGATTGTGGAACTGAATCTTGTAAATTAAAAGTAAATAAACAAATCAATTTAAAAAAACAAATATGTCACATGTATTCTTAAAAAAAAAAAGATCTTATAAGAGTGGCAAGGGGTCTCCAAACTCTTGAGTAGCATTGTAATAATTATTGTTCTATATCAACCTTGGTATATCTATTTTGTTGAAGTTAAACATCAAACCTGAATAATGAAGATCTCTTTCTTAGTGGTTGTCAGTTTTATATAACTGTATTATTATTTGTCCGCTTCCTTGTCCTTTATTAAGAAATGATGTTTTGGGGCTGCTAGGTGGCGCAGTGAATAGAACACCAGCCCTGGAGTCAGGAGGACCTGAGTTCAAATGTGTCCTCAGACACTTGACACACTTACTAGCCATGTGACTCTGGGCAAGTCACTTAACCCCAATTGCCCTCCAAAAAAAAGCAACAAAAAAAAAGAATGATATTTGAAAGCACTTATTGTAGCATATCTACTCAGATAGGATATCTAAGCAATCAGAAGGGGGAAAATGTGGATTTTTTTTTTTTTAAGAAACCAAGGGCTTCCTGAGAAACTATTAAAATGGAGACAGAGACATTTTACATCAAGGGAAATAATAAGGCTGGTGGTTTAATTCTTCCCTCTCCCTCCCACTCCCCCCCCAATTAACTGATTGACTCAAGGTAGAATAAAGTTTTAATTCCATTTAGTTTTGTCAGAATTATATGTGTTGATGAAGAAGTAATGAGTCCTTATTTCAACTGGTCATTTGAGAACATATGAGATCTATATTGCCATGGGGAACCTGCTGCTTCTGAAGAATTTAAGAATTCACCAGTTTCCTGACATTCAATGTAAGGGTCCTCAAGGTTTACTTCTTAAGAGTTCAAAACAGAGTATACGTTCAAGATGAAAGTTTCAAGAGCTTGGCGTCCTTTTGATTTTTTTTTTCCTTTCGAAACTCACTTTTAAAATGGCTTCCATTTCCTCTTGTACAGGACATTCTGAGGATGACATACATGAAAGTTACTTTACAGCCGTTCTTTTGAAGTACTCAATTTAAAAAGGCAGTGATACACAGCACAACTTTCTACCTCTAGGAAACACTTTTGACCTTTATGCTTAAATGTGCTGAATGAACTTGGCTGTGAAAAATCAATGACATTGTCAGATGCAACCTATAGGAGGCAGGATACAACTAACATTTACTTATAAGCTAGCTTGCTTTAAGAAAAATAATTGGGGAGAAAAAAAACCTGAACTTAAAAAAAAAATGACTGTGACAATATAAGGAAACAGGCTTGCATATGTCCTGGGAGTCTTGCTTTTTGATCTCCTGTGTATTCTAAATACATTTGTACTTACATATTTTTTTGCTAAATGTATCTTTAGGAACCTTGTATAATACAACAGGTGGCTATCACAGAGCGGGTTATTTTTAGCTAGATCTATGTATCAAAGCACGATTCCTTGCCTGGGTGTTTTCTCTGGAGACAGCCAAAAGAACAAGGAACAGAGTCTCACCTGGGCTCTTTCGCACATGGCAAAACTTGTTAGCCTGCACCTATCCCCAAATATGACATAGCATTTTGTGCCTTTGAAAGGGGAAAAGAATTTTCCAAACTACCGCCCCATTTGAGAGAGTTAAAGAACCGGTTTTGGTTTTGCACAGGATTACAATAGTCACATGCATCTTTGTGAAGAAGGACTCTACTAGGCCTAAAGAAGACAAGATGGAATGAAATATTATTTATGTAGGAAAAACACTGCTATTAACTCTTTTTTTTTGACAAGTTAAAATCTAAGACATATAAAATTAAACATAATAATGAAAATAAAGGACACATCAATAAGTAGGCATGTCTCCATAGGTTGCTGTTATCATGCAATACAAAATGCTTCGTTTCTGAAATTGTAGTGGTGCCCAGAGTTCAAAACAAATATGAACCAGTATCAATGAATAATCCATTTTTGCACGCTCAATGGCATTTGTTCTGTAACATCTTTTTAAAAAGTGGAGTAAGAATATTCATTATAAATATGGTAACATCATTTTTCAGCTTTTGGTCAACCTAGATAGACTGCTTCCTTCAATGAATGTCACAAAAACATTTCTGGATGGACAATTATTTATGAAATCAAGTCCTTTCTAATTGTTGAAATTATATATGCTCAATACATTTATAGTAACTGATACCAACCACGTCCTATATACCCATATATGATCATAGGATCATAGATTTAGAGCTAGAAAGAACCTCAGAAGTAAAATACTCCAATCTCCTCTTTTTATAGATGGTGGAACTTGAGCCCCCAGCTCCTCCATATATATCTACCTCCACACACAAACATAAATCTATGCACAAAAGCAAAGATTCTTTTTTTTGGGGGGGGGGTATGGAGGCTGTATTTGTGACATCATCAGTGTCTAGAATTCTGAATGTGCAAACTCCCTTCACTGATACAA
This sequence comes from Pseudochirops cupreus, assembly GCA_028627135.1. Taxonomy (NCBI): domain Eukaryota; kingdom Metazoa; phylum Chordata; class Mammalia; order Diprotodontia; family Pseudocheiridae; genus Pseudochirops; species Pseudochirops cupreus. Next base: position 340,767,535 of record CM053583.1, read on the forward strand.
ATGGATAGCTCTTTCCTAAAAAACTTTTTAAAAAAATCACTGAGAAATGTAGGCTCCATCACTAGCTAGCTATGTGATTTTGGACAAGTTATTTCCCTGCTCTGAGCTTTTGTTTCCTCCTCAGCAAGATGTAGGGCATTCAACTAGGTGGTCCCTCAGGTCCCTTGTACATCTGAAAATTCTATTCTTCTAAAATTTCTACACTTCATTTATATAAAGACATCTTTGGGCCTTGGGATTATATAAAATTATATAACTCTTATTAAACCAAGTGGGGGTAGGCACTGAGAGATTGAGGGACTTGCCCATGATCACATAGTTGACTTGTGTCAAGAGACAAAACATAGACCCTAAATTTTCCTGAGTCCACTAGAGTGCCTTTTATAAAGAAAAATAAAACATATATTTCCTTTTTTTTCCCCTTTCAGTTGTCATATCTTTATGCTACCCTTTTAAAAATAGTATTTTTAACCAAAGGCAAGCCTGTGTCATGTTCAAACTATATATACAGGCCTCATTGAAATGGAAGGAAATATTCCTTGTTGAACAGCCATAAAACTAAGACCTGTCTGAAATACTGTTTTCCAGGGGAGCAGCCCTGATCAGAAAAGGTGGACTTACCAAACTGCACAATAGACATGGCTGATCCCACTAGGGAGCACATTCAACTCTGGTTATTCTGAATTGTTTTACTTTTAAAGGGGAGAGGGGCTCGTGGCAGAGTAGATAGAAATACTTATCGGGACACAAGGAAACTTTGGTCCTGAACTTGAACCTGGTCATTAGCCAGTGTGTGATCCTGGGGCAAATCATTTCCTCTCCTTGGGCTTTTGTTTCCTCTTCAGTAAAATGTAAGCATTTTGACTAGGTGGTTTCCAAGGTTTGAGAATTCTATTATTCTGTAATTTCTACAATTAATTTATATAAGCATTCTTCTGGGCCCTGGGATTATACATAGCTATAAGCACGTTGTAAATTACTATCTGTCCTATTTGAAGAGATATCTTAGCTATATTGGTTATTCATTTCACACCAATCACATTGGAAAAGGCATTGGGGCAAGATGATTGAAATTTTCAATTTCTTCATTTTATGACAGTAAAAATTTAAACTCTCCAAATAATGTTCAACACATCTGCCTAGCTGCACACAATTTTTCACACTAAATTTTATATTCCTCCTGGTAATAAATTCACATTTCTATGGTACTGTAAGGGGTTACAAAGTAATTTACTCCTAATAGTCCGGGGGCTAGGTACCATTTCATTATGGTCCCTATTATATAGATGAAAAAACTTCAATTGTGGTTCACTAAGAAAATCCGAAACTCTAACTCTACTACCTGATCAATACCATAAACACCAACTGTGGTTTAAAAATCCTTCCTGTAGGGACTGACTTGTAAATCTGGAGCACCAAGATTTGTGGAAATTAAGCAATGTCATTGCTGAATGTGTACATTGAAGCCAAGAATGATACTGTAGCTATTAATCCTCAGGAGGGCACTATTGAACTAAACTCTCATTACTGTCCTAAATGGGAAGGGTTGTGTTATTGTTAGCTGATGTGTTTACTTGTTTCATGAAGATTGTAGGTAGGCCTAGGCTGTAACTAGCCTATTTTTATTACATTACAAGAAAAGCACCAGCTTTCATCACACTGACTGAAAATAATGAAGATTGAACAGAACACATCCAATATCAAGCAAATAAATGTACTCAGTTCACTATCAAAGAAACAAAAGTTCGTGCTCTGGGTCAAACTGAAAAGTCGTATTCCTATTTGACTTAAAAGCCACTTATTATTGTAATACAGTTGAAATTCAAGAGATAATTTTGTCAATTATTCCAGAAGGCATGGAAGGATTAGATAGGCCCATTAAAGCTTTTAGATCTATTTCGGAGAGAGCCAAAGTGGTACTGTACCGGGTCAGGACCAGCCAAATTTGCAGATCGAGGTGGAGGGGTCCTTATAGATTTAAACTTCATTTTACAAAATGAGATTATGTCCCAGAGAATTTAAGTGAAATGGTATCCTATACATTTAAAACATAATTTCCAATTTTTCTGTCACATAAATGCAGGCCCAGAAGAAAACAATGGAATAGTTGTTCATTTAAAATATTATAGGTTTATTTAAAACTTAATTCTCAACTTGAGTATGCAAAATACAAACTCCAACAAAATGTTCATTTTACTTTGTAGTTTACAAATATACAAAATAGAAGTTTGCTTAAATTTATATTACATATTTATTAGGTAAAGAACTATAGAAAAAAACATTTGTTCTACTTAAGGCATAGTTGGGGATAAAACATTACAAATTATTGCACATTGAAACCACAGTGCATTATAGACTGTCTGCATAAATTTTTAAAGAAATAAACCAGGTTTATTTACCTGACTTAGGTCATAAATGTAGATCGGAAGACAAAAATATATTTCCTTGTCAAATATGCAGCAGTTTGAGAACTTTGGCTTCCTTTTTTTTTGGTACCTTTAGAACCAACAGTCACTAAGCACCATCAATTAGGCTTTCAAAACATTTTCTGTACCTGAATTTCTTCCTCTTCTAACATAATAATGGCTTTTAGAAGGCAAAAAATACAAGATGATCTTTATAGTTATATTGCATTGAAACACAATTCAAGGGAATGTAGTCTCCCCTCCCCCATACACAATCTATTAAACCCTGATATCCGTGACTTCCAGTCACCCCTTGGCATCTTGTAATCCAGGCATATTCAAGTTGGATTCAGAAATGGAATGATAAGATCCAGTCACAGACCACAAATCTGTTCTTTGATTTAAGTTCCTCATTTCTCTTGATTATCCATTTTCTTTTGACTCTTTGGAAGACTTTTCTTTTGTTTACCATGATTCCTTGTATATAGTGCTTTAGCTGGGTTCCTCCCTCATCAGGAAGACAGTCATGTGAATACTGAATCTCATATGGCAGTATGGGTAAAATCCTCTGCTTTGGATTAAAAATGCCTCTTCATGTGTAAGGCAAGGTGGTCGGACCTGGAAAATGCGCGGTCACATTTCTGGCACTGGAATGGGCGTTGACCAGTGTGCTTCCTGTAGTGGCGGGTAAGTTCATCAGAGCGGGCAAATTTCCATCCACAGCCCTCCCAGTCACAGTGATAAGGCTTCTCACCTAAGAAAAGAACAGATTTTAAATCAATATTGTGAATTCAGTGAATGACGAGTGATCTACTTTCAATCTGTCTTAAAGACAGGAAATTGCTGAACTAGTTTGGAACAAGGCATGAAGAAATCATCTGCTCAGAATTAAAGCCTTCTTCTTCTAAACATAGACAAGAAGGACTTGTCCCTTAGCAAGTGAAAAAGAAGCAAGATTTGTCTTTAAAAAAAATTCCTATCCTCTGCCTGCCATGATATGATGTAACTTCGTTCACATATCCCATTCTACCTTTTCAAAAATTAAAAAAAGATATACACCCAACACTCATTTCTAGAAAAAAGTACCACTAGAGTACTGGTTTTATCATTAATTGCAGAGAGTTTTTATAATCATTCTCTCAGATTAAAAGTAATAACAATTCACAAAATTTCCAGGTTATATATTCTTTGTAATAACATCTCTCCCTCCCCATAAACAAAGAATATCCAGCTAGCCAACCAGCACTACACACTAGATGCATATTACATTCTGTTTTGCAGTTGAGTTTTGTTGGCCCAGGGTAACACCGACTTTTGTAAAAAACAAAACAAAACAAAACAAAACAAACAACCAAGGACCCCAGAAATTTGTAAAAGAGGAATTGAATTTCCTATAATTTGAAGGTTCCCCCCCTATTCTAAAGCAAAAAGTTTTATAAAATTCTGTTCTGTAGGAATTATATTCTGTGTGTAAAGCCTTGATGAGGTATATTTTCTTCCATGGCTGTTTTCAAGTTCCTCAAATCTTTTGAGTTACACTGCCCTACTTTCTGGAAATGTCACCTATGAATGACTTTTAATGTAACTACTTTCATCAGTTCAACAATTACTGAGAGAGTATTCTTCAAAAATACAATCTTCACAGCAAGCTTAAACATTAATATTCATGTCTTTCACTATGCTGAATCAGTTCAACCTTAAATATAACCGTATACACAATATAACCTTATAAATAAAGGAAAACTGAAAAATGAGTAGTTTAGAAAGTCTGAAGCAACTAGAGTGTCAGTTAGAAATTATGAAAAAAAGGCTTGAATCATCTTTAAAAGGATTTAACATAATTATGCATTAGTGGGATACAATTTCTTGATTACAAGGAATGATACTGGGATCAAGTTAAGATTAAGAAAGAGGAATCAAGACTAACTACACATTTTAAGACATAAGTAGGAAGGATTAAACAGAGTTACACCTGAATTTTTAAAGTGCTAACAAACCCCAAGAAGTTCGGGAGTGACTGTCACTTAACCATCATGATAGGACAAAACCAAAAGGTATGTACCCTTTGTCACTCATATCTGGATTAACCGGGTCGGGAGATTTCCCCTCTCCTTTCTCCAATGTCCTACCTGTGTGGGTTCGAAGATGTGCCTTGAGATGAGAACTCTTGGTATATGTTTTCCCGCAGCCTGCATAATCACACGTGTGGGTGGCTGTCCTTTTCCTGGGCCATGACCTGCGCCCTCTCTTGGGTTTGGGTTCTTCTGGCATGCAACTCCCGGGTGGTATAAGCTCTAAAGGTGAAGAGGGTGGAGTCAGCATCACTCCTTGTACCAAAGGACGACCTGTTAAAGAAAGCTCTTCCATGAGAGCCATATAACCCTTAGACTGACCTTGATATTGGAGTGGAGGAACCTGGGGCTGCAGCTGGTCCGGCAGGAAAGGAGGATAGTTGGGTCCAGGGTGGTACCCAGGGGGTAGTGGCAATGGATGGTTTATCCCCTGAGGTGAAGGGTGGCAGTCCCTGCTGTTCATCAATTCCTCAGCAGTCAAGGAGGGGGTAGTCCTGCTGGGGAGAGGGCGCCCCAAGGGAAATTCGTGGGGCTGCGCTCTTTGGCCATTGCTGAGAGGGGGGCCACTGCCCAAGTGGGCCTCCATAGGCCTGCCGATAGTGCAAGAGGAGACGGCCTCTTGCTTGATCTTGGGGCACATCCGAGGCCCTGTGCTATAGGGGGCCACTACCACAGGGTGGCCGCCGTCTGGGCTGCAAGAAGAGGGGTTGCCTTTGTTAACACTGATGATAGACTGACCATTGTACTCCCCCATGTTCAAGGTGGCTTTTACAACAAATTTCCCGTGCAGGCTGCCACCCGGAAGCTGCTGTTGTTGAATATACACAGGGTCCAAGTCAGGTCTCATGAGCTCGGCTACAAATCCACCTGAAGGGGACACGTCATTGATGTCGGCCAGGTTAAAGGGGGCGGCGGGAGGGGGTGCAGGCTCCCGGATGTAAAGAAGGCTGCCGGCCCCACCGTTACTGGTGGTGTTGCTGCTGCCTCCAGAGGTGGTCGGACCTCCAGACGCCCCTCCTGGGTCCCCAGCACCCCGTAGCTGGTAAGTGAAGCTGCAGTTGGCCGGAGGAGCGCTCGCTGGGCCGCTGCTCGAAGGGGAGGACGAGGCGGAGGCGGACGCTGAGGCTGAGGACACCACGGCTGCCGTGGCTGGTTCCTGGTGGATTAGGGAGTTGGAAAGAATGAAATCAAAGTCCAGCAAATCGTTGAACTCCTCCGCCTCTCGTCTAGCCAGGAGCGCAGGATTGCTGTTGCCGCCGCCGCCGTTGCTCTCCAGGTCGGCCGCCGCCACAGCCGCCGCCGCCGCCAAGTCGTAGGGGCGGCCGCTGAGCACTGAAGGAAGGCGTTTCATGTGGGACAGCTCCTCCCGCCACCGCTGTGGGAACAGAGGCAGGGAGAGGCGTGCGTTACTGACCACCCCTGGCCCCGCAGGTCCCAGACCGAGACCCACAATCTCGCACTAAACGCCAAACCCCACATTTCACCACTGTCCCTGGGGAGGCGCGACCCCGCCCTCGAACTCCGGCCCGGGAGGGGATGGAATTCCCTTCAATCAACTTTGCGCCCCCAGTCCTAGATGCAAGATAACTCCTTCTGCCTACTTTCTCGCTCTTTCTCTCTTCCCCAAGACCGCGAAGAAAAGAGGTTGGATAAAAAACCTTGTCCTAGAAGCTAGTGGGAATTCCCTGGCACCTCGAAAACCGAGGGCACTCAGAGGCCGCGGCCCGAGTCAACATCCGGGGCGAGGGCCGCGGTGTGCAAGGATCCATTCCAGCCTCGGTTCTCCCTTGCTCTAACCTTCCGCGACATACGCAGCGTTTTCTCGTCCACCCAATGGTCACCTGCATCCCGTAACCTTTTGGGTTCCGGGCTTGCACATTCAAGGACCCATGTGAGCCTGACTCCGGGCTCCCTGGGGCTCGGCAAGGCTCGACTCCCCGCTCTGCTCTGGGGTTCAGGAGCTGACCTAACTACCTTTCGCCTCACGCCCACAGAGCACTGCACCGTCAGGGCACTGAGGAAGTCTCACTTATGTCTGTCCTATATGGATACCCACGGCGTACGCTCATAGAGAAGCGTACATGCACTTATATGCGTAAAAGAATCCAGTCACTTAATAGCAGAGGGCTCAGGGCTCAGACCACACGACCACACGACCACACACACACACACACGCACCACACTACACCACACCACACCACACACCCTACAGCGGAGGATCTTCCCCGGGACCAGACCGCGAACCGAGTGTAACTCTATTCTCTCCCCTCCCCCTCCACCCCTTAGCTGGAGACCCTCGGAGGCGGGGCTGGCTAAGAAGAGTGAGGGAAGCCCCACAGGCCTCAGGCAGCCCCCGCCCTGGAGTCTCACAAGCAAACCCGGGACTGTTCAACTCAATTCCGAGGAAAGCTGTACCTCCAGGGCGCTGGGTGGGCAACCGCTGCTAAGCTTAGCCCGCTTCCTCTCTATGCTCCCCAAAGCCCCAGCCAACCTCGCCGCACCCCGGCAGCAGGCCAAGCCCCTTTCTCATTGGCGCTCTACTGAGCGTTCAGGTAGGTAGGCTTGGGACTCAGAGCCCCGAGTCCTCTCCACCAACCAGACCCACTTGCTCGGAAGCGCCAGTAGTAGTGGCGGAGGTGGCGGCAGAAACAAGCTTGCAAAGCGCACCTGGCACCTTCCCTGGCCCGTAGCATTAAAGAAGAGGAAGGGGGTCGGGATACTCACATTGTTAGGGGCACCTGCTTGCCTCAGGACTTTCTCTTTTCCCGGCGTACCCGCTGCGAAGGTGGAGATGGAGGGTAGCAGAGTGCCGCTGAGAGCCATGTCAAACTCACCAGGTGGCTGCCTACGGTCGAGACAAGGGAAGGGGAAGGGGCGGGGGGGGGGGGGGAGAGAAGAACAGCGACAGAAGGATCAGCATCAGCCCCGGCCCTGAGGCTCACGCGCGCGCGCCTTTCCCAACCTCGGCCACTCTAGTTAAGCTCCGCTCCGCCCTGCCAGAAGTAGCAACGCTAAAGTGCAACCGATCCCATTTCCTCTTCTCTTCATATCCACCTTCCCCTTCCCCAAGGCCCGGCAGCCCGGCGTACATACCTCATTAATCTAGGAGGGGAGGGAAGATCTCCCGGAACCCGAAGCAGTTGGGGCAGTCAAGTTACCCAGTACAAGCAACAAAAAAATCTCCCAAAATTCAAAAACGTGAAAAATAAAAGCCAAGGGAAAAAAAAAACAACACCAAATAAACAAAGATCAACAGCTCTCCCGAGAACTTCAAAATTTTTTCTGAGATGAGACAATTTTTAAAAATTCTTTTAAAAACAGGAAAAAGTTGTAAACTTAAAAAAAAATCCTTAATAAACAGACGCGCGGCAGCTCCTCCGTTCCTTGGCCGGTAGCCTCGACGCAGAGATTGTTTTGCGGATGGGTGGGTGATGCCTTTTTGGTATTAGCAGGGGCCACCGCTGCCGGAGGTGCCGCACCGGGACGACGCAGCCAGGTAAGGCAGGCTGGAAGAGGAGGCGGTGGCTGTCAGAAGCGGGACGGGACTCGCGGTGGCGCGAGGCGATTCCCGGGGACTGCGAGCTCGCGCGGTTGGTGGCTGCCCCGCTGCCATGGGGAGCCGCGGCTGCTGAATGGAGAAGGCTGTGCAGGCGGAGCACTGGGGTGCTCGGATGGGAGGGGTGGGAGGTGTGGGGCGGCGGCGGGGGCGGGGGGCCTGGGAGGGGGTAGAGGGTTAAGAAGAAGGAGGGGGCTAGAGGGTGGCGGGGGGGAGCTTCTTCGCGGGGCTCTATAGCTGCCGCTGGCGCTGCCCCGGCTCCCCGCGCGCGCCCTACGCTTAGGCTACTCCAAGGTTGGGAACTGTCAAGCCCAGAGCCGGTCCTACCTTACTTATAACTTTCTAAAATGCTCCTCCCTCTTCAGGAATATGGCCCACCCCTTTCCCCTCTTTTCCCCCGCCTCCCCGCCCCCCCTTCCACCGCCACCTCCCCCTCAACCCCCCCCCTCCGTTGTCATTGGAGCTAAATAAACAAACTGTGAACACGTGGGAGTGGGGGGAGGTGCGAGCTAGGGGCTGGACGCGTGACGCCAGTGCAGCAGCTGGCTTACAGGCAGCAGCTCTGACGCCAGCGGCTGAGAGCTAGCGAGCGAGCAAGCCAGTGAGGGAGGGAACACTGACGGCGGACGGCGTCCGCGTTACTACCCAGCACCAGTCCTGAAGGGGCAGAGTTGGGTGGGGGGGAGGAGAAGAGGGGAGAGGCAGCGGAGAAGGAGAAAGTGCAGCTTCTCCTTCTCCAGTAGGGAAAAGTTTAAGGAGCGAATCACCGAAGACAACAGAAACTCACGCCTTTTCCCTTCCCCAACTCCCCACGTTCTTCATTCACTCAAACCCGGAGTTAGACTGGCAGTCGAACCGAGGGCGCCCACGCCTGTTGTCCCTGGGCTGCGGCGAGCCGTAAGCCGGGTGTTTGTTACCTAGATGCCCACTCCGGCGCGAGTAGACACACACACACACACACACACACACACACACACACACACACACGCACGCACACGCACACGCACACGCGCGCACACACACACACACACACACACACACACACACACACACACACACACGCCTGTAGCCCGCACACAGTCAAGAGCTCAGTTGCGTTGTAGAGAATAGGGACATTTATGAGCATGATTCATTCTCTCCTCCCTCCCCCTCCAAAACCCCAGCACCTTCACCAAAACAAAACAACACTTACCCTTCATGATTGAAGGAAATGTAAGTTTTCTTCATTTCTTTGCTCGGAAAATATCCTTGCTATTATTGGTCATTTGCTTTCTCGCTTTCAGAGTTTGTAACGCTTAATCCTGGGCAGTGTGGCTCCTGGGTGCCCGGGAGCAGCCCAGAACGGCAGAAACTCAGAGTCTGACGGGATCATCTTGTCCCAGTTGTCATCAAGTCCCAACTACACCTGAATAGGAATTCCTTCCAAGACACCGTGAGGAGAAGGAGAAGGGATATCTACTTCTTGAAGCAGAAAAGGGGAAACTGGAAACATAGGCATTTTGAAGTGTATGTATACACATTTAAGCATGGAGAAGGAAATGACTTATTCACTGAGGTGTGTACGAAGGTAGGGAGGACTATTGATGTTCATGAAATGCCTTTCACCCAAGTATGGCAAAGCACTTTGCAAACAAAACTATTCTTTTCACTTTAGAGACGAGGAAACTGAGTCATATAAAGGTGAAATGGCATTCTAAGGGTCAAGTAACTCACTGGCAAAAATGGAAAGTGCCCCCCGAATTCCTCAGTCTTCAGGCCAGTCCATTCAAGGACCTTGCCACTAGGAAGCTGCCAGAAGCTGATTCAATGAAATAAATAAGAAGAATTCAATTCTGAAAGACTAGATAACTGCTCAGTCAGTGATAGTAACCTGGCCAGGCAGCAAGCAGAAACAACCATCCAAGGAAGAAGGAAAAGTACACGCAGACTATATGAATAAAAGGAAAACGAGATCATTATTGCCTTTCAGACTGTGCCTTTTCTCTGGGTGTGATCAGTAATTTTCCAGGCAGGAAATGTATTCGCTAGCATCGTCTTCTTTAAACATAGTCTAGTTATTTATTTATTCATTTATTTATGGTCTTCGCTATCTATGGGCTGCCCCCCAAGTGCTCTCTGGCTACTCCTGACATGCTAAACATAGGCAAATTCACTTCTCTTTCGAAGTTAACCCCCTAACAACAGATTGTAAAGAGCTGGCAGAAGTCCAGTTAAAAAAAAACAAACAACAAATTCCGAAGGATTTTAGTGTAACACATAGAGAAGGATGAGATCATTCTAACCTTCTGTCGCATTTTGTTGTGTTGTCACCTGCTTGCTTTTTGTCCTACAATTCTTGTACCCTATTTGGTTTCCTTCCAATATTTGTTACCTTTGTTTTCCCACTCAACCACAGAAGCATTCTTGGAATTCACCATTCTCTGCACCATTCTCTTCTCTCCCACAGCCACTTGGATCTCTGGAGGTTTTCTTAGATGGTCTTTAGGAGGATTTTTATGTACTAATTGTGTCATCAAGTTATATTCCTGGTATATACATGTGGCTCCAGTGGAAAGGAGAATGTTTTGGAGGTTAAGAGTGTGGATAGGCTGAACATGGTTTGCATGGGCTTAAGCTCTCTGGAATTCTGTAGTCATTGATAGAGAATGTGGATAGGAGAGGTTCATTTATTAGAAATCTGACTATTCTCCAAAGGTGGGGTGACTTGGAGGAGAGAAGACACTGAATCTTTTTCAGAGTGAATGTAGAAAGCTTCTTGAAATGCTTAGGGTTTCTAAAAAGCATAGAAAAATTGTCCTTAAACAGCCATTGGGAACACTTTTCGAAGTTCAAAGTTCCAAAGCACTGATGAACTTGGAAAAGTCCTTGATTGTCAGCATTAGCCCTTGGAATGTAAACATAGAAGACAAGACTTGAAATTCCTGACTCAAGTAGCTAGAGCCTGGCGATTTTGTATTCTTTGGCCTTTTGTCCTGGACCGGTCCTCCCTGAGAGAACATTACCTGATTTTGCTTCAGAGAGCTAGAAACACTATTTATAAACTCAATTTAAAAAAAAAGAATCTAAAATTCTGATACAGTATTGTTTCATAACTGTGTTGGGGGAGCAGGGGAAGCAGCTATTGCTTCTTGCCAGTCAACTATTTGATTACCCAGCAGATTGTATCATAACAGAAAATCTTGATTATTAGCTGTGAATTTTTGAAAGAGCTAAGGATTTTAGAGTTCATAAATCATCTTCTTTTAAGGTAGGTCCCAGGTGCCCCAACAGGGTTATGAACCTCCCTCTCTGTACCCTTCAAAAACAGGTAAGTCCAGAAGAGCTAAATCCCTGCCCTATATAATTTATAAACATGAGAATGAGTAAACCTTTGATGACTAAATTGAACTCTAAAATAATAATAATAAAAGACACCCTTTAAAGAAGAATTAAATGCTCAGTGGTGACTTTATTTCAGCAAACTGATATTACAAGTTTTGTGGTATGGATGTTAATTATGAATGTCCTTGGAGCTATAAAATAGATTTTTTTTTTTAGCCCAAATTACATTGCTTGGCAGAAGATGTGATGGAAAGCAGTGCTAGAGGATTAATGTGCAAACGTCAAGGGTAATGATACACTGAGGAAGCTATATAAATATTTCAAATTGAAGAAGATGTGTGAGCATCTGTACATAAAACATGCATTGAGGATACCTGGGCCAAATCCTAGCCTAAGACACAAGGGTACTACTCCCATTGACATCAGAGAAACTTGTGAAGTAAGAATATGAAGGAAAGATTTGGCTTCAAGGATTTAAGGTGATTTGAAGTGAAACTAGTAATGAATAACCATAAAAGAAATGTGTAGAGCTCACTGACACAAACCCTTTGATATTACATAGGTACCAAAATATCAAAATTTCCACATCTTCCCAACCAGATTTTTTGGGTGCTCCAATCTTCTAGGTGAAGTAAATGGTAGTTCTCTTTGCCATATGTCATTAGAAGGAAACTTGAAGACCAAAAACTGGTATCCACTGGAAGTGGTTTCACCAAATCTGAGCATCTCAGAATCAGAAGAGCCCTCAAAGGCTATTCAATTCAATTTTTATCTGCCCCAGAATCCCCTTTACTGGTCTCTAGCAAGTGGTCATCCAGCATCATTGTAGACCTCTAATGAAAGAGAAACTAACTAAATTTTGAGGAAATGCATTCTACTTTTTGATAGATATTCCTCTATCTAGAAAACTGTTGTATGAATGTTTTATAGGTGTGATTATTAAACATTAGTAGGAATAGAGGACTTTAGTAGTGACAGAAACAAACAATGCTATATTTATTTTTTTGATGTTTTATAAGCTCCAAAAGGGGATTATTTTTGCCAGTTTGATATTATAACACTGAGCTAATGGAAGATTAAAAAAAAACAATTAAAAATGCTTTTGATTAAGGAAAGTTGATTGTTTCCCAAAAGCGTTGTATTCATTCTTATTATGAACTGCAGAAATGGGGGAAGAGGGTGGGAGACAGAAAAAAAGAAAAAGAAAACCTAAGTATTCCTGACACTTAAAAAAAAATTATTATTGAATCAGTCTGAGGCTAAGTGACTTGCCCAGAGTCACACAGCTAGTAAGTGTCTGAAGTCAGATTGAACTCATACCCTTCTGACTCCAGAGCCATCCACAGTGCCACCTAGCTGTGCCCTGCTAACATGGAATTGTTTTTTTTTTGAGGGGGGGAAAGCAAGGTGATTGGGGTTAAGTGACTTGCCCAGAGTCACACAGCTAGTAAGTGTCAAGTGTCTGAGAATGAATTTGAACTCAGGTCCTCCTGACTCCAGGGCCAATCCTCTATTCACTGCACCACCTACCTGCCCCTAACACAAAATTTTGAAAGATAATAATTGGATTTTTCATGATGTAAGATAAAATAGTGAGTAGATTTTAAAATTAGATTGGTGGCAATTAAAATGGGCCACTCCCTCCTATCTATAAACTCCTGGATCAGATTATTATCATACTGTAATAGTGATGGGATTTGAAGATTTTCCTTGCCCCTTACTTAGCACCTTGTTTCAAATTCTAAGCAACAGAAGTAGTTAACACCTAGTTTCAGCTATTTAATTAACACAGAAATAGTTAACACCTTGTTTCAGCTATTTAACTACTTAGTACCTTGTTTCAGTTCATGACTGTATCAAGTATTAAGATCCAGAACTTGTGAATCTCACAGTGGGACTAACTTGCTGATGTAACAGGAAGGAGCAGAACAGGATGGAGCTAATGCCATATAGAAGGAAAAGCCCAAGCTAGAGAGCCAGAACTGCTAGGAGCAAGCAGCATGGAGGCTGAGCTGCTACTGCTGGAGAGAGAGAGGAATTGAGAACAGAATTGAGAATTGAGAACTGAGAATTGAACTGAGAACTGAACTGAGAACTGAACTGAGGACTGAACTGAGGACTGAGGAGAACTGAGAACTGAGAAGAGAATTGAGAAAAACTGAGAACTTCTGGGAACAAGCAGTATGGAGGCTGAGGAGCTACCGTGAGAGAGGAGGATACTTGCTTGAGGGATTCTGTTTTGTTTTGAAGGCCTGACTGAGGGAAGGTTTAGGAAGGCTTGGGAATGTGGGTGTACACGGCATTGGTTATGTGTATCAACTTTGTGGTTACTGTAATGAATTAGACTTTTTGGTTTTGGGCCTTGGGTTTCTGGTATTTGAATAAATGCTTTGGTTCTGTCCTCCATGTGGAGAGCCTGTTACATTTTGTGATTCACAACTACACCAGCATATTCATAGCCACCATGGGCATTGTGAATATTGTATTGGTGTTACACCTAACAAAGTACTGGGGAAACAGATCTTCATCTAAAATGATGAAGGAGTGACATTCATCATTTTAGAGCTCTAGCTTATTTTATCTTTGGGAGTGCTTTTGGTCAATAGAGGAAAAATAGAAGGGCAGCCAGCATGATTTGGCTCCCTTGTCATGCTAGCTGTGTTTTGGGCTATTGGATGACTTAGCTGTGGGACAGAAAGGGAAAGTATTTTAAACTCTACTTTCCACTCCTCAGGCAGTCATGTACTACCCCTTTCCCAATTCTCCCCAAGTTTATTCTCTTTAAGCCTGCCTTCAGTTTATGTATTTTACTTCCATGTTCCATACCCACACCACCTACTCTTTTAATCAGTTTTGTCTGACTCTTTGGAACCTCATATGGGATATTTTAGGTAAACACTAGAGTGGTTTGTCATTTCCTTCTCCAAATGTGGTTAAGTGATTTGCCTGGGGTCACATAGCTAGTGAGTGTTTGAGTTTAGATTTGAACTCAGGCCTTCCTGACGTGAGGCCCTGAACTCCATCCACTGTGCCCCTTAGCTGCACCACCACTGGGTGTTGCCTGCCTTTATTTCCACATTTGGACTGAACCTTTCCTTTATCTGATTTCATAGAATTTTACATTTTTCTTGTGCCTAGCATGCAAGAGAGGCAATGTGTACCTGAATTTGAAGTCCGATGATCTAGGTTCTTAGTAGATAGAAAACTGGTCAGGAAAATCTGGGTTATTGTTAATTCTGACTTTTGTATATAATGGAAAATCATTTGACCTCTCAGTGCCTCAGTGTCCTACAGAGCAAAACAGTTGTTTATTTGCATTGTTGAAGGATTCTCTTTAGTGGGAGTCCTTAAAACAAATGAAATCATTGGAGTGGACCAAAAAAAAAATTACTCTGATTTGAGTTGCATCTAATTTTAGCCTTTACTCCAGGCAGATCCTACTTGGAACCTCAGGTCCCTCATCTTCAAAAGGATGATGAATTATACCTGTCATCCACTGCATAGGAATAGGGGTTGTAAACTTGAAAGTACTATATAAGTGTAAATTAATTCTAATTTGTATCACACACACATGTGTCTTACCTTCATATCTTCATTACTGGATTGTAATTCCTTCAAAGCAGGGATTGTGTCATTCAATTATATATATTTCTAGATCCAACAAGCACATAATGCTTCTGGATCACTTGATTCCTGTACACAGTGAATGCTTAATAAATGCTTATCAACGGTTTATTCACTGAATAAATAGGTAAGTGAAAGAAGGAATAAGTAATGATGTTGAAAAAGAGTCACTTGGTATTAAGGGCGGGAAAAGAAAAGCAAAGAACTAGAATTTAAAGGGGAGTGTCCATCTGTTGGGGAATGACTTAACAAACTGTTGTATATGAATATAATGGAATGTGATTGTGGCCATATCTCCAGAGGGTGTACACTGAAGCACATTACCTATGTCCTGGACAGCTAAGTGGCACAGTGGAAAGAGTGCTGGGCCTAAAGTCAGGAAGACTCATCTTCCTGAGTTCAAATCCAGCCTCAGACACTTTCTAGCTGTGTGAACCTGGACAACAACCTGATTTGCCTAAATTTTCTTCATCTATAAAATTTTTTTAAAAATGAGCAGGACAAGGAAATTGCAAATCCCTCCAGTATCTTTGCCAAGAAAACACCGAATGGGATAAGGAAGAGTCAGACACAACTGAAAAAAGATTGAACAAGAACAGCCCATGTCCTAGAAGAGGTGTAATGGATTCACGGTACAGAAAGAGACATACATTTTGAACATGGTAGATTTATTTTGTTTGAATATACTTATATTTTGCAGGATGTAAAATAAACCTGCCTAAATCGTCAACATTTCTACATATTACCAACAAAAACAAGCAGCAAGAGACAGAGAAATTCCATTTAGCCAATATAAAATACTTGGGTGTCTGCCTGCCAAAACAAACCCAGGAACTATATGAACCCAATTACAAAGCACTTTTTCACACAAAAAAAGTCAGATCTAAAGAATTGGAAAAAACATTAATGGCACATGGTTAGGCTGAGACAATACAATAAAAATGACAATTCTACCTAGATTAATCAACTTATTCAGTGCCCTGCCAATCTAAGTACCAAAAACATATTTTATAGAGCTAGAAAAAAGTAACATAATTCATCTGGAAGAACAAAAGGTCAAGAACGCCAAAGAAAAAAAGGTGAAGGAAAATAACTTAGGTGTGCCAGATCTCAAACTGCATTCTGAAGTGGTAGTCGCCAAAGTAATTTGGTCATGGCTAAGAAGTAGAGCGGTGAATCAGTGGGATAGATTAGACACACAATACTTTGTAGTAAATGACCATAGTACTTTAGTGTTTGATGAACCCAAAGATACAAGATTTGGGGACAAGAAGTCACTATTTGACAAAAATTACTGAAAAAACCGGAAAATAGTATGGTAGAAACTAAGTAATGACCATCATCTCACACTGTATAGCAAAATAAGGTCAAATGGGTACATGATTTAGACATAAAGGATGATATCATAAGCAAATTGGGGGAGCATGGAATAATTTACCTATAAGATCTATAGATAAGGGAACAATTTAGGAACACAAGAGAGAGTGTTACGAAATATAAAATGGATAGTTTTTATTACATTAAATTAATAAGTTTTTGTTCAAACTAAACCATTGCAACCAAAATTAGAAGGAAAGCAGACAACTAGGGGAAAAACAGTTACAGTAAGCATCTCTGATAAAGGCCAAATTTCTCAAATATATAGAGAACTGAGTCAAATTTATATAGATGTGAGTCATTCTCCAACTGATAAATGGTCAAAGGCTATGAACAGGTAGTTTTCAGACCAAGAAATCAAGGTTTTCTATAGTCGTATGAAAAAAAGCTCTAAATTACTATGGACTAGAGAAATGCAAATTAAAACAACTCTGAGGTAACATCTCACACCTATCAAATTGGCAAATATAACATAAAAGGAAAATGACAAATATTGGAGAGGATGTGGAAAAATTGGGACACAAATGCATTGTTGGTAGAGTTGTAACCTGGTTCAAACATTCTTGATGAGGTGCAGGCTCTGAGAGCCCCCTTGAGCTCTCCTTGAATCTTTGAAGTACAGGCTCTGGGAAAGCCCTTGAAGTCTGATTGAATCTTCCCATTTGATGAAGCATTTGCAGAGGCCATGGGTTTTTCATTGTGGCTGGGCCCAAACCTCTGTTACTAGCCTAGTCCTCCATTGTCTATCTACTTCCCATCCTTGAATATCAATCCACCTTGCATTGACCTCATTAACTCCTCCTGAAGACCCTCCCCAAACCCCTCCTCTAGAATACCCTTGGATTCCTCTGTAGGTAAGACACCATCTTCCCTCCATGTTCTGTGAGAGCACCATAGAATGGCTTAGCACAGACTTGCTAAGCCTGCTTGCCCAATGCAAGCCTTACAGATACCTAGGCTCCTTAAGAGTCTACTCCATATGGTGAACTTTTAATGAACTTTCAATACTTTATTTTTCTTTGGCTGAGAGAAGACTTGAGTAGAATTCTTTCAGCAGGACCTGGCGTGGTGGTATTTTGGGGTCCAGAGCAACCCTAACCCTCTTTATGGGTAACCTCTTCAATTCTGAAGAGCAATTTGGGACTCTGCCTAAACGGCTATAAAACTTTGCGTGCCACTTGATCTAGCAATACCACTACTAGGTCTCTATCCTAAAGAGATTAAAACAAAAAGGAAAAGGAAGTATTTGTACAAAAATATTTATACTAGCTCTTTTGGTGGTGGCAAAGAATTGGAAATTGAGGGGATCCCCATCAATGGATGAACAACTGAAAAAGTTGTAGCATATGATTGTATTGCAATATTATTGTGCTATAAGAAATGAGGAGCAGGATGATATCAGAAAAACCTGGAAAGACTCACATGCGCTAATTAATACAGAGTGAAGTGAGCTGGACCAGGAGAACATTGTGCATAGTAACAACAATATTGTACCCTGAACAACTGTGAATGACTTAGCTATTCTCAGGGGGCCCATCTCCAGTCGTCCTGATCTACATCTGGCCACTAGACCCAGATTGCTCTGGAGGAGAAAGTGAGGCTGGTGGCTTTGCACAGCTCTGCCTCACTTAAATCCAATTCACTTGCAAGTCATGACATCACCTTCCTGATGTCATGGTCCTCTTTGAGAACACAGGAAAACAACAGTAGTTATTCTCAGCAATACAGTGATCCAAGACAATCCCAAAGAATTTATGATAAAAAATATTGTCTGTCTCCAGAGAAAAAATTGATATTGTCTGAATACAGACTGAAGCACGCTATTCTCTCTTTTTCTTTCTTTCTCCCTTCCTTCCTTCCTTCCTTCCTTCATTTTTCTTTCTTCTTTCTTCTTCAAAATGACTAACATAGAAAATCGTTTTACATGATGGCACGTGCATACTTGGGTACAGGTATCAGATGGTTTGGCGACTTAAGGAGGAGGAAGGAGAAGGATAGAATTTGGAACTGAAAACTTTAAAAAAATGTTCAAAATTGTACATGCAGTTGAGGAAAATAAAACATTATTTTTTAAAAAGAAAACACTTATTTGTTACATGGTTTGTTTTTTCTCTCGGTTTTTTAATGGAGATAGGGGTGGGGGCTTTGGGAAGACACGAGTTAAGAATAATTACACCAAAAAAGAGCACTGTTGAACATTTTTTTTTTAAATGCACCAAAGAGAATGTTCAGAAGGAAGCTCAGACAATCAGGATTGTTTTGAAAGTAAAATGTGGAACTTATTATGTTTTTTTTTTAAATCCCATAAAATATGAAATGAACATTCATTTCCTACACAATCCTCTTTTTGTGTTTCGATGTATTTATGGAAATGCTCTTTTTTGGTGGGGGTGTTTAAGTTATATATATATATTATATATGTACATATGTGTGTGTGTGTGTGTATATATATACATATATACATACATACATACATACATTAAAAAAGTATGATTTCATTCTATTTCTAAAGCAAGAATTGGGAAGGAAAAATTGCATATGATTATAGATTTAAAGCTGGAAGGGTACCTACCAGATTATTTAATCCAACCCCCATGATTTTCCAAACAAGGAAACTGAGGCCCACGGAAGCTAAGTGATTTGCTGAAGGTCACATAGGTATTGAATGGCAGGGCTAAATTTTGGATCCAGGCCCTTGGATTCCAAATCTAACCTGCTTTAGACTATTTCAAGCTGACTCTCAGCAATGAAGTGATGAGTAGTCTATTGGGCATTGTTCTATGCCTAAGGTTACAATAACCTTATCAGAATGCAAAGAATTCTAATGGGCATTCAAGTAGAGGCTTTATTCCAACTGGGAATCCTTCCTGTTTTTAGTGATTACTTCTACTGATAAACTTCATCAGATTATCAGATTTATACATCTCAGGTCTCCAATCCTGCTATAAGGAATGTGCAGAAAAAGTAGAATCATAATTTGAAGACTTGCTCAGGCAAATCCCTTTTAGTCTGGATTTCCATTACAAAAAGAAACTCGTTGGAGATTGTTCGAAGGCAGAAAGTCTCTAGGAAAATCTAAATACCATTGGAATATAATGCACTAATGTGTGACTCTTTTGACTCTGAGGAACTTTTGTTTTCAAGTGGAATTTGCAAGGACACTTTATAGAAATCACAATCCTTTTAGAAGCCTTAGGAGGTCATAAAAAATGAGCTACTGGAACAATGGTAGTGGTGAAGAACTGAGAAAGATGGTGAAATGAGGAAAGAGAGACTATTGGCTACTCTTCACTACCAAAATATGGTACAAAAAACTGGCTTGCAGGGCAGATCATTGAGCAAAGATCTATACCTCCTGGTCTGGCAACAAAATGCTTCATCAACATTCCCCCCAACCTCCTGACCTGTCAACAAAATACTTAATCACCACTTTCCCGAGCCCCCCCTCCATCCCCTGCACCTGCTTAATTACCCTGATGGCTGCTGCTTCTTCTTCCTTCTAATTCTTCTTTGTTTTCATCTTCTTCCTTCTAATCCTCCTTTCTTCCTCCTCCTCCTCCTCCTCTTTCTTCTTCTTCTTCTGTTCCTCCTGCTCCTCTCCCTTTTCCTTCCTATAGCTATATATAGTATTTAAACGTATTTTGAAAGTTTCATATCCAGTGGAAAACATGCTGGACTTGGGTGGTATGACCTTGGGTCACTTGCTTCATCAGTTTAGGATCTAATTTTCTCATCTGTAAAAGGAAGGAATTGGATGAGGTCCCTCTCAGGCCTCTTTCACTTCTAATGCTCTATATGTCTGTTCAGTAAGTAAATATGTATTAAGTGCACAGTGCTGGGTACTGGAGGGTAGAAAGACAAAAAAATAAAGTGGTCCCTGAGCTCAAAAGATTTCTATTTGATTAGGCAAAAGGAGAGAACACTGGATTTGGAGTTGGGGAACAAGGGTTTAACCCTACATTTGCTACTTCTGTGATTATGGGTGCTTCACTTCATCTCCATAGATGTCAGTTTCCTCATCTATAAATGACAGAGTTGGACTAGAATCCCCCCACCCATTTTGTAGAGGAGACAGCTGAGAGACCCAGAGATGCCAAATGATTTACATAAGATCTCTAATATCCTTTACAATTCTAAATATCTGAACTTCTACAAACAATTGAGTTAATATCTTGTAATAAGAGAAAATCATCACCAAGTAGGTGATCAGAAGAGTCTTCACAAAGAAGTGAAGGAGAAATTTTGAAGGATTATAAAGATTTTGAGAGGAAGAGATTAGGAGTGAGTTCATTCCAGGCAAAGTTTATGCAAATTTGTGATGGGGAAGATGGAATTATGAGGTTGGGAGTTCTCTAGTTTTGCTAGAACATAGATAATGTATATAAAAGTAATAGAGATGGAAATAGAGTTTAGAACCATATCATGGAGAATTTCAAATTCCAAGTTGAGGAGTTTGTATTTTATTGATTAACTGACCAATGAGATCACCAAGTCAAATAGAATAAGTCAAGAAGGAAAAGAGCTCAAGGATGGAGCTTTGGAGGGGGACAGAGGAACACCAACAGTTACACAGTATGACATGGAAGAACTAGCAAAGGAGCCTGAGAATGAACAGTTGAAAGAGAGAGAGAGACAAAGAGAGAGAGACAGAGAGATACAGGGAAACAGAGAGAAACAGACAGAGACACAGAGACAGAGACAGAGAGATACAGAGAAACAGAGAGAAACCGACAGAGACACAGAGACAGAGAGACACAGGGAAACAAAGAGAAACAGACAGAGAGAGACAGACAGAGAATATTTATATGGTGCTTACTATGTGCTATGCACTTTGCTGAGTGCTTTACAAATATTATCCTATTTGATCCCCATGACAATCTGGGAGATAGTGCTACTACCCCCATTTTACAGATGAGGAAACTGAGGCAAACAGAAGTGAAGTGACTTGCCCAGGGTCATACAACTAGTAAGTATCTGAGGTCAAATTTGAACTCAGATCTTGGTAACTTCAGGCCCAGCACTCTATCTACGATACCACAAGTTGGATGGATAGAAGGAGCACCAGAAGAGAACAGTATCATGAAAACCTAGAGAGGTAACAGTTTCTAGAAGGAAATAGTGATTGACAATGTCAAATGCTGCAGAAAGGTGAAGAAAGATCAAGACTGGGAAGAGGCCATTCATTAGATTGGGCAATTAAGGCATTGTTAGTAACTTAGGAGAGTATAATTTCAGTTGAAATTCAGTTGAATGATGAGGTTGGAAGCCAGATTGCGGAAGGTTTAGAAATGAATGAAAGAAGTAGAGACACAGATTGTATAGGTGGCTTTCTCAAGAGTCTGTTTGGCATATGGCTTGAAGAGAGTAGAGATTGGAAGCAAGGATATCAACTAAGAAGTCATGACAAGAATTCAGACTAGGTGTGATGAAGGCCTGAACCAGGGCAGAGTTTGGGTGAGGAGAGAGAAGGAGAGGGACTTGGGAAATGTGTGGAGGTAGACACAACAACTTGATTGCTGGTGATATGGGATTTGGGGGAGGGAGGTTAACATAAGTTAACCCTGGTCCACTAGTATCTTGGTTCATAGAAGGGACTGAAGGAGGACCAGGAGTCAACCATCTATCCAGGATGACCATTCTGGGTGACTGGGGGGATGCTGGTACAGTAGAAATAGGGCTTATTATAGTAAGACAAGAAAGTTTAGGGGGAAAGATAATAAAGTTCATTTTGGACATGTTTAGTTTGAGATGCTTTGGGACATCCAAGGTGGAGATGTCCAGAAGGCCATTGGAAGTGTGGAAACTGAAGTTCAGCTGACAGATTTAGGACTGGATATGAAAAGCTAGCAGTCATCTACATAGAGTTAATCAGTCAGCCAATAAACACAAATTGTGTCTGCCATGCACCAGGCACTGTGCTATGTGTTGGGGGTACAAAAAGAGGCAAATGAGAGTTCCTGCCCCAAGGAGCTTACAATCTAAGAGGGGAGACAACACACAAATGATATGGACAAACAAACTATATTCAGGATGTATAGAAAATAATTAACAGAGGGCAGGCAGAATTTAAAAAGTCTTCCTGTATAAAAAGGGATTTTAATTTGGACTTAAAGGAAGCCATGGAAGCCAGCAGGCAGAGGAGGAAGGAGAACATTCCAGGCATGGTGGACAGCCAGAGAAAAATGCCCATTGCAGAGAGATGGAGTGTCTTGTTCTAGGAACAAGTAGGTCAGTGTCAGCGGTTCAAGAATATGTTGCAAGAATAAGGTGTAAGAAGACTGGAAAGGTAGGAGGGGGCTAGGTTATGAAAGATTTGGCAGGGCTAGGTTATGAAAGGCTTTGAAGGCCATACTGAGGATTTTATATTGGAACCTGGAGGTGATAGGGAGCCACTGAAGTTTATTGGGTGGGGGTGACATGGCAGAGAATACAAATTAGAAAGATCACTTTAGTGGCTGAATGGAGGATGGGTTAGAGTGGCAAGAAACTTGAGGCAGACACAGGCCTACTAGGAGTGTGGAGATAGTCTAGGAGGGAGGTGCTGAAGGCCTGCTCTAGAGTGATGGCCATGTCAGAGGATGGAAGGGGTGAAGTCAAGAGATGATACAAAGGTGAAATTGGCAGGCTGTGGAAACAGTTTGGATAAGGAAGATGAGAGATGGTGAGGAGTCATGAATAACACCTTGGCTGTGAGTATGGGGGACTGGGAGGATACAGCAATAGTGATGTGGTTACCCATAAAGAGGGTTAGGGTTCCTCGAGACCCCAAAATACCAACACACCAGGTCCTACCGAAAGAATTTGACTCAACCCTTCTCAGCCACAGAAAAGTAAAGTTTATTGAAAGTTCACCATATGGGGTAGACCCTTAAGGAGCCTCGGTATGTGTAAGGCTGGCATTGGGCAAGCTGGCCAGAGCAAGTCTGTGCGAGGTCGTTCTATGGTGCTTTCATACCACATGGAGGGAAAAATGGGGTCTTATGTACAGAGGAATCTAGGGGTGGTCCAGGAGGAGTTTGGGGAGGGTCTTCAGGAGGAGTCAATGAGGTCAGACTCCAGTAATGAGTTTGGGGAGGGTCTTCAGGAGGAGTTAATGAGGTCAATGCAAGGGTGGATTGATATTTTGATAAGCTCAAGGGTGGGAAGTAGATGGACAATGGAGGGCTAGGCTAGTAACAGAGGTTTGGGCCCAGCCACAATGAAAAACTTATGGCCTGTGCAAATGCCTCATCAAGTGGGAAGATTTAATCAGACTTCAAGGGGTTTCCCAGAGCCTGTGCCTCAGAGATTCAAGGAGAGATCAAGGGGGCTCTCAGAGCCTGCACCTCATCGATAGGGTAATGTGGAAGTTAGGTTGGGGGGAAATGAGTTCAGTTTTGGACAGGTTGATTTCAAAATGTCTAATAGACATTTCATTAAAGATTTCTGAAAGACATTTAGAGATGGCGAGATTGGATTTGGAAATCATCTGCATAGAGAGGTAATTTAATCTATGAGAGCTGATGAGATCAGGTAATATAGAGGGAGAGGAGAAGAGGCCTGGGGCAGGGCCCTGGGGGACACCCAAAGTGACAAGGTACAGTCTGGAAAAGGAGCCTCCACGGGAGACTTCTAACATCACCAAAGGAGATGATGCAGAGGCAGAAGGAAAAAGGAGCCAGGACATGACTCAGGGGTGGGATATGGATGAAGATTCATCAGAGATACTAGAGGAGCAGTAAAGCAGGGAGAAGAAGCAGGAAAGCAGCATCACAGGAGAAGTCCAGATACAAATATATACCTTCTTAAAGGTAGGGAAGAGGATGGAGCGCTGGGCCTGGAGTCAGGAGGACCAGAGTTCAAATCAGACACTTTAACCATTGTCCACCTCAGTTTCCTTATATGTAGAATGGGGATAACAATATAACCTACCTCCAAGGGTTGTTGTGAGTATCAAATGACATAATAATTGTAAGGCATTTAGCACAGTTCTTGGCATATAGTAAGCAGTATATAAAATGTTAACTATTATTATCACAAGTACTACTACTGCTGCTACTAATGCTACTACTGCTGCTGCTGCTGCTACTACTACTACTACTACTACTACTACTACTACTACTACTACTACTACTCCTACTACTACTACTGTTACTACTACAACTCCTACTCCTACTGCTACTACCACTACTACTACTACTACTGCTACTACTATTGCTACTCCTCCTCGTCCTCCTCCTTCTCCTGCTGCTGCTGCTGCTGCTCCTACTACTACTTCTTTTTCTACTGGGATCAAATGTCTTTGGGTCTGATAGGGATCCCATCTCCTTCTAATATGAGCAGCAAACTGCAAAGCTGACCTAAATTTCTTGTAGGGGCTAACCTCTTTCTCTAATTTTAAGTGGTAGCTTTTGCTTTTGGTGGTCAGATGAGTAAACTGAGGCAGACAGGGTTAAGTGACTTGCCCAGGGTCACACAGCTATTAAGTATTTGAGGCCAGATTTGAACTCATGAAGATGAGTCTTCCTGACTGGAGGTCCAGTGCTCTATCCACTGCACCACCTTGATGCCCTGATAACATCTTAGCAACTATTATTATTATTTAAAATAAATTTCTATTGACATATTTTATTTTTACCTTGTCCAAATTTTCTTTCTTCTACCCCCTCCCAGAGAGCCATTTCAAATGACAATTATTTTTTTAAGAGAAAAAAGTGAGAAGAGAAAAAATTCAAATTAATTAAGCTAAAGTGGTTCTCAACCTTCCTAATGCTGCAACCCTTTAATACAGTTCCTCATGTTGTGGTGACCCCCAACCATAAAATTATTTTCGTTGCTACTTCATAACTGTAATTTTGCTACTGTTACGAATTGTAATGTAAATATCTGATATGCAGGATGTATTTTCATTGTTACAAATTGAACATAACCCACAGGTTGAGAACTGCTGGATTAAGGCATCAAAAATATCTGAAAATTCAACATGGGCAAACTCTTCACTTCTTAGGAGACGTGGAGAAAGGTTTTTTTCTCACGTCTTCCTTGGGGCCAAAGTTACTCTTTGTATTTTTCAACTGTTGCAATATGCAGTTGTTTCGATTGTTTTGTGGCTGTTTTTTCTTTCTATTTATGTTGTTTAATCACTGTATGTATTGTGTTCTTGGCTATGCTTTCTTCACTTTGTATCAGTTCATGTAAATCTTTCCATTACTTCCTCAGTATTAATCATATTCCTTTTTTCTCAGCACAGTGATATTACATTACATTCATGTGCCACTATTTATCTGGCCCTTCCCCCATTAATCATCATCTATTTTGTTTCCCATTCTTTGCTACCGTAAAGAAGTACTGTTATAAATATTTTGGTGTATATGAAGCCCATCTTTAAATCAATTATCTCCTTGGGACATAGTCCTAGCAGTGGAATCCCAGAGTCAAAGGCTATGGACATTTTAGCAACTTGGTTTACAGAATTCCAAATTACTTATTTTTTAAAATTAAATCTCCTTATTTTCAAGTGATCTGCCTTCTTTCTCTCCCAGCTCCTCCACACCTCCCCCTCCCCCCCCCACTCCACTTTGAGAAAGAAAGAAAAACCAAATTTCTGTTACAAGCAGATATAATCCCCAGTTGCTTCTTAAGGACTTGTGGTTAAAGGGATAGTTTATGAGTGCTTAGAAAGAAAAATAGTGTCGACTTCAAGGCTGCATACATTCATTAAGAACAAGTAAGTTATGCTACAAAGAAAG
The DNA here is from genome assembly GCA_028627135.1 of Pseudochirops cupreus. Taxonomy (NCBI): domain Eukaryota; kingdom Metazoa; phylum Chordata; class Mammalia; order Diprotodontia; family Pseudocheiridae; genus Pseudochirops; species Pseudochirops cupreus. The sequence goes on from CM053583.1 coordinate 340,793,618, forward strand.
GCCCCATATTTACTAAAATATTCTTAGTAACGGTTTTTATTATAGCAGGGGATCAGGAAGAAAGTGGACACTCACTGACTGGGGCATAGCTGGACATACTATAGTATATGGATAAAGTGGAATATTGTTGCCCCCATAAAAATGATGACTATGAGGGATTCAGAGAAATACAAGATTTGTCAGAACTGATACAGAGTGAAGTAAGGAGAATTAGAACCATACACACAATTTCTATAATAATATAGACAAAAAGTGAATAGAGCACTGTCCCTGGAGTCAGCCTTCCCTCCTCCAAAAAAGCAGTAATAATATAATAATAATAATAATACAGACAAAAAGAACATAGGACTGAAGTCAAAGACAGAAGAAATGAATCAGCTGATAAATGATCTTGGAAAAGAGAGGAGAAAGCATCTCCCTCCTTTTAGATGCTGAGAAAAAGATGTTTACATTTCTTGAAGTATCCTCATGAGATTGGGACATATAAATGTCATGTATCATTAATAGGTATCAAATTAAAAATTTTTTTTTCTTGATCTCTAGAGCAAGAGTGTGAGGTATTATGTGTAAAATTAATTACCTAGTCTAGTCCAATAGATGAGAAACCAGGCCCAGAGGATTTAAGTGACACATGAGAGAGCTGGAATGACTACACAGCTGTCTTGACTCCTGGTCTAGTGCTCCATTCATACCAACCAGCCCTGAAATGATGATAATCCATTATGTTTACTTAAGGGGCAGTTAGGCAGCATATTGGATAGAGTGCTAAGTCTAGAGTCAGGAAGACCTGAGTTCAAATCTGTCCTCAGACACTTACTAGCTGTGTGACCCTGGACAAGTCATTTAACCCTGTTTGCCTCAGTTTCCTCATCTGTAAAATGGTCCAGAGAAGGAAATGGCAAACCACTCCAGTATCTTTGCCAAGAAAAGCCCAAATGGAGTCATGAAGATTTGGACAAAACTGAAATGACTGAACAATAACAAAATATGTTTATGTAAGCATTTTTTTATTAGATAACTACATTCTGAATTCCTATGGGCTCTATGTCTTACTCATCTCTGTATAAAGGCTTGATAAATATGCTTCATTCTGTTGTATTCAGAGCAGGTTCACATCCATTATCCTACAAATCTGAAAGACACTATTATTCCCACTTGCCAGGTAATGAAATTGAGGCACAGAAACATTACATGGTATGATTAATCAGTATCAGAGCCAGATGTCTTCGTTGCCAGTTCTTTTCCCTCACTTTTATTGGAGAGAACTATTTCCAGGAGTAGCTGAAGACTGCAAGAGTCCTCAACTTTAAATGCTTCATTAACTGGGGGTGGGGGGAGTCACAAAGTTTGACTGACGTGATCTCTTACAAAGTACATTCTATTATTCCAGGCATTGCATGATGCTAAAGCAGGGCCTTCTAGGGCCTCAAGTTTGGCCCTTTGACTGAATCCAAACTTCTCAGAACAAAAAGAGAAGTTTGAATTCAGCCCAAGGGCCGAAGTTGAGAGCCTAGAGGGCCACGTGTGGCCATGAGGTGGCAGGTTCCCCACCCCTGGTGAAGATTGAAAACAATTAAAAATAATTATTGCTAGCCAAACTTATCTGTTGTGCTAAGAATGAACTGAGGGGGTAAGTACCTCGAAGTTTGGAATTACACAACAAACTTAAATATGATTTAAGTCGTTGTGTTTGTACTATTTGTATTATATGTTCTAGGCTTCAAGAGGAGTGGAAAAGATCTCCAGGTTTATAGAAAAGTTCATTCAGCAAAATTGAATGTCGGAGAGATGAAAGTAAAATAAATAGAACTACGTGCTGAAACAAAAAAAGCATATACATTTTGTTCAAACAACTTTTTAAGATCAACTTTCAGCTGAGGACAGATTTTCCAGTGGATCTCAGGGCAGCAAAGTTATACTGTTAGATTTGTGACTCACAGTCATCTCCATGTCAATAGACGATGGAGTAAGCATAGCATTATGACTTCACTGGGGATGAAAAAGACGTAGGGTGGAGGAAGGCTAGGCACCACAGACCCATGCAGATCTTGGGTTCAGTAAGGCGAATGCTGAACACTGATGGGCTAACCCAGGAAATTTAGTTAAAAATCGACTTTGTTTGCCTTCTTGGTATCATAGAAAAGACACTTTATAAAGTGGATTTCCAAGTGAAATAGCAAACACCAAGCACATTCTGACATTGGGCATATTTATTTTAAGTTGTGCAAAAGTTATTAATGAAAAGTGGAGGAAACTAGCAATAAAGTTTGCTGCTGTTCAGTCGTTTTCCAGTTGGGTCTGACTCTTTGTGGCTCCATTTTGGATTTTCTTGGCAAAGGTACTGGAGTGGTTTGCCTTTTTCTTCTCCAGCTCATTGTACAGATGAGGAAACTGAGGCAAACAGGGTTAAATGACTCGCCCAGGATGACGCAGCTAGTATGTGTCTGACACTGGATTTAATGAGTCTTCCTGACTCCAGGTTCAGTACTCTACCCACTATGCCACTTAGATGTAACTCAGTAAGGTTTCTGTTTGATCTTTAAGTGCATTCTTGGGAGAAGCCTTAGTAATGGATTAAGAGGAAAGAAATAATAGTAACATACATTCATACATATAGGTTAAGTTAATGTCTGAAAAAAGTTTAGGAACATTGTTTTTGGAGTTAGATGGCCTCAATTCAAATCTAGCCTCATATGCCTATAATCTTAAGTAATCTTGGGCAAATTTCTTAAACTTGCTGGACCTCAGTTTCCTTCTGCATAAAATGAGTGGGTTGGCCCTGCATGGCAGTGCAGGCCTGTGATCCCTGTTGCTGGTGGAAACTGAGGCTTTTGGATCCCTTGAATGGGAAAGATCTAAGCTTTGGTAGGGCAAAGGTAGCAATGTAGTGAGATTTCCCCTCCCTCCCATCTGAGGGCAACCAGCTTGCCTTAGGAGTAGTGAGCTGGCTATATAAGGAAAATAGAGCCGGTTAAACTTTCCATGCTGAGCAGTATTGGAATTATCCTATGAACTATGGCCAACCTGGGCAAGAGAGGGAAGCCCAATGTCAAAACAAAACAAAAAACAAAAACAAAGCCACCACCGCCAACGATAACAAAGAGTGGGTCGAACTAGATAGCAATAAAGGTTTTTTTTCTCCCCCAGGTTTAAATCTATTATGTATAACTAGCATTAAAGTTACACAGCACTATATGCATATTTCTATACATACCCATTATTGCCTCATTTAATCTTCACAATAGCTCTTTAAGTGAAAGTATTATTTCCATTTAAAAGATGAAGTAACTGAGATCCAGATTGTTTAATACCTAGAACCACGTCCAAAGTAAACTAGGTAGTAAATGACAGAGCCAAGACACTTCTGATCCCAAGTCCAGTGCTCTATCCACTATACCATTCCTAAAGCAGAATTATTTGGGCAAAGCAACCCAATATTTGTTCTATATAATGAGTTTTATAGACACAGGAATGGATTTTTAGAGTTGTTAGGGACCTTAGTGATCATTTATTCCAATCTCTTTATTTTACACAAAAGAAAACTAAGATCCAGAGAAGTTAAGTGATTTGTTTAAGGTCACCCAATGAATTAGTAACAGCATTGTGACTCAATGATTACATTACCGCCCATGAAATGCACTACAGTACTGCTGGCTCCCAGTCCAGTACTTCTCTAACACCATATTACCTTGGAAATCTGCCTTAATTTCTTAATTCTTTATCTGGATGAGTTGATGCTTTGTGGACAGTAGTTAAAACATTCTCCAGATGAGAGAAATTTAAAAATTCAGCTAATTTATAACCCTTTACTCCCAAGACCTTTCCTCTGCTTAAAGCTTTCTTCCATTCTTCTGAAATTACAGCAGCCAAAAAAAGAGAGACTTTTACCCCCACTGGTTCAGTGTATTCAAAAGTATGACTTAAAGCAACTTTGGTTTCATTCTAACACAGCATCAAATCTTCTTTCTTTGGATTCTTTTCCTCTTAATTCTGAGAAACTGCTGGCCACCAAATCCATAGACTTTTTCATTGGTTATCCCTATCCTTTTTGCTATCTGCAAAAATTCCTCCTTTTGGTGTCTGGAAAAATTCTCAACAGGACACGGTCAATATTTCTTTACTATGAGATAATTTTAAAAAATTATCTGGGCCCCTTGCTAGCTGTGAAGCCCTCTTAGACACTTGGCTCCTAGGATAGCTTCGCCTACCATTTGGATGTTTTTGCCCTTTCTTTTTAAGTTTGCGGTGTTCAAGTATTGTCTACTGTATATTGTTTTGAAAATAAACAGGCTGTATTCACGTGGGGCACTCTCTGTGTATCTCCCTCTTCGGAGACGTGGTAGTAGTTATTATTTTTCAATAGGACCTACATTTTTGAAGAGGACCAAATTGACATCAAAATATTGGGATCAAGGTACAGTGTGTCTGACTGTGGCTGATCAGACCAATATGAGTTCTACCATAGGAGAGGCACAAAATGTCTGTTTGAACATTTGAGATGGAGATGCCTCTAGGTTTCTACATCTGACATTTCTTTTATGTTCCTGCAATTGTGCTTTGCTCATATAACACAGTTCCTTCTGTGATGTGGACACACCGTTTGAGGAGGCCCTGTGCTACCATCTCTCATGTCCCACAACTGATAACTTAAGCTCCTCAGAGAGACCTTGAGAGTGTCCTAGTATCACCTCCTCTAACCTCCATGGGAGTGCTTACCTTGTGGGAGTTCTCTTTTAGTCTTTTAGGGAAAGGTATGATTGACATTCCAATAATGTGGCTGGTCCATTCGAGCTGTGCTCACTATAGTAAGATTTGAATGCTGTAGCAATTCAGATCAGGAAAGGCCCTCCGTTTCTGGTACCAAGTCTTGCCAGGCGACCTTCAGAATCAAATGGAAGCAGTGTAGTTTTCCGATATGGCTCTAGTATATTATCTCGGTTCCATAAGCATACAACAATGAGGTCAGCACTACAACTCTGAACAACTTCAGTTTAGTAGGCAGTCTAATACCTCTTCTTTACCACATTTTCTTTCAGAGTTTACCAAATGTTAAGCTTACTCCAGCAATTTGTGTGTCAATCCCATCATCTAATATCCCTGGAAAGTGTATTGCCAATGTAACGATCTCTCCATTTGCTCTAACCAGTGACTCCATGTATGAGTGGTGCTGTGTTGACTGTGGAGAGCTTCCATTTTCTTGGTATTAATTACATAATTTTGTTTTGTTTGGAAAACAAGCAGACTGTGTCCCTGTGGATCACTTTCTGCATATCTTCTTCTTCAGTGGTACAAGAATAGATAAATGTAAAGCACAGAAACCCAGCAAACATTGACCTAGCTCCCTGAAACTTTTACTCTGGGTGAAAAATAAAATCTCTCTCTCTCTCTCTCTCTCTCTCTCTCTCCACTGATTATTGTCCCTGTCCCTCTATGTTACAGAGAAAGATTAAAAAACAACAACAAAAGCTCACCAATTTTCTGCCTCTTTAATTTTCCAAGTTTAGAATTTATGGCAATGCCACCCTAGATTCAAGGCTAAGGACTGCTAAGTTCTTTAATATTTAATTGGATTTATGATACCCTATTTGTAGATACCCTCTCCAGTGATTCCAACTACTACATCCATACTGGTTAGGAGTAGAATCTCTTAAGGGAAGTATGTATTTATATATGCATGTATATATGTGTATGTATGTATACATGTATGTATATATCAATATCTAAATGTATCCATTCTTAATTGTAGCTTTGAGGGGGGAAGGAAGGGGGAAAAAGAACAAAGTAAAAAGTGTACAGCGGAGAACACAAGAAAACCTACAAGGAAGCAAAGGTGGACAGCTTTTAACATAATGTGCAGTATTTAATATATAGGCTTTCTTGAAATGGAAAGTTATTACTATATATTCTGAATCCTCTCCTATGTTCAGTTCAATGTGACATGTTTTTTTTCTTTTCTTATTTTATATTTAAGTTTATAATAGTTTTTGTTCCTTATAATGTATTTAAGTTTTAGTGTTTGTCTAAAATAATTTTTTTAAAAAGATAAAAGAAATACAAAAATACTTACTGAATTGAACTGAATTATTAAGTTTTAGGAAAAGGATTTACTAAGAAAGTCTAACAAGAACAGTAGTTACAGTGGTTAGCCCTATCCTGGAGTACTCTCTCCCACTGTGTACACAAGGGTCCTGGGGAGACTGGACTCATTTAAAGTACAATGGTAATGGAACACATTTGTGGAGAACACGTGAGGTTAAGGGATACCTCCCCATTCATGAGCCCAAGTCTTTTTTTCTCACCTTCTGGAGTCCTTAGGAGGTTCCCATTAGGGTTAGCTCCCCCCAGAGTTCCAAGGACCAGTGCTTTCCTAGAAACTATGGCCACTAATTCTTTACATTGCATAGTGTCATGATACCTAAAGCTGCCACTGTCCTAAGTAGTATTGTTTTCCACCTCTTCAGGTAAGTGCTTTCTCTGTTGACAGTCACTATCTCCCCAACAGACTTTGTTATTGCCTCTGGTTATTTACGAGACCTCTGATGGTTGTGATGTATCTCCTGGTCATTTGGGCACTCCCCTCTTAGTATGCTCTTTCACACAAGGTCAAGAAGGAATAAACATAAAGAAAGAGGTGCCATTTGCTCATGGACACAAAGCAGCCACATAGGAGATAGGGCAGCTATCCTTCCACCCACCCAGCAGCTCACATGATTTTCATTTCTCACATTACCATGAAGAGAAAGAATAACAGAAAGGTGGATGGATGGTTTCTTTTTGGGGTACACTCACTTCTTTGTCTCTGTAACTTGAGTCATCAGTCCTTCCAGCTCCTCAGGTAGCCAGAAGATTCTTCTATGTAGTTAGTCTCCATTATTCATGGCCAGAAAAAGGTCATGAGGCGAGCTGGATTGGAAACAGGCTAAGAGTGTCTGCACATGCTCTAGGGAACAAAACCAGAAAGAGGATATTTACAAAGAATGGCCTCTTTTCATCATTGGTCAGTCCTCCATTACATAGATAATATATGTAAATCTCTTTACAAATCATTAAGTGTTCTATAAACCATAGATTTACAACTGAAAGAGACCTCAGAGGCCATCTAGCCGAAGCCTTTTCTTTTACAGTTGTGAGAACTGAGGGCCAGGGAGGCTCAAATGATTTGCCTAAGGTTGACCAGGTAGTAAACTTCGGGAGGATTTGAATCCAGGTCCTCTAACTCCAGAACTATGGCTCTTCCCATTATACCATACCACCACCATCGATCAGATATTACTAATTGCTATCCTCTGAATCAGGACTTTTCTAGGTTGCCGCATAGTAGTTGTTTAATAAATGTCTGTTCCCTTCCCATCCCCAAAATACATTCTCTTTATTTTGAACATATTCTGTATAGCTTTGTATGTGTACATGTTGTCTTTGATTACAATATAAATTCCTTGAAGGGAGGGAACTGTTTGACTTTTTAATGTGTATCCCCAGCTCTTAGCACATGCCTGACACACAGTGAATACTTAATAAATGCTTATTGATATGCCGATTGACTATTATCCCAGAAAGCCAAACTTCTGAGGGGAACTATAACTAAGAGGTAGCATGACTCCTGGAGGATGAGGAATCCATGTATGAATTGTTATGGGATCTATGTTCCTTAGGATAAGAATGGGGGATGTTTTTAGAACAACCTAGTATGGCTGCTAGCACAGGTTCTTTGATCTGCTTTTCTAAAGGAAAGCAATTCAAAGAGGGGTTAACAATCTCACTTTAATCAAACATATATCATTTACCTAGTTCAGGGGAAAATGTCAGCACCCTGAACTTCAGAGAAAATACAAATAGAAATTACAAGCAGACAAAAAATACAGACAGAGAAAATAACACAATTCAATAGACAAACAGACAGGGCTTCTAGCTGTCTGACCATTACAGATATGCATAGTTAGTCACCAAAGAGAGAAGCACCACCCTCTGGGTTTTCAAAGCCAGGGGGTTCAATGGCAATCCAGAGTCTCATCTGGCCAAGTCATATAACTCTTCCCATAAGTGAACCCCAAAGTAAAACCTCACCTCAAGTATATATACCCTTCTTCAGGGTCAGAGTACATCACAACCTTCATGACCCATTGCCTAATTACAAAGTAACAAAAGGTGTGGGCCTTCCTAAAAACAAGCCTCCCCCCAATCAAGCCCCTCCTGTGGGGTTCCACTTGAGGCCCATTAAGCGGCAGGGAAGATCTTCAAATTCCCTTACCATTATACCTTGTAAGACGTGTATTAAATTATCTCTGTTTTATAAATGAAGACATTAAGGTTGAGAGAGGTTAAATATCCTGCCCAGTGTAATGAAGCAAGTAGTTGTCTAAGGGAGTATTCAGAGATTTATCATGACTCCAGGTCCAGTGTGCTAAATCTACTACTTCTTCTAGTTACCTACTTTATGGTTCTAGAGAAGGAAATACAGTTTGTCCCTTTTGGAACTCACTTGAATTTCTTCCTCTCCTCTAATCTTCCTCTGATATACTAGGTTCTGAAAGGTTTATGAGTACAGACTGTGGCCGGCTCTACAAGCTAGGAAAAGTTTGAGTATATGCCTGCGGATGAATTTATATCTACAAACCTACCAGATTAAGTATGGAGAAGTTCATCACCAAAAGGTTGGCTACTAGGCATTGAAATTTTTTTGGTCACAATGACCCAAGAAACTATTGACAGAGTGAAGGGTTTGTCACCTGCATTGGCGTAAGGAGCACCTAGTCTGACATCATCACAGATCCCTCAAAGAATTGAACTTAAGTTCTGAATTCAGAAATACAATTGCATTCTTTTGGAACCCTTACTCCATTCATTGAGGTATTTCATCTTTGTGTTTGACACAAAGAAAACTGAATGAAGTCTCTATTAAAAAGGATTAGCTTGCTGCTTGGACATTGTCTAGCTCTTCCAAGGCAGCTTTCTGATGAGTTAAACAAAAATGAATCAGAATCATATGGATTACATTTCTCTCGAAATATACTCGGACCAAAAAGGAAGGGAAAAAGAACTTGACAGAATGTGTCTTAAATTTTGCCAAACCCAAAGTATTTGAAAAATCACAAAGACACTTGTTGAACCCAATACATGCCTGGCCTCGCCCACCTCTAATTGCAGCTGCAGCCATCTCACATAATGAATTGTGTGTAAGAAAATGGTGTCTGAATGGAAGAGCATCATCTGGGGAGGATGACTGATGACAGTGGTTAGTCACTTGGCCTTGGAACCAAACATCCCTTCTATGTGCTTTGAGAGAAAGACAGTTAATTTATAGTTTGTTGAGCAAGCTATTGAATTGAGCCTTCTTGCACAACAATTACCATCCTTTATTACTTAAGTTTATTGTATCATTAGAAGAAAGAACTCAATATCCTGGTCTCTTTCTCTTCTGTCTTTTCTTTCTCTCCCCACCCCCACTTCTCAATTTTACATTCCAGGATGTAAAATTGAAAAGAAACCTGTTTTCCATCAGTCCCTATTCACATGAGCGGAGCTCCAGGGGAAAGTGGGTGAGAAGAGAATATCCATTTGTTTGTTAGTCATTTACTGTTTAAGGCCACTGGGCAGAGACTTCATCTTGACTGTGTTATGGGTAGCATCTAAAACATTTTTCTGGGACTTAATAAATGTTAATAAAAAAAAAAAACGCCAACCCTGGTGCTAAAAGTTCATAATGTTGAAATGAAAATTCTTGCAGAGGAGAATTTGGCTGCTATTTTGAGACAAGTAATTTCTCTAAGGGTTTTTTTTTTTTAGTTTATAATGCAATCAAAATGGCATATTTGGCAGAATTACTTTAGTTAAGTCATTTCCAACTACTAGCTTTTCTATCAACAAGCAGGAGAAGGAGACAGGGAGGAGGAAGAGGAAAAAGGAAGAGAAGCAGAACAAGGGAAGGGAGGAAAAGAAGGGGAAAAGAAGAAAAAGGAGGAGTAAGAAAAGGAAGAAGAGAAAGACAAGCAGGAGGAAAATGAGGAGGAGAAAGAAGAATAAATGAAGAGAGAGGGTAGTAGTAGTAGAAGTAGGAGGATAATGATTGTTGCTTGTTGTTGTTCATCCTTCATTCTAGAAGAAGACCAATGACATCGAGAGGGTGATGTCTTGACTTGAATTTAAATCTGTGCAGAGACATCAGCCTCTCTCCTCCAGAGTGATTGGAGTCCATTGGCAAGACATAGGTCAGGACAACTAGCAATAGCCCTTGGACACAGTGGAAGACCACTGCCTTTTTAAGCTAAAGGTGCTTCCCAGGTCTAGTTTGTCTAAGGCAACACCCATTCAATGATTAAAGGTTGGGTGAAAATTGAGGCAAAAGATGTCCTCATTAGCTCACAAAAGATTAAGGAGAAGTAATATAGAAAGAAGAGAGGAGAGAGAGGAAAGAATTGAAAAGTAAAATGCTGACCTAAACTCTCTCATTTTCTATTCCTCCAAATTGGAAGACAATAATATTCAGCTAGCATGTCAGCTAGCTTCTTCCTCCATCCCTTTTTGCAAGTTGTTCCCATGCCTGGAATATTTTCTTTCCTTGTCTCTTCCACTTGGAATCTCTAGCTCCCTTCAAGGCTCAACTTAAGAACTCCCTTCTAGACAAGCTCATCCCTGATTTCTCCATGTTATTAGTCCTTCTCCCAAATCACTTTGAATTTACTTTGTATATATTGGTAGCTGAGTGGATGAACCTGGAGCCAGCAAGACCAAAGTTCAAATTTCATCTCAGACATAAACTAATTGTGTGACCCTGGGCAAGTCACTTCACCTCAGTTTCCTCATTTGTAAAAATAGAGGTAATAGCACCTACCTCACTAGGGTGTCATGAGGATCAAATGAGACAATATTTGTGAAGTACTTTTATTAGCTATAATCATCATTATCATCACTATTTATCTCTCTGTGAGTTATTTTTCTCTTGTTATACTACAAGTTCTTTGAGAGGCAGGGTCAGTTTTGGTTTTGTATCCCCAGTGTCAAGCATATTGCCCTGTGCATAGTAGGATCGTAGTGAATGTTCACTGAACTGGAGGAAGAGGAGGAGAAAAAAAATCAGAAGAAGGGAGAGAAGAAAAGGGGGAAGTGAGAAATGATATTTTTATGCATCTATTCATATTTTCATTGTCTTGTCCTTTCAGTCTGAAGTCAGGAGACTGGGGAGGAAAGAGATCACTGCGACGCTCATGGTTGTCTTTGATAAATCTGTTATCTTAGGGCAGGCTTCTTTGCCTCGGTAATTTCCCTGCTCTGAGCCTCCATTTTTCTCATCTATACAAAGGGGAGGAAATAGTGTCTCTAAAAATTGGATTTAGTGGAATCCTGAAAGTTTCCTGACTAACAAAGAATTGTGGTGTACTTGGGCTGGTGTGGAAGGGAGTGGATGGGGGAGGTGGTAGTGAAGAAGAGCCGCATAGGAAGCAAAGTCAACCCACACTGGCCATTGTGGTGGCTCTCTTGGTGAGTGTACAACCCTGAGCTCTTGCTGTCCTGTTTTGGTTAAGTGGGGAATCCCCATATATATAGCAGTCTTGTTCCCCTCATGTCACAGCCTTGTTCTAATCTCTCTTACTTTGAAATTAGGTGCCCAGAAGAATGGTTATAAGGAAAGACTTCTTGGGGTGGCTAGGTGGTACAGTGAATAGAGCACTGGCCCTGGAGTCAGGAGGACCTGAGTTCAAATCCAGCCTCAGACACTTGACACTTACTAGCCGTGTGACCTCGGGCAAGTCACTTAACCCCAATTGCCCTGCCTTCCCTCTTCCAAATAGCAAAAAAAAAAAACAAAACAGGAAAGATTTCTGGAATTGGGATGAAGACATCTGAACTTCCATTTTCAATGCTTACTAGCTGTGTGACCCCAGTCAAATCACATAGCTGACTCTCTGGCTCACTTTCTGAGCCTCAGTTTCCTTATGTGTAAAATAGGGACTAATCATACATGGACTACTTGACCTTACTGGGTTGTTGTGAGGAAAACTTTGTTAACTTCAAAGATATATAAATGTTAGGGGTTGTTTCCATTTACCTACCACGTAGCCCCATCTTGACCCCACATAGTGGGTTTCTCCATCACACAGATACCAAGGTTCCACCTCACAACCTATGTTATGTACTCAAAGATTTCTATCACATTGTTGAGTCTTGTTTTCTTCTTTTTCTCTCTCTCTCTCTTTTTTCTTTCTCTCTCATATACTTCATAACACCTAAGTATATCCTCCAACTATCTCCTTCTTTCACTAGCATGTAAACTCCTTGAGGGCTAGCACTGTTTTGGGCTTGTCTTTAAATTGTCAGTGCCTAGTATACAATAGGTATTTATTAAATGCTTGCTAAATTGAATCTCCTTCACATCTAGTGACTAACACCCTCACTGTTCCCACCTTGCCCCAGCTACTTTCCTGAAAGGATGCCCTAGATATGTTCTATTATGCCT
>CM053583.1:340806568-340809068 GCA_028627135.1 Pseudochirops cupreus
AAGAAGAAGAAGAAGAAGAAGAAGAAGAAGAAGAAGAAGAAGAAGAAGAAGAAGAAAATAAGAACAAGAACAAGAAGAAAGAGGAGGAGGAGGAGAAAGCCAGAGAATGAAAGAGGGAGAGAGAGTGAAAGAGAGAAGGAAAGGGAATGAGAGAGAAATAGAGAGGGGAGAGACAGAAAGACATAGAAAGAGACAGAAACAGAGAAACAAACAGAGAGGCAGACAGAAAAAGACAGAGTCACAGAAGGAGACAGAGACAGAGAGACAGAATTATGGAGAAAGAGAAGAGAGGACAGAGGGAGAAAGAACTTTAATGAAATTATTTAAGGTCATAGTTTATGTGAGATTCAGAGACTATCACCAATAGTCAAATTTGAGAAGAAAGAAACATCTTTTAAAAGTTACTTAAGCTTAAGAAAAACCCCAGACAATATGATTTTTTCCCCTCAGGTGGAGGCTGAGTGTGTGTGTGTGTGTGTGTGTGTGTGTGTGTGTGTGTGTGTGTGTGTGTGTGTGTGTGTGTGTGTGTGTGTGTGTGTGTGTATGTGTTTTGGTAATTCAAAATCAGCCAAATTAAATTTAGTTAAACTGGCCCAAACAAAATTACATTCAGATGGAGACAAAGTAGGGAAAGTTTAAGCCTGAAAGGATTATTATTTTCCTGAAGTTATTACTGTTTCAAATAGCTCCTCCCACCACCTCCCTCAATCATGTAAATAGAGTCACTTTCTCAAGCCTTTTGGTAACTTGGGAGGCTGTGACATTAGGATACACAGAGCACAGAGACCAATATTCATTGCTATTTCTGGACTTGGGGTTCAAAAATTTATACAGAAATAAAAATAAATTTTTGCCAAGGGCCAAGTTTTTGCTGCTTAAACCCATATTCTTGGGTTGACACAGCTGAACACCTATGGGAATCTAGGCCAAACAGTCCCACTCATATCTCACAATAAGAAGTCAAGATAGGACTCTGCCGAAGCAGTGCTTTTTCCCTGGCACAAATGGTCAAGCTCACTTCAGTTTCACTCCTTCTTGATTGTCCAGCCTTGGATAAGTCATTTCCATTCTCTAAGGCTCAGTTTCCTTGCTTATGAAATGGCTGATACTACTCAATCTAGGGGCAGCTATGTTGCATAGTGGATAGAATGCCAGGCCTGAAGTCAGAAAGAGTCATCTTTCTGAGTTTAAGTCTGACCGCAGACACTAGCTGGATGACCCTGGACAAGTCACTTAACCCTGTTTACCTCAGTTTCCTCATCTATATAATGAGTTGGAGAAGGAAATGGCAAACCAATCCAGTATCTTTGCCAAGAAAACCCCAAATGGGTTCACAAAGAATAGGATACCACTGAATAACAACCATACTCAATCTACCTACTTCATTGATTTATTTTATTTGTAGGGAAAATATTTTATGAACCTTCAAGCTTCATGGGAATGTGGACTGTTATTATTCATTCCTCGGGGTATCAGATCCAATCAATTCCATTAAGAGTCTCTGACAGGAAAGGGAGATCCATGGTGATAATCCAGAAATAACCTCATAAGAAATAACCTGTAAAGGCTGACTCTAACTTATTTTCTACCCTTATCTCTTTTATTTCTTACTGTTCTTCACAAATGCTTTGCTATCCTCTGCCTTTTACTCATATCTCTTTATTTTTCATATTTTGTATATGCCAGTCTGTACTTCTGGAACGCCCTTCCCCTCTGCTCCTCGGCCTGCCTAACCTTGATCTGAGCCTGTTGAAATCCTAGCCAGCCTTTAAGACCTAACTCAACTGACACCTCCTCCGGGAAGTCCTTTCTGATCAATCATCCTCCCACCCCCAGCTAATAACAGTCTATTCATTTATTCATCAAACACTTATTAAGTATTTAATATATGTAAGGCAAGAGACATCATCATGTAATTCATTGGTCATCAAACTATGGCTCATGGCCATATTCAGCCCACCATCTATTTTGCACAGTCTGAGAACTAAGAATAGTTTTTACATTTTTAAATGGTTGGAAAAAATCAAAAGTAGAATAGAATAATATTTTGTGATGTTAAAATTATATGAAATTCACATTTTAATGTCATAAAGTTGCTTGATTTATGTAACAGCCATGTTCATTCATTTACGTATTGTCTATGGCTGCTGTCCAGCTGCAATGGCAGTACTGAGTGGTTGCAACAGAGATAGTATATGGTGTTTGTTCTCTTTGCTTTGCAAATCTGCTGCAAGAGCTACAAATCACAGTTATGAACAGAGAGCTTTCAAAGGGCCCAGTGTATCACCACACTGCGACATCTTGTTATATTTTTTATTTCTGGTGGATACCCATCATTTCAAAATCAGAAAATAAGAGAAAAGAAAATTTCTATTATGAATGTTTTGAGTTCATATAATTTTTCTGAAAGAGAACTGCCCTCTGCCACTATTATTGAACACTGAATTGCTTTGAAAATTAGCTTTTGCTGCAAACTTAAAAATTTTTTAAAGTAAATTTG
>CM053583.1:340814068-340853864 GCA_028627135.1 Pseudochirops cupreus
TGCTTGCCCAAGGCAAGCCTAACAGATACCTAGGCTCCTTAAGAGTCTACCCCATATGGTGAACTTTTAATGAACTTTCAGTAAACTTTACTTTTCTTTGGCTGAGAGAAGACTTGAGTCAAATTCATTTGGCAGGACCCGGCATGTTGGTATTTTGGGGTCTCCAGAGCTAACCCTAACCCTCTTTATGGGTAACCTCATCGCTCCTACAGATAATTTGAATTCATTTCTGTATCATTAAGAGAATGGGGGACAGAATCTTAGGGAGAAAGGTGAAGCATCATCTGGAGAGACTTAACTGACATGGCTGAGAGATTGTGAGGTATAGAGAGAAAAGGCTAAAAGAACTTCATTCTTGAGAGACTGAGTGAATTAAGGAAAAAGAGTCTGAGAGGTCTTTTCCTAAGAGAATGTAATCTAATCCCATAGAGAAGATTCCCTTTGGAGAAGATATCCTATAGATAATTCTTTAAAGATTATTGCTGCCTTTCTTAAAGAGTTGATTGATAGGAGTATAGTTCCATTATCTATGGAGAAATCAGTTGTTAAGCTGATGGTTAGAGGTGACTCTGGTTGAGATTTTTCTCATAGTAGATACAATGTCAAAATATTTAAATCTAACTGTATTGTATGTGATACATTTAATAACCTGTGTATCTAACAATACTGATGTTTCTTTAAACCTATCAGACTAAGAGGAAAGAGACAGAAAGACTGAGACAGAGGGAGAAAAGAAAGTTTATGGGAAAGCATACTCCCCTGGTTTACTTATAGACTGGAATCAGGGGCTCAGAATTAGTTCATTAATGGAAAAGAATAGGCATTTCTATTAATTTAAAGAACATATCCCAGCATATACTTTGATTATCTTAAAACTAGGCAGAGAACTAATACAGAAATGATCCAGTAGTTAGAAGAGAAGGGTAAAGATACATACACACATACAGACATACACATGCATGCATGTATGCATGTATGCATATGTGTGTATGTATATATTTAAACATATTATTAAACATATTCTAATGTACGAAATAGCCTTCTGATCCAACCTAGGCTGCATATGCATCCCTAAAGCCCGAAAACAAACATATTGTGTCATTTGATCCCTCTAATAACCCTATAAAGTAGCTTTTATTATTCTCATTTTATAAGTGAAGAAGCCTTGGCTCAGACAAATTAAGTGACTTGTGTAAGGTCACACAATTGGTAAAGTGTTGGGCATGGAATTCCAATCCAGATCTTCTCAACATCAAGTTTAACTTGTATCTATGATATGACACTCACAAAGATAAAATAATCACTCACATTTATATGGCTCATTAAAGCTTGTAAAGCCCTTCATGTACATGGTCTCATTTGATAAAACAATCCTTTGGGTAATACTATATCCCACTTTCACAGATGAGTGGAGCAGTGGCTAGCATGTGGGACTTAAAGTCAAGAAAACTCAAGTTCAAATGCTGCTTCAGATATTTACTAGCTGTGTGACCCTAGACAAGTTACTTAACCACTCTGCCCCTCTCTTTCCTCATCTGTAAAATGGAGATAATAATAGAATCTATCGATCATTATGAGGATCAAATGAGTCAACATATGTAATGTGCTTTCCAAATTTTAAAGAGCTATAGAAATGACAGTTACATTATTACATAGGTTGAGAGAGGGTAAAGGACTTAAAGTTCCTGGATGGAAAGCATGAACTCCAAGTTCAGAGCTCCTTCTGTGCCATAATTCTAAAATGATGTTTCCTTCTGAGTACAGACTCATTCCCCACCCCTCCTTGGATCTGGAGATTCCTTGTAATTCCATTGGCTAACATCAATACCACTAAGTCATGAGAACCTTATTTATAGAAGGTTCTTCCATAAAGATGACTTGGTCTATTTCTCAGGTGTACTGAAAAATCTCTTGCCAGTAAAGAAATGGAGAGTAGTTTTACAGGGAGAATATGTGGTTTTTCTTGATAGGTAAGAACTGCCAGAGTAGGAGAGTCATTGATGTACATGATTCTGTGAAGAAGGGAAAAAACAGGATTGTTGAACAGTTCCTCAGAATAGGAGCTCATTTCCTAACTGATCTTATGCAATCAAGAGGAGGGAAAAAACCCCAGCCTATTGAAGCCTGCAGAACAAACTGTCCCAGGAGAAGTTCATGAGATCATAGTTCTATGTAAGATAAAGGAATGTAACCTAAGAACTGGTCAGAAGAGCATGAAGCCAGGGTTTCGGAAATGCATGCATAGTCTGCCTATCTACATGGGCAAATTCCTCCATACAAAAATGCACACACACATGTGTACCAGACACAGGTGTATCACACACTCCACTTACTGACTTCCCTGGCTTCCTTTCAGTCTCAGTTAAAAACCCATCTTTTACAGGAAGTCTTAGCTGTGAGTAGAGAGAAATGGTTGAATGTAAAAAATGCTCTTAAGACAGAAATGACAAGATTCGACAACTGATTGGTTATGTGAGGTGATGGAGAGCGAAGAGTATAGGATAATGCTGAGTTCATGAACTTCAGGCACTGGGAGGATGACGGTGCCTTCAAAAGAAACAAGGAAGTTTGGAATAGACGAGGGCATTTAGGGAAAGATAATGATTCTGTTTTGGACAATACCGAATTTGAGATGCCTCTAGTACATTCATATTTGAAATGTCCAATAGGGAATTGGTGATGCTGGATTAAAACTCAGAATAAAGACTGGGGCTGCATCTAGATCTGGGAGTCATTGGCATAGAGATGATAATTAAGCCCATGGGAGCTGATGGTTACTGAGAAAGTATAGAGGGAGAGGAGGGCACAGGATAGAAGAATGATGTGGATGATGAGCCAGCAAAGAAGTTTGAGAAGGAACAGTCAGACAGGTAGGAGGGGAACCAGGAAAGGATATTGTCATAAAACCCAGAGAAGGGGCAGCTACATGGTGCAGTGAATAGAGCACCGGCCCTGGAGTCAGGAGGACCTGAGTTCAAATCTGACCTCAGTCACTTAACACTTGCTAGCCATGTGACCTTGGGCAAGTCACTTAACCCCAACTGCCCTGTCTTCCCCCCTTCAAAAAGCAAATAAATAAATGAATAAACAAACAAACGAATGAATGAATGAATGAATGAATAAAAAAATAAAAATAAAAAAAACCCAGGAAAGAGAAATGAGCCAAATTGCTTGGGCACATTGGGCCAGGCTCAGTGCTAAGGTCCAGCTGAGAAGTGTACATGTGACTCTTTGCAAATGAAAAAGTGTAAAGAAGCTCCAACTAGTTGTTGTTTTTCTTCCGAAATTCCTTCCCCAGTAGAAACCTATTGCTAGGAGTAGAAGATGACTGTAGTCATGGGATTTAGAAATGGAAAAGAGCTTAAGGATCGTTTCATCCAATTCTCTCATTTTATTGATAAGAAAACTAGTTTTGGGCCAAGAGTTCTTAACTGAGAAACAAATTGCTTTTTCTTTTCTTTTCTTTTCTTTTCTTTTCTTTTCTTTTCTTTTCTTTTCTTTTCTTTTCTTTTCTTTTCTTTTCCTTTCTTTTCATGGTTTGATAACTATTTCGATCTGATTGGTTTCCTTTGTAATCCTATATATTTTGCTTTATGCACTCAAAAGCATTATTCTCAGAAGGGGTCCTTAGGTTTCCCCATACTACCAAAGGCGTCTCCCCCCTCTCCATTCCCCACCCCAGCCCCGAGTTAAGAGTCTTTGGTATAGTAGAAAGAAACTGAATTTGGAAGCAGAACCCTCAAATTTGAGCAGCAGCTTTTCTAACAACTAGCTCTATAGACTCAGGCAATTTATTTGAGTTCTCTGAACCTCAGTTTGTCCAGATATAAAATGATAATACTATTTAAATTACTACTACTTCAAAAGAAAAATACCAATTTATATTGTGCTTTAAGTTTTACAAAGTGTTTTCTTGATAGCCCCAGAGGGTTATTTTGATGCTCAAATGAGATGTTTAGGAAAGCACTTTCTATATAAAGTACTCTATAGATACATGTCTCCTATTATTATCATTACTAATGGTGCTTCCCCTCTTGGAAAGAAAGAAATGAAACAGAGCAATTTTGTACAAGGGGCATCATCTAATCCATTTCCTTTAGGACAACACTGAGAACAGTATATGACCCCCAGTGGGTGTAATGTCGATGACATGGTATTAGCAATGATCTTTCGGAGTCGCTAGGACAGTGGTTCTCAACTTTCCTAATGCTCTGACCCTTTAATACTCGTATGTGGGCATATATGCACATGGGCGGACCCTCCTGGAGACCGATAGAGGAGCTGTGTCTCGGTTCCTAAGACCATTAGAAATATGTGTTTTCAAATGGTCTTAGGTGACCCCTGTGACCCCCAAAGGGGTTGTGACCCACAGGTTGAGAACCACTGCTCTAGGAGAAGGAGAAAGATGGAACTGAAACTAGATAGTGGCAATCAGTCTACCAAGAAGATTTGTTAAAGTGGTATCCTAGGGGCAAATGATGGTATATAATCAGTGAAAGCACAATTAGGAAATGGATGGAACACCTAGCATAGGGGTAGCCCTCCAGGGGACTATTGATATATGCTAGAATCATGACTGCCATTTAACTGTATGAACTTAGGAAGTAACTTCCTCTCTCTGAGTCTCAGTTTCCTCCTCAGTAAAAGGAAAGAGTTGGATTGGGCAAGGTTTAGGTTCTTCCAGTTTCTAAATATTGGAATTCTAGTAGTCCCCTTGTATTCTAGTCCATTCAGAACACATATGGAGTTTTATATTCAGTCTCGAATGTCACATCTTAGGAAGGTGTTGATAAACTGAAGAGCAACCCAAAAGTCAACCAAGATGGTGAAAGGCCTTTGACCAAGCCAGGAGTGGATCAGTTGAAGGAATAGAAAGGTTTAGCTTGATAGGTATGACACAAGAGCAGTCTTTTTCTATTTGAAGGTCTGTCTTGAAGAAGAGAGGAGAAGGGAGGAAAGAAATAAGAATTTATATATGCCGCCAATTATGTACCAGACACTGTGCTAAGTGCTTTATGAATATTATCTCATTTGATCTCCACAATAATTCTGTGAGGTGAATGCTGTGATTGTTTTGCTGGGGTCCCATAACTAGGAGCAATGAACGGGTGGAAGTTTCAGAAAGGCAGATTTACGTTTAACGTAGAGAAAAACTTCCTCAAAATTAAAGCTATCTGAAAGTGGAATGGTTTTCCTGAGGAAGTAGCGAGTTCTCCCTCAACTTGAGGACTTCAAGCAATGGCAGAATGGTCACTTATCAGGGATGTTGCTGAGAGGATTTCTGTTCAGGTATAGGTTGGATGAAAAGTCTGTCTCAGCTCTGAAATGGTGATTTGGTGACTGGGCAACATTGGGCACGACTATAAATGGGATCATTCCAGAGATGCTCATGAATATCTGTCCAAATCCTGGACCATGAAAATCTAAACTGATAAAACAGATCAGGGATGGGCTTACTTGGTCCAAGCAGATCTTCCATTCTCTCACTCCTTGTAGCCATTAGAGCTGAGTGCCTTCTTAAGAGTCGGACTTAGAAGAACTCAAAAGGTAAGAGAGTTGTTCTGTAGCAGATTCCAGGCCCTCAGTAGTCTCCAGAAGGCTAAAGCTGGCTGGTAAGTGGTTTTCTCTGACTGGTTTATGTTTGGGATTTATCTGCAAGATGGATTGAAGGCCCCAGCCAAGGTGGAGGATGATTTAAGATAGTTTTAGGAGTTTTCCCAGTCATTTGTCAGTCAACAAGCATTTACGAAGTGCTTATTATATACCAGGCACTGTGTTAATTTGGATATATTTTTTTCCTTTTCCCAAAGAAGTTGGAATTTATGTCATCTATTCCCTCCAGCAACTGAAGGGAACTATAATTATATGTTATAGAACTTCAAGGTTTATTTAAAAAAAACAAACAACCTTTCTTCTCCAGAACCTTGTGGAGGTAGGTACAGAGGTGCAGAGAACTTTACAGAGTTCCAAGTTATCTTTATTTTATGTATGAGGTGACAGAGGCACAAAGTGCCCAAGGTAAATATTAGGGAATACTTATTAAGTATTGGGGTAGGGGATCTAATCCCAGGTCTCTGCATTCCAAAGCTCAACCCTCATTCCACAGTCGCTGAGACTGCCTCCATTTCCCAAGTAGGACTAGGGAAGAAACTCTGTGTGCCCCCAACTTCAGTCCTTGCACATTTAAACCAAATTCCATTGTGCAGGCATTCAATTTATACACAAACTTGGTGCCCTGGATTGTTGCCTGCAGAAAGGACATGATGGTAGCAAAAAGAGTTCTGACTTTGGAGTCAGGAAAAGTGGGCCTGGGTCTGTCACTTCACTGGCATCTGATTGAGAAAACTCTCATTACTGATAGTAATAATAACTAGTGATAATATACGGTGCTTCAAGATTTAAAAATGATTTTATAAAATCTCATTTAATCCTCATAACAACCTTTGGAGGTAGCTGCTATTATTATCCCCACCTACAGATGAGGAAATTGAGATGGAGAGATTAAATGACTTGTCCAGGTTCATGTAGCTAGAAAGTAAGATCTGAACTTTGCCCTTCCTGAAGCAAAGTTCAGTACTCTTTCCACTGAGCCTTCTAGGCTCCATCGCCTTTGGCATTGGGAGTTTAAATGACTTTCCCAGGGTTACCCAGCAATAGCCTATCAAGGGGTATATCGAAATCCAGGTCCTACTAGCTCTAAGGCCAGATTTGTATTCACCACAGCTTACTGTGTTTTGGAGCTAGGAAGACAGGTTTAAATCCTTCCTCAGATACTTACTAACCACGTGATCCTGGGCAAAATTTCACTTCCCTCATCTGTGAAATGGAGGTCATAATACTTGCAGTACTTAGAATTGGTATATAGAATTGTTATGAGGATCAGATAAGATAATGTATAAAAAAATCACTTTGCAAATCCTAAAGTGCTATATGAATGTGAGTTCTTATTACACTTAGGCTTCAGCTGCCAACCTGAGGAATAAGGTTCTTGAAGTCTAGCCAAGGGGTGTGTGTATGTGTGTGTGTGTGTGTGTGTGTGTGTTCGTGTGTGTGTGTGTGTGTGCCTGTATGTATATTTGCATGTATGTATATGTGTACATGTGGGGTGTGTGTGTGTGTGTGTGTGTGTGAGTGTGTGTGTGTGTGTGTGTGTGTGTGTGAATGTGTGAGTGTGTGTGTGTGTGTGTGTATGTGTGTATGCCTTCGTGTGCCCATACCAGAAGGTAATGAATGTTCTAAGGTGCTGCTGCCTGGTTCCCAAGCCCTGATTCCACAGGACTAGAACTCACTGAGTATTCAGGATTTGGATTAGGGTGAACCTCAGCATGTTTGGCAAATTGGTTTGGAAAAACTTCTTTATTCAAGGAAACGTACTTAAAACTTCTGGAGCTCAGTTCATCTGGACACCAAAAGCAATTGTAAGGCACTGCTAACTAGCAGATGTAGAGGTTTCAAACTGACTTGGATCTTTTAAAAAAGCCCAAAGTGATGTAGAACTCATTAGCTTCTTGTCCAACTCATTCTTTCCCTGAACTCTCAGCCCCTCTACCATCAGGGATCTGAAGGTAGAAAGAGGAGAGGGGAGCAAAGAAAAGGGCCAGAGCCTCAAAAGCAAGGTGCTTATTTAACTAAGTCCTACTAGCCAGACACTTACTAGCCGTGTGACCCTGGGCAAGTCACTTCACCCTGTTTGCCTCGGTTTCTCATCTGTAAAATGAACTGGAGAAAGAAATGGAAAACCATTCCAATATCATTGCCAAGAAAACCCCAATTGAGGTCACAGAGAGTCAGGTAATGACTGAAATGACTGAACAACATCATGTGACAGGCACTTTGCTAAGCTCTTAAAAAAACCCTACCGCAAATAGGATTGCTTTTCATCCTCACAACAACCTTGCAAGTTAAATGCTATTTTTAATTTAATTTAACGCTATTAATTAATTAAATTTAAATTTAATTTAATTTTGTAGTTGAGGAAACTGAGGCATATAGAAGTTAAAGAACTTGAGGAAGGTCACACAGCTAATAGAATCTGGGGCAAGATTTGAACTCAGGTCTTCCCGACTCCAGGCCAAGTGCTTTTCTATTGCACCACACATCTGTATGTGATCCAAATGATCAAATGATCAAAAGAAACTTTCCGTTCAGAGTGGGGGCCAGAAATTAGCTATCACTGGCTTCCCGTTGTAGTAACCTTTAAGTAAACTTCTTGGGAGCCTAATTTGTAAAGATGAAAACCACAGTCAACATCTCCTTAAAGTCACCCTGAGGCTTTTCCTAATCTAAAACTCAGTCTAAGTACCTGATGGTGTGATAGTCACGACTTACATTTGCAAAGTGTTTTAGAAACACTTTCACATTTTTCAGTTTATCCTCTTGTAGAGAGCCTCCAGATAGTAAGCATTCCTGGGTTCAATCCTTGCCTGGGGCCTAGCCTAAGTGACCCTCAGAAAGTTGCTTTCTCGTTTTCCAGGTAATTCTCCAAGGCTTACATATAATTCTATATACATAAATTTATATGTGTACAGGCACACACATATATACACACATCATCTTTATGTGCACATATATGTAGACAGATTGATGCCTTTTGTTTCTATATCACTTTTTTTTTTAAATTCCCAATTAAATTACTGCTCATTTGTAGTTGGAAAACTTCAAACATTACATGATCACAAGGTGTGTTCATTAAACTGTATTAACAAAAACTCGAGGAGCACCTACTACTTTAGGGACATTAGGACATAATGCAAATGATTCCCATGAGTTAGAGGCTAAGCTTTTTAGGCAAAGAATGCTTGCCACATCAGCCCATGATGAAATGGAACACTTGGTTTTTAATGTATTGATGGTCAGCTTTCATTCCTTTTAGTTGCGATAAACTGTCTGGAGTACCCATGTGTCACCTTCATTTCTGAATCTTCTCCATACCCTATTCTCTGGTAGCAAAGAATAATAATAATAAATTAATAATAATAATAAAAAGAAAGTGTGTGTGTGTGTGTGTGTGTGTGTGTGTGTATTGGGAATGGGGGATGGAAAATAGTTCTAAGAAAATCACTTACAGTCAAGCAGCTGCTGTGCATCAATGGAAGGTATTCCTACCCTTGGAGTTCCCTAGTCAGTGAGTCAATTAGCATTTATTAGTCCCCATTGTATCCCAGCAATCATGGAAGAGCAATGATCCTGGAACTCAGAATGATCTGAATTTGAATCTGGCCTCAGATGCTTACTCATTTGTCATACTGATCAAGTCCCATAAATTCTGTTCGCCTCAGTTTCCTCAACTGTAGAATGGAGATAATAATAACACCTACCTTTCTGGGTGGTTGTGAGAATCAAGTGAGACAATATTTGTAAAATCACTTGGAATAGTGCCTGGCACTAGGATTCTGATAAATGCTTATTCTCCTCCCTTCCCCACCCCACCCCTCTTCTTTTCCCCTAAATGGCTAAGAAAAAATGGCCAAACAACTCCAACGGTCCTGTCTCTCAAAGAGCTTACAGTCTTATGTCTTTTACACAAATTAAAACACAGGTAGATCTGGAATGAAAATCAAGCATGTAAACAACCATTCTGTATTCCTACCCCTTAGCACAATGCTTGATGTATAGTAAGCCTTAATAAATGCTTTATTAATTAATTTATTCATCACTGTCTTGAGAGATGAGTTAATTAATACCGTCATGGATAATTAGAGCTAAAAGGTGCCTCAAAGATCATCTAGCCCAAGTTTTTCATTTTACAGGTGAGGAAACTGAGATCTAGAATGCTTAAGGGACCTACCCAAGATCCCACAGCTGTTTAGTGGTTTATTATTCAGTCAGCTAAATCAGGACTAGAGTCCAGATTCCTTACTGGATGAATATTCCTCTCAAAACAAAGAAAAAAGGTTGAAAACCCAATTCAGTTTATTTATTTCTATCCCTGCCCCCACCAGAGGATAATGAATCTCACCGATCTTGTTAGACAGTATCAGAGCATCTGGTAGACGGTAGAATTCCTGCCTCTCTGAGTGGCAGCTGGAGAGTAGCAGCTAAAACATTTACACAAGGTTGTGTGTTTACACATCAACAATGCAGTAGATGACTGCAGTTTTAATAGATTATTTGGAAATAAAAGCAAATGGGATATCCATCTGAAAGGGACATAATATATTAGAGATAGCCAGGGCAAGTGCTGTACCGTCCTTCCTGTATTCCAAGATGAAGCTCTTTGTACTACAGCAAAGAGAACATGGGCTCTTGAGTGGTTGATCTTGAAGGGGGGGAGGGGTGGATTATACTGGGTTGTCCACACTCTCTAGCTAGGTTTCTCCTTAAGAACAATTGAATTCCTTTGCAAGGAATGACCAGGGTTAGAGGCATGGTCTGTGGTGGAAGAAGAGCAATGTGTCTGCACTTAGGAATGACACAGCCATGAGCAAGTCTTGCCTCAGTCGGTCGTAAAAATGAAAGTGATGTTAGGCCTGAGAGTCAATGACATCAGAGCACATGTTTCTCCTTCTATTTGTCATTCCTCATAGGGCCTCTCCTGCCAGACTCATCATTTCCTTTCCCTAGAGGAGGGTGGGATGTTGGTGTGCATCATGGTAGTCTCCAGCCTCAAGCTTCAATCTGGGGCTTCATGGCATGTCTACATATGCACATCAGGAGGTTATGGGGAGAGAAGAGAGTCTGGGAGGAGAAATGGAAAATTCAGGACAAATCTATGCTAATATCCAGAGATAGTCTTTTGATTGAAACCTTCTGGAAAAGAGAATTTTCACTGACTAGGTTATCCATAGAGTAGGAATTTTATGGTTTGAAAGTGAATACAGGTGTGCTTTGCTTTAAACTGAGTTGGAAAATGAAAATGATGATTTATAAAACAGAATTTTTTAGGGGAGTAGTAATTCAAATGACTACAAATATATATTTTTTCACTTGGCCAAAATGATTCTCCAAGGGATTCTTTGAAATAATAAACTCCTTTAGAATCATTTTAAAAATTATTTGATTTACTCATTAATTTTCAGTTACACCTATTATAGAAAGTAGAGTCTACATCCACTAAAATGTTCTAGACATTGATATTTCCTGGGAGAAAGATTTGGGGTCATTCTTAGGAAGGAGGTGATAGAAAAGGCTACCATGCAAATAGAGCACTGGATTTGAAGTAAGGAAAAACTGCATTCAAATTTCGCCTCCGATATTTACTAACTGGGGATCCTGGGCAAGTAACGTAAATTTTCTAAGCCCAAGTTTGCTTTTCTGTCAAATAGCACCTATCTCAAAGAGTTGTTGGGAGAATCAAATGAAATAATGTATTGAACACACTTTGTGAAATGTGTTGATATAACACATGTTGATATAACACATTCCTCTGTCAGGTCAGTTTATGGAGGAGAATTTTCATGTGTCACTAATAGAGATTTTCCATGGATATCTCCTATTCTAAAAACAAAACAAAATGGAAAACAAAAAATAAAACCTTTTCCCTGGATCTGATCATCCCCATTAATAAGCACCCAATTTTTCTCCTTCCCTTTTCAATCAAACTTCTCCAAAAAAAGCTCTCTACACTCAATGCTGTCTACTTCCTCTCTTTCTGTCTTTCAAACTCTCTGAAATTTGACTTCTGACCTCATCACTGAACTGAAACAGATCTTTTAATTGCCACGATTCCCGTTCTCTTCCTGACTGATCTATGTTTCTGATTCCATTTCTTATGTGCTATGCCTTTTTCAGTTCAGATACTGACCTGTGGATGTCAAACCCTGTTTTGCCTAAGATGTTCATTTTGCTCTGGTCATCTTCTTTTCCTCACCAAATGCTCCTTTCCTTTCCCCTTTCCCTTTCATTTCTCTTTCCTTTTCCTTTCCCTTTTTTCTTTCCGTTTCCCTTCTCCTCCCCCCTTTCCCTTCCCCCCTTCTCTTCCCTCTAGTGTTCTCTCTCTCTCTTTTTCTCTCTCTCCCTCTCTCTCTCTTCCTCCCTCCCTCCGTCCATCCCTCCCTCCTCTTCTCCCCAATTTGAAACTATGAACTATGATCAAGCCAGTTCCGTCATTTATTATTCCTAGCTGCGGAGTACCAATCTAATCCTCACCAATTTTGCCATTGTTCTTAGATGTGGATGTGCCAATCTAATCTCCTATGGCCACACTTATCTTTCCTGTAACTTTCTGATCAAAGTGCTCTTTCCTGGCCAAAAATACTCTTTATCCCTTGTCTCTGCCAATTATATGTGAGCTCTTTAAAGGTAGGGACTATCTTGCTTGGAATGAAGAAAGCCTTAAAGATGCTTTTTTTCATTCATTGATTTGTTATTTCATTCATTCAGATATTATTAATTGGTTATCTGACCCAAACCTGGAAACCTAGTGCTGACTCCCTGCTGTTGCATTGATTTGACTGCTGGTGTTCCCTTTGATTATCCCACTGTAATGACTCAAGAGAAAGTCTCACAGCCTTTTTCTCTCCCACACACTCCACTTCATATATTGTAGCACATACAATATTGTGGGGAGTATCTGAGATGTAGTTGAAATGTAATTAGTTGTATAATACATGAAGTATTCAAAAGAAGGAGATATGTGAGCTCTTCCTACACCCCATCCCTGTGCATGCATTATTATGCTCTTGGAACTTGTGTACATTCATTCCTCTTTAGCTCTAATATTCTATGAGTTTTCTATCATAATAATCTTTTTCCTCTAGAATCAATGCCCTTGATAAGTGTTAATGCAATAATCTCAATACTACCCTCGAGGTGATTCAGAGCATCAGTGTTCTCGTTCTGCTTTTGGAGGCTGAGTGAAAAGGTATGACAACTTTTCCCAGAACTTCCTGGAGTTGGTATCGGACCACAAGGAAATCAGCTTTAGGACATTACCCTTTCCCTCTTCTCCCCTTCCCATTTCTCCTCCCTCCCCTGCTGTGCTAAATCTTGAGCTTTGGACTCTCTTTCAAGGGCAGTATTTCCATTCTATTTTAAAAGGACTTGAAAACATTTCTGTACCAGGTACAACTCTTCAAAATTAACCATAGACTTCAGGAAAAAGAAATAAATGCCCTTTTAGAGTCTCCTGGTTGAATACTGAGAATGGATTCAAAGAGTGAACATGATTGGGGGTGTGTGAGTGTGGGGTGGTCGTTTATTCAGCAAACAACTTTAAATGAGCGCCAACTATATGTAAGATTCTCCTTTAACAATCTAAAACCATGCCCCCCCCAAACCCTAAAAACCAAAACAACCCAATACCCCCAAACCTGAGGTGCTTGGAGAAACATCTGGAGGTATAGGGTGGAGGGAGGGGTACTAAGGGCTGTCTTTATTAGAGACACTTTCATCTTCCTGACTCTTTGACATTCCTGTACTTTGATAACCAGAAAATTCAAAGACTTTCTCTGGGTCTCTCTCTTTTTTTATGGCATATTGTGTGCAGTGTATCATTAGGGGTTGCTTTGTTCTGATACTAAAATGAAAGCTCATAAAAACCTTGAGTTGAAGCTATAGGTGTCCTGCACATTCTCCAACAAGCTATAACAGCTTACGCCAGAGACTATTGTGGCAAATGGTTACAAGTCTATATGAATACATTGCGTGTGATTGTGCAAATAATTGATTCAGAGCAAAATCTGCAGATTCCAATGTAATTTTTTGAAAATATTAAAATTTTTTTTTTCATTTTCAAATTCTCCCCCCACATATTGAGAAGGAAAGAAATGTGATAACCATCATACATATGAAATCACGCAAAACATATTTCCATATTAGCCACATTGCCAAAAAACCAACCAAACAAAAAACAAAAAGAAAAAGTATGCTTCAATCTATACTCAGAGTGCATCAGTTCTCTCTCTAAATGTGGATCGCATTTTTCATCGCTAGTCCTTTGGAAATGTCATAGATCTTTGTGTTGATGACAGTAGCTAAGTATTCCACAGTTGATTATTGTTACACTATTGCTGTTACTATGTGCAATGTTTTCCTAGTTCTTCTCAATTCACTTTGCATCAGTTTATATATGTCTTCTCAGGTTTTTTTTTTCTTTTTCTGAAACTATCCCCTTTATCATCTCTTACAGTACAATAACATACAGTATATTAAACTAATTTCTTTGGTTAAGAACCCCTGAGATAATTGTTACATTTGTTTCTGTTAAAAAGAAACAGTGTATTGGGTTAGATAACAAAAAACAGTGGTTCTACATCATATTTCATGGAGGTGTCTTCACTAAATAGATCTTTTCCAATGAAGGCTAAGTGACCAGTTGCTAGGGCTATTATAAGGAGAATTCTTGGTAAAGTATGGTTTGTATTCAGTTATTCAGTACTCAGCTTGTTCAGCCATACTCCACTTGATGGATATCCCCTCGGTTTCCTATTCTTTGCCACCACAAAAAGAGCTGCTATAACATATAGTAAGTGCTTAATAAATGTTGATCGATTGATTCTAACTTGACTTTCCTTACCAGGATGTTATTAGGGTAAAGAGGTGAAGCAGATAGTGTTAAACCTGATCCAGTCTCAGACACTTGCTTGCTGTACATCACTTGAACAAGTCACTTTAACCTCAGCTTCTTCATTTGTAAAATGAGGATAATAGGGGCTGTTGGGTGGTGCAGTGAATAGAGAACTGAGTTCAAATCCAGCCTCAGACACTTAACACTTACTAGCTTGTGTGACCTTGGGCAAGTCACTTAATCCCAACTGCCCTGCCTTCTCCTCTCCAAAAAGCAAAAACAAAACATGAGGATAATAATAGTACCTACCTTGCAGGGTTGTTGTTGTTGCTGTGAGGATCAAATAAGATATTTGTAAAGTACTCTGCAAACCTTAAAATGCTATATGTTTTTTACACATATAGTCCTTTTCTTTTTCCTTTTATCTTCTTGGAGGAATAGAGCTAGTAGTAGTATTACTGGGTAAAGGATATGCACAGTTTTATTGCCCTTTGTGCATAGTTCCACATTGTTCTCTAGAATGGTTGGACCTGTTCACAGTTCCACCAACAATGCATTAGTACACTTAGGGATATGGAGACAGGCAAATGAGTTCAGGGTTTAATGGGGGGAAAGAGCAAGCAAACAATGATGTAACAACAAATTATACCTAAGATAAATAGAATATAATCAACAGAAGAAAGGCACTTCTATAATGGGAAAGGTTTCCTGTGGATTCTTTGCTGGCACTTGAAGGAAGTCAAGGAATCCAGGTTGAGATGAAGAGGGAGAGCCAGAGAAAGTGCTGAGCAGAGTAGTGGAGAGATGGAGGAACAGCCAGGAGGCCAGTATCATTGGATTGAAGAGTAGGTAGCTACATTAAAGTGTAAGAGGTCTGGAAAGGTCAGGGCAGGGTAGTTAGGCACTACCCAAGTCATTTCAATTCAAATAACATTTTACACCACTGAATCCTGTAAAATGCTATGCTAAACTGTAGGGACACAAAGAGAGAAACAATATAGTCTATAGTCTTTGCTCTCAAGGAGCTTATAAACTAATGGGGAGATAAGCCGGACACCGTAATTATAAACAGCACCTACTAGGCAAATTTGAATAATACTTTCATGTGTAAACATTCAAACAAATCTCAGAACTCATTCATTCAGAAATTCCCTCCAACAATGAAGATCATGATACATTCATGCATGCTCTGACATGGAACTCTTGTCTATGTCCTTCCCAAAGTTCACCAAAGAGGTTCACTCAATATATTGGAGGTCTTCCTTGATTTTCTCTCAACATTAAAAGAATACTAGTAAAGCACTTGGACCCTCCTCTTGTCCTACCTCATTCTTTCCAGGTGGACGTATTTTTGATAATGCCCTTTCCTCTTGTTCTTCGGATTTCCTTTTACAGCCTACTTCGGCTCATCATACACCTTTTCCTTTGCTCTCTGTGTGACATTCTTACTTATCTTTAACACTTTGGAGGCAGTCAATGTTTCTCATTTTGTTGCCATAACAGCAATACTGTTAAAATGTTAAGTTTTGAAAAGATGACTTTTTGCTTTCCTGGGAAGCTTAGGTCAATGAAAGAACTTTGCATTTTCCTAAAAGCACCCCAACCTGCTTTCTTTATCCTTTTAAACTTTGGATCAAGCTCATTATTCATTTGTGTATGTGTCCCCAAAACAAAAAAGATGGGCTTTATAGGGGACTCTACACTATTGAAGAGTGGCCTTTCAAATACATGCTAAGTCTGGTCAATAGGCATTCTTGACCTATTTGGCCTTTCCTGTGTGGATGGACATATACCTTTAAATGATTACAGATCTCTTCCAGCAGGCCCTGTAATATCCCAGAACTTGATATAATCAGCACAATATTATTCATAAATGAAAGCATCTGGAAAACCTCATGAACCATTGGGATTCTTTCTTTAATCTGGAATCTATGCTGAATCTCCTCCACCATCTTGATCGAAAGTCTACATACTAAGACCTGTGAGCTAAATCCAGCCTGTTGCCTATTTTTGTAAAGGTGAGCTAAGAACAGTTTCTACATTTTAAAATAAAGTTTTATATTTAAATCTGTTAAAAAAAAAACATTTTTAGCTCACTCCCCACAGAAATCAGCAGTGAGTTGGATTTGGCTCTCCAAGTACACTAACCCCTGAGTTCTTCATGATGCCTTTGGCATGTATCTCCTTGTGTTATGTTTTGCCTGGTATGTACCATCAGAGGGTCACTGAACAGTATTTTTTTTTCCCCACTTCTATTTTTCTGTTATATCTTCTGAGGAATCCGGAAGGATTTTGATGATAGATAGGAGATACCTTGGTGTAAAAGAACCCCTGCTTTTTCATAATCAGCAAACAATAAGTACAACAGGATATTATATTTTCTATATCTTTTAGTTGGTTAATTTAGTGAGTTTTGGGGCATAGTTCCAAATTGCTTTCTAGAATGGGTACCAATTCACAGTTCCACCAGTATTGTATTAATGTCCCTGTTTCCCCCAACTTCGTTAACATTTGTTAATTTTCCTTTTTGTCATCTTTGTCAGTCTGATGGTTAGGAGATAGAACCTCAGAGATGGTTTAATTTGTACTTCTCCAATTATTAATTATCTGGAGTATCTTTTGATATGTTTGTTAGTAGTTTGAATTTCTTGTTTTGAAAACTGTGAGTTTGTATATGTTGATCATTTAACTCCTGAGGAAATGTCTCCTGTTCTTATAAATTTGAATTCATTCCTTATATGTTGGATATGAACTTTTTATTAGAGAATTTTTTTGTTGATATTTTTCTTCTCATTTAACTTTTTCCTTCCTAATTCTAAGCGCTTTGTTTTTGTTTTGCAAAACTTTTTAGACTTTATATAATCAAAATTGTTCCTTTTATCTTCTGTTATCCATTCTATTCCTTGTTTGGATTCTTTCCCTATCCATAGAACTTAAGCATAGTTTCTTCTTTGTTCCTCTAATTTGTTTATAATATGGTATATCATGACTTTTCATAGCAACATCATTTATCTATTTGGGATTTTTCTTGGAATATTGTGAGAGATATTGGTCTATACTGATCTCTGCCAGATTGCATTTCCATTTCCCAGCTTTATTTGTTGAATCCTTCCCTTAGTAACTGGAATCTTTGGGTTATTAAATATTAGGTTACTATATTCATAGGATATGAATGCCAGGATGACAGGGTAGCGAGGCACTGCAGTAGATAGAGTACCAGACTTGAGTCAGGAGAAACGAAGTTAAAATCTGACCTCAGACACTTACTAGCTATGTGACCCTGGGCAAGTCACTTAACCTCAGTTTTCTCATCTGTAAAATGAGCTGGAAGGAAATGGCAAACCATTCCAGTATCTTTGCCAAGAAAACCCCAGGAGTCATGAAGAGTCAGACATGACTAATTGACAAAACAACAATTATACTTATTTGCTTCCTTGTTGTATCTCTAATATCTTCCCCCGATTGGCCTTTCTATTTTTAACTAGTACAAAATAGTTTTGAGAATTCTATTGTCATTCTCCCCAAACTCTCACTTTCTTTCAAACTTCTCTGTTATTGTTGAAGGCCCTAACCAGCCTTCCAGGCACCCACCTTCACAACATCAGTGTCAGCTTTGATTCCTCTCACTCATCCCACATATCCAATAGGTTGCCAAATCTTATGATTTCTTTTTTTTCACCTCTCAAATCTGGCCTCTTATCTCTGCTCACACACTGCTACCATCCTAATCTGGGCCTTCATCACCTCTCACCTGGACTCCTGAAGTTGCCTTCTCACTCATTCCCTGCCTCAAGTCTCTCCATAACTTTGCCCTTCCTACACTTCCAGTCTTCTCACATCTTACTTCCCTCCACATACTCTATGAAACAAGTATGCTGATCTGGTTGGTCTTCCTTTAATGTGATGGTCCATCTTCCATCTTATGATCTTTGCAATTACAATTTCTTGTGTTTGGAATGCTCTCTTTCTTGCACTTCAACTCTTACATCCTTTTAATATTCATTTTAAGCATCTCTTCCTTCAGGAAACCTTTGTCTTCCCCCTTGACTGCTACTGTCATGCCCTCTAAGGTTATTTTCCATCTATTCTCTATTTTTATATACTGATTTACATATTTTATCTCCAAAAAGAACTTAAGATCCTGACGTCTGGGACTGTGTTTGCCTTTTCTTTGTATTCGCAGTGGCACAGTGTCTGGCTAAGTGATTAATAAATGCTTGTTTCATGATTGATGGTGTTGTTTTGATTATGGTCCCAAGAACAAGAGGTGTGTGTACATGTGTATGTGTGTATGTGTGTGGGGAGGGGATGTGGCACATCTACAAGGCAGATGGCACAACATCTATGATGGGTAGGTTCTGCTATTCTGGTGGATGGCTAGATTGGGTTTGTGTCATGGTATGGGGCCAGCTCTCTAAAATATACAGTGAGGTTGAATTTTCACTTATTCATCCACCAATCAGGATAGCTCCATCATGAGCCCCAGGGTGAGTCCCAAAGTAGAGTGGATTGACTCAGCCAGTCAGTCAATAAGTGTTTATGAAATGTCCACCAAATGTTAGACACTGTGCTAAATTCTGGGGACAGTCCCTGCCCTCAAGGAGCTCACAGTCTATTGGGGGACTCAGTATGCAAACAACTATTTACAAACAAGCTATATGCAGGATAAATAGGAAATAAGCAGGGGAGGGAAGGCACTAGAATTAAGAGGGATTGGGAAGGACTTTCTGCAGCTCTCCCTTAGTAGTCCCTAACTAACCATGAGTTTTTACATCACAGACACTGGTGTTGTGTTCAAAGGACTCCTGATTTCATGAGTGAGGGGTCTCATCTCATTCCTCATAGGAAAGCCTTTGAGAATGTGGAAGTGCAAGACAGTACTGGGCTCAACTGGCAGTTAAAGTCGGCTGTAGTGTAGAATACTAACAGTAGGAACTGAGGCTGGAAAACGAGACTGGAGCCAGTTTGTGGAGGGAATCAAATGCCGAGACAAGGAATTTGTGTTTATCCTAGAGGCAATGGGATCACAGGATCACGTATCTAGGGCTGGAAGGGCTCTTGGAGGTCATCTAGGCCAACCCCTTTATACAGATGAGGAACTGAGGCACAGAGACTTGACAGAGGTAGTTAGTGGCAGAACCAAGGCTAAATTCAGGGCTCTCTCCTCTATATTGTGCCAAATGTTATGATCACACCTGTGCATACATTAAGGTGATTATTTTGGCAATTTTGTTGTTTTTTTTCCAATCATTTAAAAATGTAAAAACCATTCTTACCTCGTGGGCCATGCAAAAACAAGCAGCTAGTTAGTTTTGGCCCACTGGCCCAGATAATTCTGTTAATTTGGTACTTGATAATCCCAAACCCTTATTTTTTAAAATGAGGAAGCTGAGGCCCAGCAAGGTCGGGTGACCTGCCCAAGGTCACACAGATAGTAAGTATCAGAGTCGGGATCTGCAACCATTCACACACTCAGAGAACTCTTCATAACACCACACTTCATCAGCATTTATGTGTAAGCAAAAGGTCTCTTGTCCATCAAAACTCAAACTTTCTCTGCTTTTTTTTTTGAAATGACCAAAAGCAAGGTTCTCTCTTGTGACCCCAAGTAAAAGAGAAGCCGTGTTATGTACAAATATTGAAATGATTCCATTTTTACTCAGAAAGAATCAAGCCAAGAAGTTTCTAAGTGTAGAGGCTAGAATAATGGAGTAGGAGTCAGAAATAGGGATTCATGTGGAGGTTTTCTGCTTTCTGGGCTCTTGGTCAAAGACTCTCAAATCTCACCCTCAGTTTCCTTCTCTGTAAAATGAATGGCTTGGACCAGATGAACTCTAACATCTTTCAGAAGCTAACATTTTTGTAAATCAAACTTTCCATTGAAACAACTGCCAGATTGTTGTTTTGGTGACTGTTTATTTGAATATGTGCTTGTGTGTACATATGCATGTATGTATAATATGTGTACATATACATACTTGCATGCATGCATGCATACCTGAAATACATAGTTTTAAAAGTACCTAGGGTATTTGAATGAAAATGTTGAGAACCTTAAAACAAATAAAAAATTCTAAAAAGTAGATATGCAAATTCTCTGTTGGAGTCCGTAGATAAGCTATTGGTCAGCCTGTTTTATATTCCATTTTTCTCTTTCATTTAGGTCACTTTCAATTCAGCAGTCCCTGACACTATCAGTCCCTGATAACAGATCTTGTGCCGCAGTGAGAGTCTGCTGATATCTGTGTTTGGCTGCTTCTAGGCATTTACCTTTTTTTTGTGTTTCTGTTGCCTGGCCAGTTTGCAAACCAAATAATCTGCTTATATCTTTTTTTTTTTTAATGCTTTTTTCACTGATGCTAATGATCAGCTTTCCAGGGTATGTCCTTTGGGGAGCTCTTTTGCTTTTCAGTATGTATGATAACATTCTCTTTCTTGGTTTCTGGTGAGTACAAAATAGTCCTGGTGTTATTCAAATTTCTCACCATTTATATTTGAAGGTCTTTCTCCTAGTGGCTTGGAGAACTTGTTGTCTGTCACTGGAATTGCTAAATGTATGTCTTGGAATTTGCGGAAAAGTATTTTTTTTTGTTGGAGGTGACGTGAGCTTTCTTTTGATTGGTAGTTTTCTTGTATTTTTTTCTTCCATTATGGTGTTCAAGTTTTTTGATTTGTTTTCTTCTGGGAGACATGTGATTGTTAAGTTGTCTTAAATCACGTCCTTAAGTTGTGTATCTTGTCTTCAAGATCAATAGATACTGTTTGCATAGAGAGCATGTATTCTTTCAATATTATTGATTTTTGCTTTTCTTCTTCCAAATTACTCTTCAGATCTGTATGTTTGTATTCCCAATCAGTTTTTTTTCTTCTTCTTTTGAGGGACTCACAACTATGGAGTCAAGTTTTTCTATTCTGCCAATTATTTTTCATGTCAGGTCACAAATTCCTCTGTCATGAAATTTATTTCTCACCTAAACCATTTAGGAACATCCTGCTGCTCTTCAATGCTCTTTCGAAACTCAGGAGCCTATGCCTCATCAGGTGTTGGTTAATTTCTTTTCTCTTGCGATATTTATTTAGAGATTTTTGGACTCATTCAGATATTTTGTTGGCTATCTTCCATTTAAATATTTTCCTTGTTGGTTTTTTCGCTTGTGTTGAAGGTTTTTAATTGAGCTTTCTTCTTCCTGAAAACATTGGAAATTTCAATCTTTTCCTCCTTCTATGTTATATAATTTCTGAATCTTCTTGCTTTGATGGCAGATCCTCCAGTACTAGACCTCAAAGTTGCAACCACAATGGAAAATTCACTTTTTACCATGCCTCAGGCACTACTCCAAGTAACTTCTGTGGGGCTAGAACTGGCTCCAGCTAGATGTCAGCCCCCTTTCCTTTTAGCCTGGTGCAGTCCCCTATACCTGTTTCCTCCGTTCTTTAGTTTTCTGAGTGGTGCTAGAGCACTCTGATGTCCTGGGCAGAACATACTTCTGCTTAATTCTTCTTCTTCCTGCTCCTCTACAAGAGGAGAGCAGAATTGAGATTTACTTCATGGTACCACAAGCAACATGCATGGCTGGCTATGAGCTTGGAGCACCACATGCATGGGGTGAGGGCAGGGCCAGGCTGTGCTGGCAGAGTGCATAGCAGTAGCAAGGAAATTGCTGAGTAGATCCCAGAGCACAAGCTCTGGGGTCCAGTTGTGTTGTTCTGCCATAGTGTGGAGGTTTGTTGGGAAGGGAGTGCTGAGTGAGCAGACTATAGGGATCAAGGCTTCACCTCTGCTTTTAATCCATCAGGCTGTTACTTTGTTAGACTTCCTGGTGTCTTAGCCTGAAGTTTCAAGTGCAACTGCTGATTTTTTTGATTTGTTGATTTATTATGTTGAAGATATTTTGAGAGTGGTGAGAACAGGTGAAAATGTCTAGGCCTCCATCTTTTTGGCCACATGATCTATACAAATATTTTAAATTAAATTTCTTGATTTCTTCATTTTAATGATTTAAATTTTGTTTAAAAAAATGGAATTTTATTGGATTCTTGTTTTTTGGTTAGTGGACCAAAAGAGAATGGTTGGAGTATTCTCCTTCCTTCTGCCTCCTGGCCTCTCCTGGTTTCCTGAAGGAAATTCCACCTTCTGCAGGGGTCTTTTCCTGTTTCCTCTCCCTCCTTCCACAAGGCTTTCTTCTGAGGTTACCTGCCAATTACTTTGTTAAGTGCCTTGTATGCACAGAGTTGTTTACATATCATCTGCTCCATCAGAATGTGAGCTCTTTGGGGACAAGGATTGCGGTTTTTTTTGCCTTTCTTAGTATCCTCAGGGTTTATCACAGCCTGGCAGGTAGTGGGTGCTGGATAAATACTTGTTGACTAATTAGCCAATCGCAATGCAAGATTGCTCTCAAATGAATGTAACTATCAAAAAGATTATAGGTAGGGCTAAGAAGTGAATTTGGGCAAAACTACCAAAAATGGGACTTGATTGATTTGAGTGCTGGAGCCTTCAGTCATGTTCAGGGATGCAGAACAAGGGGAGGCTGAGCTTTTAGGCTGAGTTGATGGGGCAAAGGGACCAGAATACAGCAAGGAACTGTTCGAACCGTCTTCTGGTCTGGTCATACCACATTGTGAGGAAGGTTGTATTCAGTTCTGGGTACCATAGTTTAAGGACAGTGACAAGCTGGAACACGTCCAAAGGACTGGTTTAAGGAACTGGGAATACTTAATTTAGAACTCTTTTTAGGCATTTGAAAGATTGTATGGAAGAGGGATTAGAAATGAACTGTTTGTCCCCAGGTGGCGGAATCTGAAGGTAGAGCATGTAAAGGGATGATTTTGTGGTAAATGTAAGGAAGTTCATAGCAATGACTGCTGACCAAAGGAACTGGCTGCTTGTAAACGCCACTACAAAAATAGCTAGCATTTATATCTGCCTACTCTATACCAGGTATTGTGCTAAAGTTTTACCAATATTATCTTATTTTATTCTCAGAACTATGTGAAATAGGTGCTATCACTATCCTCTTTTTTACAGTTGAACAAACCCAGGCAAATAGAGGTTAAATGACTTGCCCAGAGCCTCACAGCTAGTAAGTAATTCAGTCTGGATTGAACTGAGGTCTTCAGAAAAGCCTGGAAAGACTTGCCTGAACTGATGCTGAGTGAACTGAGTAGAACCAAGAGAACACTGTACACAGTAACAGCTACAGTGCGCCATCACTAACTTTGATAGACTCATCTCTTAGCAATGCAAGGATCTAAGACAATTCCAAAAGACTCATGATGGAAAATGCCATCCACATCCAGAAAAAGAATTGTGGAGTCTGGATACAGATTGAAGCATATTGCTCTCTCTCTTTTTTGGTTATTTCTTCTTTCTTGTGGTTTATCCCATTGGTTCTCCTTCTTGGGGTGGGAGGAGGAGAGAGATGGGGAGAAAATTCGAAACTCATCATCTTATGGAAGTGAATGTTGAAGACTAAAAATAAATAAATAAAAACTAAAAAAAAAAATCTGAAAACCTTGGACTCAGTCACAAGGCCACACCCAAGGACCTAGAAGGCCATATGTATCCTCAGGGCCACAGGTTTACCACTCCTGCTATAAGCCAAGCAAGACCATTTCCTTCAACTTATCTTCATATGACATAGAATCATGACTTTTTAATACCCTGGTTACCCTCCTCCAGACACTACAGCTTATCAATGACCTTAAGGTGAGGCACTTGGAAGTGAACATAATACTCTTGAGGTCTAACAAGAGCAAAGAATAGACAGTCTCGTCTACCACTTCCTATTTATTCCTAAAAGCTCTGTCTCTTTTTCCATCTGGTTTATCTAAGTGGCCAGTAGATATGGTACTGGGCCTGGGGTAAGAAAGATCTGAGTTCAAATTTGGTCTTATACACTTAGTAGCTGTGTGACCCTGAACAAGTCACTTACCCTTTGTTTGTCTCAGTTTCCTCAACTGTAAAATGGAGATAAAAACAGTGTGTACATTGCAGGTTGTTGTGAAGATTAAATGAGATAATATTTGTAAGGGGCTTAGCATAGTGCCTGGCATAGAGTAGGCACTTTATAAATGCTTATTCTCTTCCCTTTTCCCCTGTCCATTTGTAAAGCGCCACCGCCCAGAGTTGTTTTGAGTATTAAATGAGATAATATTTGCAAAAGGTTTTGCAAACCTAGAAGTCCTATTTTCTAGCTATTTTTCAACTTTTTAAAACAATTTTAACGTGGCCCAAGATTGAATGAGATTTTTTTGGCTGCCACAAAATATTGCTGACTCACACTCAGCTTGTAATCCACTAAAACCCTTTAGATCTTTCCCAGAACATCTGCATCCTCCATCTTGTATTTGTAAAGTTGATTTTTTTATTAACCCAAATGTAAGTCTTTATACTGACGAGGACAAACAATGCCAACTCCAACTCCAACAATTAGAACCGATATCATAAGTATATTCTTATGAATTTACAAAGATGCTTTTGAGGCAAAATGTTTTCAAATGTAAAACACACATATCTCAGTTTGAGAATATAAACATACAAACTGAAAAAATGTTACAACATCCTTGACATTCTTCTTCTATTGCTTAATCTATTCCCCTTTAAGCTCATAAAAATGTAAAGCTGTGCTCTCTAGAATTGGAACAGTGTTCAGAGTAATCTGACTCCATTTCCCCTTGTATAAACAAGTAAAGTATCTTTGGGCTTATGTGACTAGACTCAGTCCCTGATTTTTGATACTACCAAAAGACATCTTAGATTCAGAACAAGGTTCAAGTCTGTCAAGATCTTTTTGGGTCCTGTTAGCCAGTGTGTTGTTAGCTACCCCCAGAAGCTTTACATAATCTGTAAGATTTGATGAATATTTCACTGGTGCCCTTCTCCAAGCCTTTGATAAAAAAAAGCACAGAAACAGGCCAGTCCTTGGGATATTACACTGGAGATCTGCTGTCAACTTGATAAGAAACCATTAATAGCTTTGAGTCCAACCATTCAATTAGTCCCCAATCCATTTAATTGCATTTAGTCCACATTTCTTTAACTTTTCTGGAGAACATCCTGAGACAGAACTGTAAACTTTCCTTTGGTCTGTGATTCCTGACTTTGTTATTCCTCTGCAATCTTCAGGATGGACTAGAAGTTGGAACTGAGATCTCTCTCTATTCCTAAGGTCCAAGCTACACTGCTACTTCTTGATTCTGAATTTTCCTATTTAGGTGCAAAGTCCATAGTT
The DNA here is from genome assembly GCA_028627135.1 of Pseudochirops cupreus. Taxonomy (NCBI): domain Eukaryota; kingdom Metazoa; phylum Chordata; class Mammalia; order Diprotodontia; family Pseudocheiridae; genus Pseudochirops; species Pseudochirops cupreus. The sequence continues at coordinate 340,839,752 of CM053583.1, forward strand.
TGTGACTGCTCCTTAGGCTGCATTGATAGGGCAGAGGGACCAGAACATAGCAAGGAACTGCTCCTTACACTGCCTCATCCCCACCTCTGTACCCCCATGCCTCAAACTGTACCCTGGTACAAAGAGACCTTCTCAAACTGTGCCACTTAGAATTGAACATAATAAACATAATACTCTTTTTTATGATAGGTATTTTTAGTTTTCAATATTCAGTTTTATAAGATTTTGAGTTCCAAATTTTTTTTCCTTCTCCCCAAGACAGCAAGCAATCTGATACAGATTATACAATTACAATCATATTAATCATATTTATACATAATCGCATTGCAAAAGAAGAATCAGAACAAAAGGAAAAAGCGATGATAAAAAAAATCCCAAGAAAACAAAAAAGTGAAAATAGTATGTTTTGATCTGCATTCAGATTCCATAGTTCTTTCTCTGCATGGGGTAGCATTTTGCATCTTTTGGAATTGTCTTGGATCATTGTATTGCTGAGAAGAGCTAAGTCTATCATAGCTGACCATTGCACAGCGTTGCTGTTACTTTGTACAATGTTCTCCTGGTTCTGCTCACTTCACTTGGCATCAGTTCATGTTAAGTCTTTCCAGATTTCAGAAAAAATCTGTTTGCTCATCATTTCTTATAGCACACTAGTATTCCATTACATTCATATACCACAACTTCTTTAGTCATTCCTCAAATTGATAGGCATCCCCTCAATTTCCAATTCTTTGCCACCACAAAAAGAGCTTTTCTAAATATTTTTGTCTATGTGGGTCCTTTTTCTTTTTTTATGATCTCTTTGGGATACACACCTAGTAGTGGTATTGCTGGATTAAAGGATATGCACAGTTTTATAGCCTATGGGCATAGTTCCAAATTGATCTCTAGAATGCTGAATCAGTTCACAACTTCACCAACAACCTATTAGGTATTAGTGTTCCAATTTTCCCACATCTTCTCCAACATTAATCATTTTCTGTTCATATTAGTCAATCTGATAGGTGTAAGATGGTGCACCTCAGATTGTTTTAATTTGCATTTCTGTAATCATTAGTGATTTAGAGCATCTTTTTATATGACTATAGATAGTTTTAATTTCTTTATCTGAAACCTGCCCTGAACAAAATATTCTTGATGAGGTCTAACAAAGATGAAGAATAGATGGACTATCACTTTATTATTCCTAGAAATTATGGCTCTTTTTTTTTTTAAAGGAGATATGTGGCCAGCGGATAGAGCACTGGGTCTAGAGTAAGGAAGACCTGAGTACATTTCTATCCTTACTCACTCACTAGTTGTGTGGAAATATCTCAAGAGAGACTATCAAATGCTTAGCTAAAATTCAGATAAACCACATTTGTAACATTCCCTATATTTACAGATTAGTTTGCAGATTGTAAATTTGTAGCCCTGCAAAAAAGAAAAAAAAGTCATGAGTAAGGAGTAAAAAAGATGGAAGAGTAGCAGTATATACAGAGAAATCATCCAGCTCCTTCTCAGTGGCTCCAAACAGATCTAGAAAATGCATTAGATAAAATCCTCATAAGGTAATCCAAGAAAAAAAAGTTACAATGAATCATTTTTTTCCAGCCCAGGTCAGCATAGGAAAAGAGATAGACAGATATAGGGGCACTGGGGCCAAGGTCTAGCCAGGAAGGCACCGGTCTAGCACAAGGAAAGGCTATCAGGGCAAGAAGAAGCCCTAGACTCCTATCAGGGCATCTTGATCCTGATCTTACAAGACCAAAGTATGGAAACTGGGGCCAACTGGTAGCTTTGCTGTGACCCCAGTAGGGTCACAGATCCAAGACAGACTGAGGAAGGGAACTGCATCTAGAGTTTGGTGGAGTAAAGAGTACCAGGCTGTGGGCATTGCACCAAGAGAAGCAAAATCAGAAGCAATAAGCAACAGAGTAGCACCAACCCCAGGAATGGAGCGAGGTCTTGGTTCCAACTTCTAGCCCAGTTCAAAGCCTGTAGATGAATAACCAGGGAAGGAATCAGAAACCAAAGGAAAATCTGCTATTCTGTCACTTGAAGCCAACAACGGTTCTGTCATTTATAATGCAGAAGCTATTCTCTTTGGGAGAGAAAATGGAAGCAATCTGAACCTCCTTTCCATTGACCTTAGCTTTCCTTGGTAACTTTAGCTCATTCTGTGCTTTAGCACTCCTGGCACTACTTTTTATGGGATTGGACCATGCTCATGCATTCATCCTCTGTTACCTGCCCTTGCTTCCATCTCCTGTACATCTTTTTAAAAAATCTAATTTGGTAAGTGAGTTTCATATGCATCTACATCAGTCTCTTCAGACAACTGTTTTTTTTTCCTTGTGGGAATCGTTTTCTTCTGTGTCTTTGGAGAGAATATCCTATCCCTCTTGAGCTGACTTCACTTGTTGAATTTTAATCTATGGAATCCCACTTATTCTCTTTCCAATCTTTGAAGTTGCTTTCGCAAAATCTAGACTGCGTGTTGGACTATGTCCAGCTTTCTTTTCCTTCTCTATCACAAATTCTCAAAGGTAATGCTCTTTTCCCCCAAGCTTTCCATCATTACCACTATAACAACCAGTTTTTCCCAAGTGGCAAAAATGTGATTCTGATGTGGTATAGGGTTAGAGTTAGGGTTGCTTGAGACCCCAAAATACCAACACACTGGGTCCTGCCAAATGAATTTGACTCAAATCTTCTCTCAGCCAAAGAAAAGTAAAGTTCATTAAAAGTTTGTCATATTGGGTAGACTCTTAAGGACCCTGGGTGTCTGTGATCCTTGCATTGGGCAAGTGGGCCAGAGCAAGTCTGTGCTAGGTCATTTTATGGTGCTCTCACACACATGGGGCAAGATGGGGTCTTATATACAGAAAGGTTGTGAGAGGAATCTAGGGGTGATCTAGGGGAGGAGTTTGGGGAAGGTCTTCAGGAGGAGTTAATGAGGTCAGGTAACAGTTGATTTCAGTATAGATATTTTGATAGGTCCAAGGGTGGGAAGTAGATGGACAATGGAGGGCCAAGCTAGTAACAAAGGTTTGGGCAGAACCGCAATGAAAGCCTTATGGCCTTATGCAAATTCCTCATCAAATGGGAAGATTCAATCAGAGTTCAAGGGGCTTCCCAGAGCCTGCACCTCATCATTTCCAAATAGAATTTTCCCTTCTTACTTCTTCTGCATTTTGAAGGATGAAATTATCATTAAGACAAATCAGAAAGTTATTAGATGCTCTCTTTTCACAGAGAGAGCACACCAAGAGATGTCTGGATAACTGAGATCTCCCAGGACTACTTTATTCATTCCTTTTGGACAAATTTGTGACCTGTTTCCTAAAACAACAAGGACAACCATAGCTAGCATTTATGTAGCATTTAAGCTTAGCAAATGCTCTGTACTCCTTATTTCATTTGATCTTCAAAATCTTCTATTTTACAGATAAGGAAACTGAGACTGAAAAAAGGTTAAATGATTTGCCCAGGGTCACACAGCAGGTCTCCTTGACTTCAAGTCCAACACTCTATTCACCTAGTTCCTCATCCATTTCTTCTTTCTGTACAGGTGGTCTGTGATATATTCTGATGTTACTATTTCCCCTTCCGTTGATCTGTACTTCAGTCCTCTCCACCATGTTTTCTCCCCTGACTCCTCACATGAATATAACCTCTAAATGTACAACTCTAACCCCACTCCACCTTCTTTTCACCTCTCCTGTTTCTTCTAAATAGTTACACCTATCCAGAACAATATTCCATTTATTAGTTTCATCCAACTAAGTCGCGGTGATACTTAAAAGGTCAAATTATTCTCCTTGCCTTAGTTTCTCTAATTCTATTTGTTACTTAAGCTTTAAGCATTTGTAGATGTACACTGGGGGATGTGGATTTTATGGTTAGGTCCTTTCTTGGATTTTGACTGTGAAGTTCTGGGTTCTTCAAATTCTCTTTTTCTTTCTTCTCTTACTTCACTAGTTGCTAGTTGCTAGTGTCCAGCTTAGGCAGTTTTCTCTCTCCTCTCTCCTTTTTAGTTCAAAGCACTTTTGATTAGATTTGTAAGACAGTCTTTACTGAATCAATCAATTTATTCAAGAGACCACTACTAGACACAAGATAGGATCTGGGGATTCAAAGACAGATAAAACAGTTCCTGCCCTTAAAGAGCTCACATATTGTTTGGGGAAAGACATGTTCACACAGAGGCATACTCAAAATGAATAGAAGTCTGTGTGTGGGGGGAGGATATAGTAACTAGGGCATCAGGAAAAGTTTCAAATAGAAAAGGTGAAGCTTAAGCTAAGTCTAGAAGGAAACTAGAAATTCTAAGAGGTGTCTAGGCAGTGAGAAGGCACAGAGATGGCCAGTTTCATTGTACCAGACAATGTGGGAAGGGGAGTAATATGTAATATCAGTCAACAAGTATTTATTTATTTCTTATTGTCCATCCAGTCATTTGTTTATTTTTGCAGATGTCTTTATTTTTGAATGATTTTGCTTTATTTTTTTGTCAATTACTTGTAGAAATAATTTTTTTACATTTGTTTTTTTAAAAATAGTTTCTTAGTTCCAAATTCCATTCATCCTTCTCTCCTATTTAGCCTCCTAGAGAAGATGAATACTTTCATATAAATTATACATATGCAGTCACGCAAAACATATTTCCATATTAGCCATTGCAAAAGAGAACATATACCAAAACAAAACAAAACTCCAAAACCAAACAACCTCAAGAAAAATTAAATTTAAAAAAAAAAGTATGTTTTGATCTTGATCTGTATTTAGACTGCCAGTTCTTTCTCTGGAGGTAGATGGCATTTTTCATTTGAAGTCCTTTGGAATTGTCTTGGATCACTGTCTTGATCAGAATAATAAATAAGTCAGCCACGGTTAACTATCACACAGTATTTTTATCAATGTTCTCCTGGTTATTCTCGCTTCATTCTGTATCAGTTCATGTAAATCATCCCAGGTTTTTCTGACACCATCTTGCTTGCCATTTCTTATAGCACAATAGTATTCCATCACAATCCAATACAACAACTTGTTCAACAAGTATTTATTAATCACTTATTAGTACCAGGCACAGAGCTAAATGTGAAAAGAAACATAAGGAAAATGATAGACAGTTCCTGCTCTCCAGGACATTCTACAGGGGAAAGCAACACAAAAAAGGAAGCTGAAAGAGGAGGCTGGAGAGCAGCCCAGAGGAGTGCCTGAGCTCATGTCAGGGAGCCTGGCCCACAGGAGGAACTTGAGATGTTTCACTTGCTGTATTCCCTGGGATTTACATAATTCCTGCACTAAGTAGGTGCTTAATAAATGCTGATAAGAATGTCTTTACTGCTATCTTGTAAATTTAATCAAAATGACTTAAGAAAGGCTAAAAAAAGAGAGAGGAAGGAAAAAACCTCCCAACGTATATACAACGAGCTGGATAAGTAAATGTGAAACAGAGGAGTTTGCATTTGATCCATGAGATAAGAAGCTTTTACAGAGAAGGACAGTTTCAGGGTCATACCTGTGCTTTAGGAGAATAAAAATAGCTAACATTTACATAAGCGCATACTCTGTGCCACTTAAAGGTAGCTAGATAGTTCAGTATCTAGAGTGCTGGGCCTGCAGTCAAGAAGACCGGAGCCCAAATCCAGCTTCAGACACTTACTGGCTATGTGACCTTGGGCAAGTCACTTAACCTCTATTTTCCTAGGAAGCAGCTAGGTGGCTCAGTGGGTAGAGCACTTGGCCTGGAGTCAGGAAGACCTGAGTTCAAATGAGATTGACTAATTATGGTCTAAACTCATGTGGGGGCTGCATGAGTTAAGAGAAGTGGTGTTGTCAGGGCTAGAAAAACCAACATTCGGTTATTCGCTAGATAGGCAAGGTTACCCAGAGTGAAGAGTCAAAGGTAACACAGAAGTTGGAAGACTGAATGACTAGTAGGAGAGTGGTGCCCTTTATAGAACTAGGGAAATCCAGAAGAGGAGTAGGTTGGGGGGGGGAGGGGAAACAAAGAGCTTTGTTTTGGACATGCTAAGTTTGAGATACATAATGGAGCATCCTGTTCAAAATGTCTAATAAGTGATAACTGTTTATTGGCTGATTTATCCCTTGCTATTAATGGATAGCAATGAGGTAAACAAAATCTGTCTGGAGCCTTGTTTCTTGCCAAAGACTTTAAAATCTCTGGAAATATTTTGCATGAAATTGGGAATATACCCTTTCTCATATTGGCATGTTCTTCCTAGAAACTGTTTTGAGGAAGGTCCCAAACCAGTCATTCCTGATTCTCTGGTCTTTGTCCCCTATCTTCCTTCCACTCCCCCTAGCTCTGCAGCTTTTTAGCTCCCTGTTACGTACGGTCTTCTCTCCTTAGAATACAAGCTCCAGGAGACAGGGACTGTTTTGATTTTTGCATTTGCATCCTTAGAACTTGTCACAGTACCTGATTTCTCGTAAGCATTTAATACTTATTGGCGACTAGGCTTCAGATTCTTTCCTATTCCATGCTTTAATTTGTTTCTTGCATTTAATATTTATTTTTGATTGGTTGGTGGTTGGTTGTAGTCCTTTATTCTCATAGAGGACCAAAATGACATCACTATGCTAGAGTCAAATTTCAATGTGTCTGACTGTGGTCGATCAGACCCATAAAAGCCCAGAATGCTCTACCACAGATTGGGCACAAATAGTCTGTATGAACATTTGGGGTGGATTCTCTAAATCTGTGCATCCTGCATTTCCATTGAGTTGTTTCAGTTCTGCTTTGCTCATAGAGCACAGCACTTTCTCTGACGTCAGCACGCCATGCTGAGCAGTCTTGTGCCAGGTCTCTCATGTCACACAATCATGTGCCATTACTGGGACCTGGTAATAGGATAGTGAGGTAATGGGGTAATGGTAATGGGATCTATGTTAAAAATCCTGACCCTGACACTTATAAGTTGTGTTGACTATGGACAACTCACTCAACCTTCCTGAATTTCAGACAACTTGTAAGACCATCTATCAGAGAGTGGTAGTGTGATGTATAGAATGGCTAGAGTATTGGACTTGAATCAGGAAAATCTGGGTACTAATCCTGCCTTACATGCTTGCTAGTGATGGGAATAGCTATATTACTGTGAAATTACTGAATCTTTCTGAGTCTCAATTTCCCTCTCTGAAAAAAGGGAAAGTGATAGCATCTACGTCAAAGGGTTCTGAGGATGAAATGAGATAGGCAAGTCAGCACCAAAGGCCAAAATGATGTGTAAAGGCAATGGAAGCTATTCTATAGAGCATTCCTGGGGGTGGGTTTGTGTTCTTGCCCTTGCCAGTGAACCTCATGTGCTCTAGGACCTCATGTGCTGTAGACTGTTCCTGAAGAACATGAAGGACCAACCCCTCCTGATTGGTCCCTTGGTTCCCTTATAAGGTGGGGGAGGGGGGGAGAGGGAGCTTTGTGAATGATAGCCCGCTGGGTGGGCTAAAAGAGTAACTGAGGAGAGGTTTTTCTCTCTTTTGGTCTCAAAGCAGAAGGGAAAACAGAAGCATCTTGGAGAGATGAGGAAATGTCTTCTGTAGGAGGTGGTGCTTGATTTGATTCTTGAAGGAAAGTAGGGTTCCAAGACATAGAAGAAGAGCAATCCAAGCCTGGGGAAGGTGGGTAGAGAACAGTCAGTACAAAGAGGAGAGAGCTAGACCTCTGAGTAAGAGGAATAGCAAACAGACAAATATGAATGGACCAGAGTACTTGGAGAGGAGCAAAGTGGAAGAAGATTGGAAAAGTTGGAAGGGGCTAGGTTGTGAATAGCATTAAATGCCAGACAAAGGAATTTATATTTAATCCTGGAAATAATAAGGAAACAGTAGAGTTTATTGAATGGGTAGAGGGATGACTTGGTTGGATTTGTACTTTAGGGAAATTACTTGTGTAGGACGAACTGAAGTTAGGAAAGAAATGAGACAGGGAGGACTAATAAGGAGGCTATTGCAATGGTATAAAAGAGAAGTAATAAGAGGCTAAACTAAGAATTGTGGCCCGAGGTATGCTGGTAAGTATTTAACAACCAGCTCTCGGCTGAAAAAGAAATGTGCGCTTAATACACTTTTAAGTTTAACCTACATTATTAACATGTTCTCCATCAGTATTTACGAGTCTAGACAATTTAAAAAACCCCAATAAATCAAGCTCTGATTTGTAGTGCATACCAATTTCTGAGGTACAAATGCTCAAGCTGAAAATTTTACAATCAGCTCTTGTGAGCTAGTTCAACCTGACTCCAGCACAAGCACAGCTCTGTTTGTGACTATATGAGCAGAAAGGAGAGGACATATTTTAGAGATTTGGAATGAGAAATGATGAGATTTGGGCGAGTAATTGGATAAGTAAGGGAAAATGAGAGTTAGAAGCTGAAGATCATACTCAGATTTTGAATCTGAGTGATTGGAAGGTAGTGGTAATCTCTGAAGTATTATGAAATTAGGAAGAGTAGGGAATTTGGGGGAAAACATCACAAGTTCTATTTTGGACTTGATGGGTTTGAATTGTCTATGGGACATCTAATTAATGTGTTCTGTGATATGACAGCCCACTATATATACTTATGTATACATAACACACATATATACATATATATGCTATAATTTTTACCAAGTCACAGGTTGAGATCTGCATTGATGGAGGGACTTCTCACACCTTCAAAACCACAGTTCCTTGAAGTATTTACAGACATGCCCAGTGGCTGCTGCTCAGTACTTTCCCCCTGAAGTATTTACAGTTTTATAGGAATAAACTAGTTTCTTCTAGATCAGGCTTGATACAGAATTAAAAAGAAAACTTAAATATACCCATCCAATTCCTCTCGCCAGGCTCCTTGAGAAGCAAATAGCTGTGTCGTCACAAGGATAACTCCTTGGCAGCCCCCTGTTGATGAGTAGTGTCACAGACCTCCCGCTTCTGGATCAGAGAGTGTTTCAGAAGACCTCGAGGCCATGGGCCCTGTGCCTGGTGGGTCAGAAGATTTCTTCAAGTCAGTAGCTGCATATGCTCTTCTCTTGGGCACTCACCTTGCAAAAGCATCTTCTTTCTTTCCATAACACAGATTCTTGTGTTTGTTTGGAAAATTCATAGACTGCCTTTCTTAGATTGCAGCAAACATCTTACCAACAACTTAGTTCAATGAACTTTCATTTAGCACTTTCTATGTACAAAGGGCTGTGCTCAGCACTGGCTTGCAAAGGTGGAAAAACGACAGTCTCTGAATTCAAGGACTTTGCCATCCACTGGGGAATAGGAAGGACGTGTGTCGATGTTTATCTTCCCAACTAGTATAAATCCTTAAGGTTAGGGCCCACATCTACCTTTTTTCCCCCTTTGCCCCACAGTGACTCATTGTAGTGAAAAGAATTTGTTGTTCAATGAATGTTGTTGGTCACCCAACTAACCAACCAATCAGCATTTACTGAGCATCAGAGTTTAGCATCAAACACCAGCTGCCTAGTAGACCTTTGGAGCTATGTATCCTGTAGGCATCAATAACTCACCTTTCTCCCAACTTCCCTATTTCTGCAGCGGGATTATGAGAGCACAGATTTGGAGATGGACAGGACCTCAGAAGCCATTTAACCCCATCATCATCTTTTGTATGAGGAAACTGAGGCCCGGGATATTTAAGTGATTTGCCAAGGTCACACAGCCAGTAAGTGTCTGAGGTTGGATTTGAACTCATGTTCTCTTGACTCCAAACCCAGCGCTCTATCCACTGTACCACCCAGCTGCAAACTTATAGTCAGAGGACTTGGGATGAAATCCCATCTCCTCAGTTTGCCAACCTGTAAAATAGGGGTGAGGATGAGAGATTAGACTAGATGACTGACCTCGGAGGTTCCTTTCAGATAAAAGTCTGTCAGACAGGTGGTGAGCAGTAGCCATGGTGTGATTGCTCCTGCTCCACTAGTAACTGAAAACATTTTCAAGTGATTCCTTACAACTTGTGTGTCTTCTGTAAATCCTTCCTGTTGTTACTTTTCTTCAGTCATTTCAGTCACATCAGACATTTTGTGACCCCATCTGGGATTTTCTTGGCAAAGATACTGGAGTAGCTTGCCATTTCCTTCTCTAGCTTATTTTAAAGATGAAGAGCTAAGACAAATGGGGTTAAGTGACTTGCCCAGGGTCACACAGCTAGGAAGTATCTGAGGATGGATTTGAACTCAAGAAGATGAGTTTTCTTGGGGTGGTTAGGTGGCTTAGTGAATAGAGCACCATCCCTGGAGTCAGGAGGACCTGAGTTCAAATTTGACCTCAGACACTTAACACAAAAAGCTAGCCATGTGACCTTGGGCAAGTCACTTAATTCCAATTGCCCTACCTTCCTCCCTTCAAAAAAAAAAGATGAGTTTTCTTGACTCCAAGCCTGACACTATCCACTGCACCATCTAGTTGCCCCAAATTATTCATATACTTTGACAATTTTTCTATTGAGGATTGGATGCTGTTGCTTGTGAATATTTTTCTTTTTTTTTTAAAGTAAATTTTTATCTGTTTTATTTGCTATAAATGTTAATTTTTGAATTCCTATTTTCCTTTTTATCTTATGTTGGTTTTTGCCATCGATTTTAAAGTTTTGTGTAATTGAGTACATCTACCTTGTCTCTTAATAAATATTTACTTAATTTGAAAAAAAATAGACTAATAGGGAACTCATTTTCTCTCCTCCATGGAAATTTAGTCACATTCCTTGCAAACTCAGAGCACCAATTAGAGAAGCTCTTATCTTAGGTCCTAAGGCTGTACTTGGCCTCTCCAGCCTCCCCTGATCCCTTCCCCTTCCCCTTCCCCCATTCTGCTGTAGTCAGCTATCTTCTTCCTGTTCTTTTTCATGGAAATAGACTAGTTGACTGCAGGACCCCCCAAAGGTTTTCCTGTGCCCATGAAAATCAAAATGTGTACTAGCCATTCCCTGCCGTAAACCTCTTATTATACAATCTCTGACCACTAAGAGTCGGGGGGACCCTATATATATATATATATATATGCTGTAAACCTCTTATTATACAATCTCTGACCACTAAGAGTCGGGGGACCCTATATATATATATATATATCAGTGATCTGCCCTTGGTCAGGCCTGTTTGATTTGGGCAAGGTAAGATGTAGCCCGGAACAGGGCGCACTAAATAAAATTTACTTCCAAAATTCGCACTTGGGGTCTCACTCGCTTCTTTTGGCACAACACTACTATCTATCACAGGTCCCCAGTATCAATGGCTTTCCTCCTTCACTCTGGGATTTGTAAACTCCCTTGATCCAGAGTCTGCATGTCTGCTCTTATTCCCACACTCTCTCTTATGCTTTGTGCCCAATTCTCAACAGGATGCGGTTGATCCCTATAGGACTTTGCAGGGACCATCACTTTCTGTGCCTTCATAGTTCCTGGTTTGGCCTTGAAATTTCTTGCGCTCCATCTCATGGCTCTGGGCATTCTCTCGGGCTACCCCCATTCCTGGAATGCCCTGCCTCTGGTCTGACTACTGATCTTCCTGTCTTCTTTTAAATCCCAACTAAGACCTCACCTTCCCTAAACTCTCTTAATCCTAGTGCTTTCCCCTTTTAAAATTATTCCTCTTTTAATAGTTTCCTATTTATCTTTTAAATAGTTGTCTTCCCATATACTTATTTGCTTATTGCCTTCCTCATAAGATTGTAAGCTCCGTGAGGGTAGGGACTGTCTTTTGCCTCTTTTTGTTTCCCCGGTCTTGTAGAGGAGTCCCTTGCATATTGTAAGTACTTACTAAATGTTGATTGATTCTCCGAAAGTGTGGCTGTTTTGCCACAAATGACTCAGAGTCCCTTGTAACCACTCTACCCAGAAGCACCTTGCTCCTCATCTCCTGGTGCATAAGATCATAGACTTTTATCTGCAAGAGACCTCAGAGGTCAGTCATCTAGTCTAACCTTCTCTCATCCTTACTCCTATTTTACAGGTTGGCAAACTGAGGAGATGGGATTTCAACCCAGGTCCTCTGACTCTAGGTTCGCAGCTAGAAGGTGCAGTGGATAAAACACTAGGTTTGGAATCAGGAGGACATGAGTTCAAATCTAGCCTCTGACACTTATTAGCTGTGCGACCTTGTTTGCCTCAGTTTCCTCATCTGTAAAATGAGTTGGAGAAAGAAATGGTAAATTACTCTAGTATCTTTGCCAAGAAAACCCCAAATGGGGTTATGAAAGGTCAGATATGATTAAAACGACTGAACAACAACAAATGCTGCCATAATGTATCTTCCAACTGAGAGGATAAATTGATTCCTTTTGGAGCCTGCCCTATAGTACAGGCAAGGTGTTGGGCTAGGTGCAGAGGAATAGGGATCCAGTGACCAACAAAACATAATCTCGTCCTAGGTGGAGGATAAAAGCAAGTCACACTCATTCCTTGCTCCCCAATCTCCTCCCTACCCCTGTTGAAGTTGAATTGTCTGAGTAGTATCGATCAAGGAGGAAGGTGATGTTACACTATACATAACTCTGGGTGCCCTTAATTTCTCTATTCCAGACCCCTTAGTTTTGAGAAGAATTTCTATGTAATTTAAAGACAAATGAAACAATAGTCCTTATAAAGCTTCTGACCTCCCCCCAAATATGATGAAAAATAAGTACTAAAACTTGGGAACACAATGTCTGCCCATGCCCAGCCCCTGAAGACCCAGGGCTAACAATTAGGTGGGGGGAGTGTTAAATCTTTTTTTCTGACCCAGAAAAGAAAGCCTATTTAAGGTTTGACATTACAAAAAAATAATGCGTGAGGTTTAGATTATAACTTATTTGACAGTTTCTCTAGTCAAAAAGTAAGTTACTTTCACGACACATAAGTGTCTCTCTCTACCTCTCTGTCTCTTTCTCAGTTTCTCTTTTGGCTCTATACCTTCAGAGCCTTTACTATTGTCTTCTTAGAAATGTCAGTGACTATTTCATGGAGAAGTTTGTTTTGGGGCCAGGATTAGTTTTAACTCAGGGGTGTGCAGAAGCCGGATTAAACTGGCTGATGAGATCAGATTATTCAATTTTCAGTGGAAACATTTATACCTTTGGTCAGAGTGTAAATTGGTAACTGCAATTTACACCTTTGACTATTGGCAGACACCACAAATCAGGGCTTGATTTATTGTTTTGTTGATATTCAGACTTAAGAAAGTGACAGAGGAAATATTAATAATGCAGAGTAATCATAAAAGTGAAAGTGTCCTGTGCACAATTTCCACCTCTCCAGCCCTCACCCCTCACCCTGGAGAGTCAGTTTTTAAACTGCCAAGTTGGGGCTTTAATCTATATATTTATTCTGTTTGTGCTTATGTGTTGGGTGGTATTTCTGAAGTAGAATGGGGAGAAGAATGTTGGAGGGTAGAAATATTAGTGAGAAAAGCAATCTACATAAATATTCAAGGTAGGCGGAGTGGGTGCTGAGATAGCCTTTAATATGCTGAATTCTATTGATTTTGTAAAAATGTTGGTATGAACACTCTATTAGCTGTTGTGATCTTGTGGTTTTCTCCCAGTACAATGAATTCTCCTTGAGGCCAAGAACTGTTTTCTTTTAGTAGGCAAGTCCATTGTCTTGCTCGGGGTCTCGAATTACTCCTGCGGTGTGCTGGCTTAGACTAGGGAGTTCTTTTTTTTTGTTTGTTTTTTAAATTTTATTTTAGTTTGCATCATTCATTTCCACAAGATTTTGAGTTACATATTTTTTCCCCATCTTTCCCCTACCCACCACCCCAAAACAGCCATCCTAGTGTATCTCCCCTCTCCCAGTCTATTCTCTCTTATGTCTTCCCCCCTCACCCCTCTGACTTTTCGGTAGGGCAGGATGGATCTCCAAACCACAGTGCCTATGTATCTCAAGTTCCAGTTGGATGTAGTTAATAACAATAAAAATAATAATTGCACATATATATACAGATATATATTTATAACATTTGATTATGGAACTTTAGATTCTAGATTCTTTCTCTTCCTCCCTTGTCACCCACCCCCACTGGAAGGACAAGCAATCAAATACAGGTTGAACATGTGAAATTACGCAGAACCTCTACATAGTGAGCACACTGTGAGAGTCTGATTACATGTCCCTTCTTCCTATCTTGCCCC
>CM053583.1:340854364-340900859 GCA_028627135.1 Pseudochirops cupreus
AATCTCTCTGGGACTCTGCTTCCAGAAGGGAAAGCTCTGTCCCAAATCGCTGGGGTCCTCCCGGCTGCCGTAGCTCTCAGGAAGGTGCTGGGTCCCTTCCTACTTTCTTCCGGCTCACTGGATAATGAAGACTCCAGAACCGAAAGCCCAAGACCCCGATCCGGATCCAAGCCACTCAACGCGAGAGCACTCAGTCTCTGAACAATCACTTAGTCCCCCTGCTGTCTGCAGGCCGCCGGCACGGAAGCTGCAATGCAGAGGCGGGTGCAAAACCTCTGCCTTTTTGCTTTCCCACCTTGGAGGCGTTTCAGCAGGATGCTTTTCTCCCCCAATTTCTCAAGTCCCACTGACCTAGTTCTGAATGCTGCTCGCAGCTGCTGCTAATCTGCTCACCAGAGAGGCTCCTCCGCTCCACCCGTCCAGCCGTCTCTGGGGCACAGCCGTGGCTTCAGCCCAGGCTGGTTTCGGTTCACAGTGCTGATATGGTTCCTCGTAGCCGAGCTCACTTTAGAGGAAGGTATATTTGTGTGCGTTTTGGAGTTCTAGGATTAGAGTCATATTTTATGGGTATTTTGGGGTGGCTATGTGAGAGCTGCGATATGTTGCTGCTGCTACGCCGCCATCTTGGCTCTGCCCCCCGGGGGTTCTTTTCAATGATGCACAGCACAACTCAGCCATATCTGACCATCCTGGGTGGCTTTTACTCATTTCTTCCCCAAAATTGACAACCTAGGGATCCACTACCTTCTATATAAGACTTTCTTCAAACATCAAAGTGCACCAGTAGAACACTGTGGCTGTCTGCCTGTCATTCCTTGTCTAGTGACCAACCCATCTTCTCTTCTCAAATAGTTAATTAGTTCCTTGATGATCTACTTCGCTCCCATTCTTCTTCGGGAGTTCTTCTCTGGTTATGTTCTGTAGCTGGCTCACTCACACCCTGAGACTCTCCATTGTCCTCTGTGAGATACTTATTTTTAGTTCTTTGGAGGCGAGGCTTGGTATTCCAACTTTTTACTGTTGTTGTTCAATATTTTTCAGTCTGTCCTACTCTGTAACCTCATTTGGGGTTTTCTAAGCAAAGATACTGAAATAGTCCACCATTTCCTGCTCCTGTTCATTTTACAGAACAGGAAACTGAGGCAAACGGGGTTAAGTGACTTGCCCAGGGTCACACAGCTAATAAATGTCTGAGGACAGATTTGAACTCACAAAGATGAGTTTTCCTGACTCCAGGTCTAGCACTTTATCCACTGAGCCACCTACCAGGGAGGCACTCTATCCACTGCAGATCTGGTAAAATATTCCTATCCAAAAATTGGGCCTTTGTGGTGCTCCAGATATATTCTGACAGCAGGACTAAAGATAGGACAATATATACATATATATATATATATATACATACATATATATATGTATATATATGTATATATATATATATACATATATATGTACATATATATGTATATATATATATGTATATACACACACACACACACACATAATTTTTGCCCTCAATATTGTATAAACACAATAAGTGTAACTATCGACTGTAATGCAAATTAGAATGACAGTACAGACTCAAATGGTTTTGTTACCTCATCAGTTTGGGATCTATCCTATCTTCCTTTCTAACTTTTACCCCTCCCCTCCTCAAAGTTAGAGGGTCCATCCAGTGTTCATTCCTGGGCCTCCACTCAGACTCTCCTTACTCCCTGGAGATGTTTCTGCCCCTCCATGTGTCCTTTGGTGAGTCCCTTCCTTTCCTACCAGCTGCTATGCTTGGTTTTGACTCTTGGAACATCATTTCCCCTCACATCTGCACCATTGTAAGAGCCTGCTGGTTGCATCTGCCTGCTTCAATCTCTCCCTACTCTAATCCATCCTCCAATCCATCCATTTAGTCACCAAAGTGATTTTCCAAAAATGTAAGTCCAACCTGTCTCAAGAAAATCTGGTGGCTCCCCATTACTTCCAGGAGCCAATATAAAATCTATATGTTATTCGAAGCCCTGCATAACCCAGCTCTATCCTATCTTTCCAATCCTCTTCCACCTAGCTCCCCACCTCGCACTCTCAGATCCTGTGGTAAGGGCCTTGTTCCACAAACAAAATGCTTCTTCACTAGGCTCCAAGGTATTTTTTCTGGCCATTCCCTCTGCCTATAATGCTCCCCCACATCTTTGCCTCCTGGATTCCCAGGCTTTCTTAAAGTCCCAACTGAAATCCTCTTTTAAAGGAAGCCTTTCTTAACATCTTTGAATTCCAGTAGCTTCCCTCTAATTTACAGTTTCCTATTTATTCTGCATATAGTTTGTTTGTACATATTTGTTTCTCGTCTCCTCCCTTAGCCTGGGAACTCCTTTAGGGCAGGGACTGTCTTATGCTTCTTTTTGCAATTGCCCCAGCTTAGGACAAAGCCTTGAATATGCTAAATAAATGTTTATGAACTGACTGAGTCCTGGCCCAGACAACTATTTCTTGGGCCGCCCAGACCTTCCACGCTCATTTCACTCCAATTCTGACTCCCTAGATTTTTCCACATCCACTCTTAACAGCCTTGCCCCTGCTAGCCTGTCTTTCTCACTCCTACTTCCAGCTACCTTTTATGTGTTGTTTTTCTCACATTAAAATGTAAGCTGCTTAAGTGAAGGGACTGTCTCTCTGACTTGTCTTCTTTCAACACTCAGCACAATGCCTAGCACGTAGCATAGCATTGAATGAATGTTCCCTTTCCTTTCTCCTCTTCTTTCCTGTCTCTGTCTCTGTCTCTGTCTCTGGCTCTGGCTCTGTGTCTCTCTCTGTCTTTCTCCCTCCTCCCCTTTCTCTCTGTCTGGCTTTGTCTCTGTCTGACTCTCTCTTTCCTTAGGTCTTCTTTCATTTCTCCTGATGTCCCAAGTCGATCATTCTGGCCAGCACTTGCCATCCCTCATTCCTGTGATATGAACAGCTCATCTTCCCTTCCTGTCATATAACACAACATCCTTTGATAACATCCATTATTCCTGTTCTCCAGAGCGTTGCAGCCTACTTACCCCCACCATCTACCTCTCCATTGCCATGTCATTCTTGTTTTGGTTTTTTGGAGGCAGTGGTGTTCCAAGTCTCACCGTCAGAGGACAACACCAGGAAAATCTTAATACTGAAAAGCCTGGCCTTGGCTTTCATGGGAACTTTAGGATCAGCAAAAGAGCTTGTCAATATCTTCAAAGCCTCACAGCCTTCCACACAGTAAGTATATAATACAAGCTTGTTGAGCCAAATGAAAAAAAATAAGTGCCTGCATGTATAAATTAGTTTGATGGTTTAACCAGGGGTGGGGAATCTGCAGCTTCAAGGCCACACGTGGCCCTGTAGCTCCTCAAGTGTGGCCCTTTGACTGAATCCAAACTGAAGCCTCAAAGCCACGTGTTGCCTTGAGGCTGCAGGCTCCCTACCCTCGGTTTAAACTGAACTAGCAGTTTCAGCCCATAAAATAGTCAAATATTTGGTTTGATTGATAATTAAGATTTTAGAGCTGCAAGAGACCTTGGCAAGCATCTAATCCAACCTCCCAGCTTTTCAGAGGAGAAAACCGAGGCTTGGGGTGGGAAGTGCCGAGTTAGTGACTTGCACATTGTTATTTTGCGGCAGAACAAGACTAGAATGAGGTCTCCTGTTTTTCCATTATATGAAACTACCTTCTGCTCTTTGATTGAAATTTAACCTAAAATAGAAATACATAATAAAAATAAATAAGTGTAATAATCACAGTTACTGGTATTACTATTATAAGCTGCATCAACAAGTGAGATTGTGGTAGGGCGAAGATAGTAACTTTCCCTCTAAGATGTGATTTTTCCTGTTGCATTGTGACCAATTATTATCCTAAGACTATACTTTTTATTTCATCAGCATGTCAGCAAACCCTAAAATGACAGGAAGGCTGTTTTTAAACATCCCTGCCATTGATTATCCCGGCATAAAGGGGCAAGACTACGTTCATGTTGTAGTCTTTATTAGCAAATGTGGAAAAATTTCTTCTTCCTTTTTTTTTTTTGGTCTTTTTTGGAGGGGGAAGGCAGGGCAATTGAGGTTAAGTGACTTTTTCAAGGTCACACAGCCAGTAAGTGTTAAGTGTCTGAGGTCAGATTTGAACTCAGGTCCTCCAGACTCTAAGGCCAGTGCTCTACTCACTGCACCACCTAGCTGCCCCAGAGCTTCTTCTTTTTGAACTTTTTCTAGTTGCAGTGGTGGGGTCAAAGAAGAGGGTGCTGGCCTGTCTCATTGTCTTATAGTTTTGCGAGTGTAACCTCTCAAACTGTCCAATAAACTGCTTAAAGACATTGGTCGAGATGGCCTTTAATTTATAAGGAGCTACCGAGGTAATAAACTTTGTCCTCATTAGGCTGCCACAGTGTAAACTCCCCTGTGCCGGACTTCAGTAATGGATTCTAGCTATAAACTGGGAGTAGCCTTCTTGTGACTCAGAGGAATGTAATTCTTTCAGTAGTCTCTCATCCCCTTTAATATCTATCAGTCAATCAGTCCATCAGTATTCGCTAAGCACTTTTGTGCCAAGCACTGTGCCACATGCAGGGGATATAAAGAAACTCCCCCAAATAAATAAATAAATAAAAATTATTCCCTGCTCTCAAGGAACTCACATTCTAATGGGGGAGTTAACGTGCAAATGATTTAATACGAACAAGACATTCGGGACCAATCGGGGGTTATCTCAGAAGGAAGGAATGAAGATTAAGGAGCACCCAGAAAGGCTTGTTGCCGAAAGTGGGAGTTTAGTTGAGGCTTAAAAGAAGCCAGGAGACCAGGAGATGGATGAGGAGGGAGGACATTGCAGGCATGGGAGACGGCCAATGAAAGTGCTCACTTGGAGTCGAGAAATGGTGTCGTGTCGGCTTAGTGTCTCTGAATAAAGAATGCAAGAAAAAGGCCCTATGATGGTGGTGGGGACAGGTTATGGGCAGCTTATCAGCTCCAGTGGGTTTAACTATCATGTCTTTGTAGATGACTCTCAGATCTATATATGAAGCCTCTGTCTCTGCCTTGAATTTCTGTCTTATGTTAACAGTTCCCTATTAGATATTTCAAAATGGATGTTCCAGAGACATATTAAACCCAATATATCTAAAACAGAACTAATTATCTTTCTCCTTGAATCTTCTTCCCCAAACTTCCCTATTTCTTCCCTAAATTTCCCAACCTTCCAGGATCTCAGTATTATCCTGAACTGTGCACTCTCCTTCACGCCATCTATCTGTAGCCAAATATTGCTTTTCCTACCTTCATGACATCTTTCACATCTGACCCTTTATTTCTACTGGCACAGCTGCCACATTGGTTCAGGCCCTCACCACCTCTCTCCTAGAGTAATACAATGTCTAGGAGTTCTGATGGTTTTCCCTGTCTTAGATCTCTCCCTACTCCACTCCATCCACACCCTGCTGCCAAAGCAATTTTCCTTATGCAGAGATCATGTGACTCCCCTACCAACCATCTCCTGTGACTTCTTGTTGTATCTAGAGTAAACTATTAATTCCTCTGTTTAGCTTTTAAAGTCCTAAACAACCTGGCCGCAACCTAACCTTCCAGATTCATTAGACAGCTCTCTTTTGTACTCTGTGTCCCAGCCAAATTAGCCTTCTCTCCTTTCCTGACTCACTCATGGTATTCCATCTCCCACCTCTACACCATCCCCACTGGTTGTCTCCCATGCTCCCTTCTTGCCTCCACTTGACAGAGTTCCTTTCTTTCTTTGAAAAGCAACTCAGGTACCTTTCTGTACATGAAATCTTTTCCTTATCCCCACAGTTTCTAGTACCCTCTCTCCCATTCTTCACTGAATTTAATATATACATGTATTCACTAACTTTATATTTATGTCATGTATTTTTATATGTACTTGTCTTCGCCATTAGAATATAAATTGAGAGGAGAGATTGTTTCATTCTTTATATTTGTATCCCAGAGTTTAGCACAATTCTTTTTTTTTTTTTAGGGGGAAGGCTAGGGCAATTGGGGTTAAATGACTTGCCCAAGGTCACATAGCTAGTAAGTGTGTCAAGTGTCTGAGGCTGGATTTGAACTAGGGCCCTCCTGACTTCAGAGCTGGTGCTCTATTCACCGCGCCACCTAGCTGCTCTGTTAGCACAATTCTTGGCACATAATAAACACTTAATAATTACTTGCTGTTTGACTGAACACAACCAAATCTAATGGTACACATACAGCAATGTTTATTAGAACGTAGATTCTCTGAGGACTGGGACTGGTTTGGTCTGGTCTTTTGCATTTTTGTATTTTTTTTGTCCCCAGTGATTTGCACAGGGCCTGGCGCATCATACCTGCTTAATGCATGTTTGTTGCTTGATAGATTGTACTACATTCATAGTCCTTAACTTCTACAAAGACAGGAGGGAGGTTCATTCTCATACCTTTTCTTTTGGGCCAGACTTGGTCAGTAGAGTTAGAATGTTCATTTAAAAAAATTTATTGTTGTTCTTTCCATTTCCATTGTAGTCACTTTTTTAAAAAACTTTTTTGCTTTTTGGACGGGGAGAGGCAGGGCAGTTGGGCTTAAGTGACTTCCCCAAGGTCACACAGCTAGTAAGTGTGTCAAGTGTCTTTGGTCACATTTGAACTCAGGTCCTCCTCATCCCAGGGCCAGTACTCTGTTCACTGTGCCACGTAGCTGCCCCCATTGTAGTCATTTTGCAAATTGTTTTCCTGGTGCTCCATATTTCACTTTGCATTCTTTCATAGATGTATTCCTATTCTTTCTTGTATTCTTCATAGTTGATGTTTATTTTAGGCTGATAACATTCCATTATATTCATGTACCACAATTTGAAATGTTTCCCAATTAATGGCTACCAATCTGTTTCTAGTTCTTTATTACCACAAAAGTTACCCTTATTGATATATCAATGAACCCAGCAACCAACTAACAAGCATTTATTAAAGTCTGATTAAGTGCATGGCTCTGAGGTACTATCAATATTTGGAAGAATTTACATACAACCTTTTTTTATCTTTGAATTCTTTGGGGTAGGATCTCTGGGTGAAAGGATATGGAAATTTTCATCACTTTCTTGGATGGCAAATCATATCTTTTAAAGGTGTTAGGGAGTTGAGGAAGTGGGAACCTCCCTGTATCCTTGATATATTCCAGGGAGGAACAATTAGCAGCCATTGAGAGGAACGGGATGATTGCAGCTAAATTACATACTGGGTTCAGCTAACCAGTGAGCCTTCTAATCTGAAGGGAAATAAGTCACTGCCCTCGCTAAGTACGGCCAGTGTTCCATTTACCTACACAAATAAACAATAAAATCAAATGAGCTTCAGAAAAAAAAGAGGTTTTTCCTAGTTCACTTGGCTCAAGAGGGAAGTATGAGCTTGAGTTACGGTAAAGCTAAAAATAAAACTTTGAAAGAAACTGTAATGCTTTTACCTTAAATGCACAAAAGTCTTTCTCTTCTACCTGACTTGTGGACAATATAATGTGCCACAAAATTATTGCTTGGTCCACTAATGGTCATAATCCCAAGAATGCCCCTGGGGGAAGAGAGTTCCTGAGATTGTAGTTGATTATTTGAAACTGAAGCCTAAAGAAACTATTTTTATTCTCAGTGACTTTGTGTTTCTTAAATTGCCTTGTCGACTTTTGTCCTCACCCATTTAAAGTGGATTTTTGTCCTCTCTGCTAGCCTTTGGAAGTTGCCTGAGCCTTAACCTAAACATGAAGTCAAAAGCTGTCAGGTGCAGTAGCGTCTTTTCTGGTTGGCTACATTTGACTCAGGGAGAGGAGTAAAGAGTCAGTATCTTCAGCTGCTAGGCTCAGGTAGAGTAACTATGAACTTTATTTGACAATTGTTATTTGGGCCTGCGAGCATCAGACTATTGAAGTTATTTAATAACAACAGTGACAATAGCTTGCATTTATATGGTACTTTTTGGTTGCCAAGTGCTTTAGAAATATCTTATTTGATCCTCACATCGGCCCTGGGAAAGAGATGCTATTAGCCCCATTCTATAGTTGAGGAAACTGAGGCAGAGGTTACATGACTCATTTAGCTAGTAACTGTCAGAGGCTGGATTTAAACTCAGGTCTTCCTGACTGCATTTCCAGTTCTTTCCCCACTATACCACCTTGCTGCCCATACCTGAGCAGGAATCGCCTCTACAACATGTCATAAATAGCCATTTAGTATCTGCTTCAGGGTTTCCATTGACGAGTAAGCTCACTACCCCAGGAGTCATCTCACTCCATTTTAGACAGATTCGATCATTAGGAAGACCTTCCTTCTATTACATGAAACATCTGCCTTCCTGAAATTTCCACATATAGTCCTGATTCTGACTTTCTGTCTTCTGGGGCCAAATAGAACAAGCTTTCTCTCTTCCTGATGTAGTAATTCAGATATTTGAAGAGAAGAATTAGGTTGCCTCTATCTGCTCTCCAGGCTCGATTTTTAAAATTCTTTGCACAGATTCTCATGTGACCTGGATTGTTGTTGGAAGATGTACCTTGGAAAAGGAACAGGAGCCTTGAGTTTTGACTTTTCTTTCTTTTTTTTTTTTGGACTGAGTTTCCTTAAACTATGTTTTAGACATCAGTGTTCTTGATTAACTATACAAGAATGAGAAATTTACTAAGCCCTTTGAAGTCATTTAGTGTACAAGGCTCTGTTTAGTCACACCTGAGAGCTCAACGCTACTTGTCCAGTTTGTGGATTAGCTAGGTTCCCTGTTTTCCATCTCCTACCAGTTTAATGTTTATATAAATGCTTGTTGCATACCACTTGAGGACAGATAGGAAAAATATAAATGATTGGAAACTCAGACAATTAAGTTGACTTTTTCTGGTTTTGGTAAAAGATTGTATAGGCAAGAGGCTGAAACTATTGGATAAAATAATTTTGGAGATTTCATTTCTTGTTGCTCTCCCTGTCCTCTTATGCAACTAAATGGCCAGTTGGTGGGACCTTTTTCTTATGCTACTAATTTTAGAAGAACAAAAAATTTACAATGAAGCATTTTGCACTTCTTGGAGAAGGAAATCAGAACATAAACTGAAAGGGACTTCAGATTTCACCTAGCCCAACTCCATTATTTACAGATGAGGAAACTGAGACCCAGAGAAGGGAAGTCACTTACTATTCATCAGCTCAGTGACAGAGCCCAGGCTAAACTTTGATCTCCCAAGTCCCAGTCCATTTCACCACAATGACTCCTGAATAATTCCCATTGTTATAATGGCTACAGTTATGATTGTTTTTGTTCTATTATTATGATTACTGTTAAATACTTTGAAACATAGGCAGGAAGGATTTGCTTTTCCTGCAAGCTGTGCCCATCCCTGGCATGCAAGCCCCATACGTGACGGCAGAGACGATTTGCATGTGAGCTGCTTGGAGGGTGATTATTTTATTTTATTTTTTTTTAGCAAATGAACTCAAAGAAAAGTTCTGTCTAGTCATTGGCTCTTAACTTTGTGATGATCCTGAGAAAGGTCTTAGTGTCTTCTTTCTTTTCTGTCACCCAGTAGTCTCTTGGCATTTGCTTTGCATTAAAGGTGAGTAGTTATCCCTAGAATCAGGCTTTGGGATTATAGTGGTGAAATTTAAGGTCATAGGATGTACTCTGCATTAGGGTGTTTTTGTAGTGGGGATCACCTGTAATATTCCTGAGCTGTCCCTGAGGTCCAGAAAGAACAAAGACTAGGGACTGGAGTGGAAGCAAAGTAAGTTAAGTAATGAATTCATTGGGGGAGAGAGGAGCAGTATTTTTGCAGGAGAGCATTGGGTCGGTTAGTCCTTATTTGGAAAAATGAAAGGGGTGGGGGAAGGGAAGCGCCTAGTGTTTAGGAAAATAAACATTCGTTGTAGAAGAGTCTTAGTGAAGGATAAATATCGGGAATGTGTACAACAAAAAAAAAGTTAAAAAAGAATTCTTTGCAGAAAAATGTTTGGGAACACTTGGAATAGAGTAAATAATATTTCAATGCTGCTTTCTTGACAAGACTGCAAGTGTTATTCTCATTTTATAGTGGAAAAACTGAGGCTTAGAAAGGTTAGGTGAGTTGTCTATATGGTTGGGAAGTAACAAGAGCTGGGATTTAACTCTACTTTCCCAAGTCTAAGTATGGTAGACTTCTGTCTCACTTCATCATGCAGTCTCACCTCTCAAAAGAACTTAGCACAGTGCCTGGTACACGATAGGTCGATAATAAATGTTTATTGATTGATCGAGAACACATAACTATTACTGTTTTTGCCTGCATTCACTTTTTTGTTCCTGAATGCATCTTCCAAGATGTCAGCCTCGCACCCAGAGGCAGCCAGAATTATTAAAACTTTCTAATAATGAGAGTTATCAAAAAGTGAAATGGCTACCTCAGGATGCAGTAGGATTCTTTCAGGGCAGTGTTGGAACCAGTTTGAACCAAGCTCTCCAGTGACTGTCCAGTTTTCACTGTGAAAATTTACACCTCAGAAATTGGCAAACTTGATGTAGTGTTTGTTTATTGCTTAGACTTGAGAAAGTGATGGAGAAAATATCAATATACAAATGAAACTTAAAAGTGGGTCTTGTTCTGGTCTTTAAACATTTTACCAGCATATCACTAGAACTGACCCCGCTGAAGGGATTAAGTAAAAAAAATCATAGGTAAATAGATTTAGAGCTGAAAGGACCCTCAGAGGTCATCTGGTCTAACTTTCTGATTTTATTTCTTATTTTAACTTTATTTTAGATGTTGAAACTGCAGTCCAAGAAGAGTAAGTGATTTGCTTAAATTCACACAGTTAATAAGAGTGAGAACTGAACCTAAATCTTCTGATTTTAAAAATTTGGCTTGCTTTTCACTCCACCTCATTACCTCTTAGAATATAAACTGAAATGGCCCATATGAGAGATGATGCTATGAATTTACAGTTATTACTAGTGTCTCACCATAAAAACTGCTGCTAATTGACTGGCTGACTACTTATCTGGTACTGTTGTTTGTGTATCCAAGAATGACAGCGATGCAAAAAAGCATCACCCCCACCATCTCACTTGAAAGAAAAATACTTATCTCACAATAGTTAACAAGACTTTTATTTTCTCTCCCTCCCATCTCTTTCTCTTGTGTCCCTCCCTCACTCCAAAAGAGAGAAACAAGAAGCTTGGAGAATCTTCCGGATAGTATCTCACCCCATACCAGGAGAAGGGATCAGAAACTTATTCCTTCAATTGTCTTCATGCCTGTGATTAAAGTGGTGAGTGATCTGAACTGATGTTGGCACCTGACTCTTAATTACTCTGAAAAGTAATACTTCACTCCTTTACTATGAACAGCAGTGTCTGATGTCACTCTTTGGGTGGGGTTCACTGTGTTATGAGACATGAATAAAGGGGATGTCTTAAGAATTTATGTATGGGGGCAGCTAGGTGGCGCAGTGAATAGAGCACTGGCCCTGGAGTCAGTAGGACTTGAGTTCAAATCCAGTCTCAGACACTTAACACAAAACTAGCTGTGTGACCTTGGGCAAGTCACTTAACCTCAATTGCCCTACCTTCCCTCCTCCAAAAAGAAAAAAAAAGAATTTATGTAGCTTTCTGCTGCTGCTTCTTAATAGCATTTAAAGCTTCTCTGTTGAGAAAAAACTACCTATTACTACAGATTGACATGGATTAGAGGCTTTTAGGATCGTAGGTTGTACTCTGCGTGAGGCTGTTTTAATAGTTAGACTGTGTGATTGAAATGATAAAGATTCATGTTCAAATCCTGCCTCAGGTTCTTCTTAGCTGTGTGACCTTGGGCAAGTCACTTACTCTTTTTGTGCCTCAGTTTCTTCCTTTCCAGTTCTAAGTTGTTGATTCTGTGATCCGTGACTCAGATCACAAACTCCACATTTTAATAGCTGGTCTCATGAGCTGATTTGCTCCCCCTTCCTTTTTCCATCCCCCATTATCAACCAGTGGCCAGCCCCTTGGTCAGGGGTCCCTTTGTGTTTAGCTCCGCTGATCTTCAGACAGCAGCCACACAGGCCACCACTGGCTCCAAAACTGAAGCCTTTTCAGCTTCATCAGATCTGTCAACATTATGCTTTGGTGGCATAACCTTTAAGAACATCATGCATAACTAGGGAATGGAAGAGAGCTTCAGCAGAGGGTTTTGAAAAGGAGCAACAGCAATATTTTGATACCTCCACACCTCCACTGCTGTTAGCTTTCAATAACAGCAGCAGCAATAATCATCATCACCATTTTCATTAGACCGTGAGGACCTTGAGATCAGGAACTGTTTTTTGCCTCTCTTTGTATCCCTAGCAGTTAGCATGGTGCCTGGAGCACAGGAAGCACTTAATAAATGCTTGTGGACAAGGACCATTATGCCATATGACGCTAGATACACTAACATAATAAATATTATGTTTATGCATTTAAATATACAATATATTGTACATGTCTCATATTAATGTGTGCTGCGGTAAGTATGTTGCTACATGCTCTGTTGCTGCTTGGATCCTCTTTATATTGTTTTACAAATTCAGTAGGCACCTGTATTACAATTTATAGTTTTAGAGAATTGCTTGGGCCCTAAGATATTAAGTGACTTGTTTAGGGTCATTCAGTCAGGATGTCAGAGGTAGAACATGAATCCAGGTCTTCCTGATTCCCACGATGATCTCTCTGCTATGTCACACTTACTCTCACACTCTCAATCCTTATTATCCTATCCTATCCTATCCTATCCTATCCTATTCTATCCTATCTATCCTATCTCATCCAGTTCCATCTCATTTCATCCCATCCCATCCTATCTACTCGATCTTGTCCCATTCCATCCCATTCTATCCTATATCATCCTATCTTATTCCATCCTATCCTATCCTATCCTATCCTATCCTATCCTATCCTATCCTATCCTATCCTATCCTATCTATCCCTTCCCATCCCATCCTATCCATCATTATATTGTTCTATAGTATAACTAATGTACTAACAACCAAAGGAAAACATGGGGAAACAAAAGTACAACATTCACTCGAGCTGAGAAGACATAGAGGGGCTGAAGTCTAGGCCTGCGGAGGGAATGTCCTTATAAAGGAAATAATGGGTTTTTCTAAGCCTTGAAGTAAGTTAATGCTGTGGCACTTAATGGAAATCTATTTTGAGTCTACTGGAACTGTCTGTAAAAATACAAGGTATCAATTTGTCAGGATCTCCTCCATGTAAAACTTCATTGACTCCTACACTTAGACCAAGACGAAACAGTCATTTTTCTCAAGAATCTGAACTTGTGGCCACACAGTGGTAAGTAGGAGCTCTTAGAAGTCCTTCTCCCCTTCCCCACAATGGGAATTCAGAGCTGGCCCAATTAAAAGTCCTCCAACCCACCCTTGCTCACCTTCACTTTTCAGACTATTATCTGAAGCAATGCCAAGGTAGGGAAGCCTGTGGGGAAGCCTTGTTCGGTGCCAAAGAATGTGTGCAAGCACTTGGCGTGTGCTTGCATACACATACACACACACAGCTGGAGGACGGGTATGTATGTGCATATGAATCCCGGCAAGTTTAGGGAGAGTAATTCATAAACATTCATTTGGCCCTTTTTCCTCCCCTCCTGGATTCAGGGAAGTGAGTGCACTTGAATTGGATGGATGATTTTATTGCTACCATTTCCTATACTTGCCAACAGTTAGGAGGCAAAATTGAAAGCCCTGGGCAGGGTGGTGCTTTATGAGCTCCAAAATAGGGGCTGATCTATAGAAGTCTGGGTTTGAGGGCTGTGCAAGAGAATGGCTGAATGTTTAAGGAGATCCCTGTATACTCTCTATTCCATCTTCCCTTTGCATTGTTTGCTAAAGGATTTTTAGAGAGAGGACAGTCTCTGTTCTTGGGCAGTAGTGCAAGGCTGGGACTTGTTCCCTTGAATCCAAGGCTTGTGTCCAGAGTCAGGCCCATGAGAAATATTGAAAGTGATCATTTCCTTTTTCCCAGGCCCTCTCCTCAAGAAGGATTAGAATCATCCCACTAATGAGAGCTAGCATTTATATATTACTTTAAGGTTTGCAAAGCATTTTAAAATACCTCATTTGATCCTCACAACAACTCTGGGAGGTTGGTGTTATTGTTACAGATAAGCAAACCAAGGCTAGGAGAAATTGCGTGACTTACCCAGGCTTAACAAGATCCATCATTTTCTTAATATGGACACTCACAGACTCAGACTTCAGTCCTTTTGTGTCTTCCCCATCTGTGTGAATGTTCTACTTGTTTCCCCATGCAACTTTCATTTATTTATTTATTTATTTTGGAGGAGAGAAGGCAAGGCAATTGGGGTTAAGTGACTTACTCAAGGTCACACAGCTAGTAAGTGTGTCAAGTGTCTGAGGCTGGATTTGAACTCAAGTCTTCCTGACTCCAGGCCCAGTGCTCTATTCACTGAGCCACTTAGCTGTCCTCCCACTCCCATGTGCTTTTCTGTTAATATGTTAGGGTCACCAGTGTACCATTTGAGTTGTCCATATAGTGATGGTGCCAGAGTCAATCATAGTAAGTGATTCAGTCTAGACTTGAATTCAGATCTTCCTTATTCCAAGTCAAACACTAAACACCATACCACCTAGATGCCTCACTAGAACCAATGGGTGGAAGTAAAGGGGAGGCAGATTTCAACTCAGGTCAGTTTTCTAACAGTTATCCAAAATTGAGATGAGCTGTGCTGTAATATCTCTCTCTGTCTCTGTCTCTGTCTCTGTCTCTGTCTCTGTCTCTGTCTCTCTCTGTCTCTCTCTCTCTCTCTCTCACACACACACACACACACACACACACACACACACTCTCTCTCTCTCTCTCTCTCTCTCTCTCTCTCTCTCTCTCTTTCTTTCTCCCAAGGTTGATTGACTACTTTTTGGGGATATTATAGAGAGAATTTCTACATGTCATGAGAAACTGGACTATATGCCTATATAAGGTTACAAAAGGAGGTCCCTCCTCACTCTATGATTCCATAACCCTGAAGGTATTATGGAATGCTAATGGCTTAAGCCATCATGGTGGGTTGATACTTGCATATACTAATCAAATCGTACCCCTCAGAGAGTGCCCACACATGGAACTAGCTTAGCACAGTGCCCAGCACATAGTAGGTACTTAATAAATGTTTACTGATTGATTGATTGAGCTTGTTTTTGTTGCTTGAAACCAGACTGTTTGTATCTACACTGACCTAAGCCCTGGTACTCTGCAGCCAAACAGAAGATGGCACCTTGCAGGCGATTCTAGTGGAAAGGTGATTCCATTTGGAGTCAGAAAACCTGCGTTGGAATCCTGGCTCGGTCATTTACTGACTCTTTGACCCTGAGCAAATTGCTTAACCTCCATGGGCCTTAAGTTTGCTCAGCAATAAAATGTTGAGGTTGGGCTTGATGATCTCCAAAGATCCTTTCCAGCTTGGAACTTGTGATTCTGTATGATTTCCTGCCTATCCCTGTGCTTCACAGTATCTATTACACCATGTTGGCTGAAGTGATGGAAGGCTACAGGTGCTCCAGGTAGGAGAGAAGTGTCACACACAGGATGCAACCACCAAGAAAGAGTGGGGCCAAAGCTCTAAGCAGTGGAGAGAGTCCCAGACCAGGAGTCAGCAAGACTCCTCTTTCTAAGCTTAAATCTGGTCTCAGATACCAAATAGCTGTGTGGCCCTGGGTAAGTCACTTAACCCTGTTTGCCTTAGTTTCCTCTTCTATAAAATGAGCTGGAGAAGGAAACAGCAAACCACTCCAGTATCTTCACCAAGAAAACCCCAAATGGGGTCACAAAGAGTTGGACATGACTGAAACACTAAACAAAAACAAACTATAAGATAAGATGGAGCTGGGGTTGAGGGCCGGGTGGACTAGTGGCTACATGTTTCTGGAGTCTTCCTTCCAGAGGATGCATAACTGCTGGGAGCAGCACTTTATTCCATCTACCCACATTTGTAGATTACCCATAGATCTTGGCAGAAGGTCTGGGGGTAGCTTGATTATTCACCTTTCCAGGAACTGAGCAGCTGTGATACCAATTGCTGAGGATCAGCTCAGAGAGGACTTGAGATTAAGATCAGAAATGTGCCCCTTGGCCTTTTTATCTGCCAAAGGACAGAGAAGTAAAACCCCCAAATCCTTTAACTGACTAGTAGCTGCCTGCTGGACTAAGACAGGCAGAAATGTATCTCACAGCCACAGAAGCCTTTATTTATTATGTTAATTAAGGCAAATGCCTACATAGTAAGGAGGAGGAGTGTATAGAATCCTGGATTTGGAGTTGGCAAGGCCTGTGCTCGAAACTTGCTTTACCCATTTACTAATTGTATCACCTCGGGCAAGTCAACCCCCTTGACTAGTCTATTTATTCATCTGTAAAATGGGGATCATAATATCTGTTGTACTTAGCTCATAGGTTGACTGTGAGTATGAAATGAGATGATGCACTCAAAACATTTTGCCAACATTAAAGTGTCATATAAAGATAGTCCAGGGGGAAAATCCCCAAAAACTTTGGCTGTGCTAACCATACAGAGCAGGGACTCTAAACTTGGGGTGTACACACACACACACACACACACACACACACACACACACGCGCGCGCGCGCTCTCTATACTTTAATAGAATTGATTCCTTTTGTAACCTTAAGTAATTAATTTAATGCAATGCATTTAAAAACATGAAAACATGCTTCTGAGAAGGGGTCCAGAGTCTTTGACTGACTAGCAAAGGGGAAAGAGCCTCTGATACAGAGTATATTTCCTCTAGAGGTCCTTCTTTGGATGACATGTCTGCAGAACTGAATGCTTTTTGGTTTGATCAGCTGCTCCAGCTGCTAGATCACAAGGCAGAGATCCAGGGTAGGAGCCACATCTGTTCCCTATGTTGTGTACAGCTGGCTACGTGACCCAGAACCTAAGCCCCCAAACCATCTTGGAGCTACTGGCTAATTCTACTGGCTCTATTCCACTACAGGAGCAGGGGGTAATCAGAGGCATTCACCTGTAGGCTTGTGTTATTGTTCATGATTGTAGTCCTGAGGGTTTCTACTACTTACCAGGCCAAGGCTGCCAGTCGGCTGGGATTGTTCCCATTTGGCTGGTGGGATCAAGCATGTCTTGGCTTTCACTCCTTTGTTAATTACTGGTAGAGGTGAATACTGTAAATACCATTAATGACAGTGAGTTAATTTCTCTCTCCTGTCTCATTTAATGTTGTATCCAAGCTCTGTGGAATGTTTACTAAAGCAGGATAGTTAGGGATGTAAATAAATGAATTTAGCTTCTTAAAGAACTCTGAAGTTGGAATTAAGGCAAGAGGAACTAATCATGCTTGGAGGAATTAAATTACCTGCTAACCTCAGTGTAGTTATGCTAGAGGAGTTCTGACATTAATTCTGCCTTTGGCAAACCTTTACGTTGAATCTTCCTTCCTTGAATGCCCAGGTTCAACTTTTAAATTGATACACACTTGGACAATTCAGCACCTAGAATGAACAGCATAGTACAGTAGCTAGAGTTCTGGACTTGGAGTAAGGAGAAACCTGAGTTCAAATCTGTTCTCTAATACACACTCACAAACGGAACAGGAAGCTAGGTGGTTCAGTGGGCCTGGAGTCAGAATTTCAAATTCAGCCTCAGACACTAGCTCTGTAACCTTGGGCAAGTCGCTTAACCCTGTTTGCCTCAGTTTCCTTATCTGTCAAATGAGCTGGAGAAGGAAATGGCAAACCGCTCCAGTATCTCTGCCAAGAAAACCCTGGACACAGCTGATACGACCTAACAACATAAAAAATGTACCACAGAAAGTCACCTATCCTTTCTTTAGCCTTGGTTTCCTTACACATAGAATGGGGATAAGAATATAGTACCTGCCTCACAGCGTTTCTCTATGGCACACAAAATGTAAGCTTTGACATGCTATATGTGTCAGTTATTATTATTACCAATTATTGCTATTATTGCTGTTATCATCCCTGCAAGGTTCCCAGAAATTGCCTTCTCTCTGCTACCTGCCAGACTCCCTTATCCC
Organism: Pseudochirops cupreus; assembly: GCA_028627135.1. Taxonomy (NCBI): domain Eukaryota; kingdom Metazoa; phylum Chordata; class Mammalia; order Diprotodontia; family Pseudocheiridae; genus Pseudochirops; species Pseudochirops cupreus. Next base: position 340,872,420 of record CM053583.1, read on the forward strand.
TTTCTTTTGAGTTAATGTATGTATCTACTAAAGGCTTTTCTCTCTGTTCCTGAAAGACTAAGATGTACTTTGACCTGAGATGTGTTAAACCTGAATTGTATTTTCTTAACAAGCTCTCATTTCCCATCCATACGCTACTGCAATTCTCTTATGTGGTGGAGGGGCCTCACCCCTTCCTTGACAATCCATGTTTTCCATTTTAAGATTTCCTGTTAGATCTAAAGGGCAAAGATCTCGAAAATATCAGCCCTGAGCTGGGATCTGTGGGCAGAAAGCTGAGGCTCTGTTTCTGCTTCTCTGTTTATGTGCTACCCTTATCAAGGGAACCCAAGTCCCAAGTTCAGCGTCTTTAGCTTCCTACTGATTTGCTGGGCTAAAGTCCTGCCTTTTCATGCTTGGAGCTGGGCAGCACTTGAACCAGTGGAGTCATTTTACGTCTGTGAATGCATGACCATTTTATTATATCATGGCAATTTGCAATAGACAGGCAGACTTCTGTCTTCAGGGTGTTTCCTCTCGTTACCTCCTACCCACTTTCTCCACCCCCTCTGCTCTCTGAGTACTTATCTCATTTTCCACCTGGCATGTGCAGTCCAGTGTGCCTGCGTGGGTGGATATTGGCAAAGCAGAGGGGTGCACAGAGATGAAGGGGGAGAAGAAATGCCAATGGTTTAGCCAGCCTTGCTGAAAAGCCTGGAATCTTCACTCTGACCTGAGCTGCCCATCCATGCATGTGCGCAGGTCACCTGGATCAAAGATTTGGAGCTGAAATTTGACTAGTTCAGCCCCCTTATTTTATATATGAAGAAACTAAGACCCAGAGAGGTTCAATGACTTGCCATGGGATAACAGATAATAGATTTTGGAAGGGATCTAGTTCAATCCTAATACTTTCCTGTTGAAGATCTAAGAACTAGAGAAGTAAAAGACTTGCCCAAGGTCACAGAGCTAATGACTGGCAGAGGAAGGATTTGAAACCATATTCTCCAACTTCTAATCAAGGCTTCTCTTCCCTGTACCAACTGGAGCCAGGGTTTGAACCCAGAGCCACTGACTCCACATCCAGGGCTCCAGGGCTGCTCCTCAGATAACTGTTCCATAAGGGTGTTGCCCTATTATGGATAGAACAATCTGATTGAATGTAATGTTAGCTCTAATATCTAATAACTTCTTTTTTTCAGAGAGACTGCTTGAGGAATGTGAGAATATTATCCTATGTTAGAATATTTTTCTGTTACACCAGCACAATGCCTGGTACATAGTAAATTCTTCATAGATGTGTGTTTCCTCCCCTTCTCTAACATTCTGTAACAGTCCTTTTGTACCTGCCACCAGAATAGGGAGACAGCTTGCCTTGAAAGTCAGAAAAACCTAGGCTTCAAATTCTGGCTCTAGTATGTACTGTGTGTGTGACTCTGGGAAAGCTATTTGACCTCTAAGAACAACAGGTTAACTTCTAAGACCCTAACTTGCAAAGATAATGTGACTTGCATTCATAAATGGAGTTTCTTCACACCAGAGTTCCCAAAAGTTAATCAATTAAATAAAAACCATTTATTAAATACCTACTATGTGCCAGGCACTGGGCTAACAGCTGAGGATACAAAAAAGCAAAAAACTGCTCTCAATTTATCAATGAAGTCATCAGTCTCTATCCCTATTCAAAAAGACATCACACATATACATTACACACACACACACACACACACACACACACACACACACACACACTTATCGCTATATGTAGATATACTGCATATGTCTATAAAGACACACTTAGATCCTTTGATTCTTATATATCCATCACATATACACATCTATAGTTCTAGAACTCCCAACTTAGATTTCATTTTCAAGGTATGGGCTGAGGAAGAGAAGATGGTGGACCAGACAAATCCCAACCTCTCAGGGTCTCAGTACTCATCTCTAAATGAGGGTGTGGGCCTATATGCCCTCTAGGACCCTTTCAGCTACAAATCCTATGATCTTGCAGTCATAATCCTATCACCTGTGATTGATTGAATCTCTAGAAATTAGAATGGATTCTTTAGTCTCTAGTACAGAGCTTTTAAGCAGAAGGATCAAAAAAAAAAGGAGGTAGGGTGGGGTATTCTGAGAAGTCTAATACCTTCTACTTTAAATTTAGGTGGCTCAGTAGATAAAGTGACAGGCCTGGAGTCAGGAAGACTCATCTTCTTGAGAGCAAATCTGGCTTAAGATATTTGCTAGCCATGTGCCCCTGGGCAAGTCACTTAACCTTGTTTGCCCCAGTTTTGGAGAAGAAAATGGCAAAATATCCAGTATCTTTGCCAAGAAGCCCCCAAATGGGGTCACAAAAAGAGAGACTACTGAAATAACAAACACGGAACAAGGGAACTTAGTCAAGCAAATAACTGTACTTGGGGCTAGAACACCTGGGTTTCAATCCTAACTTTGCCACTTTCAAGCTATGTGACCTAAGGCAAGTGAGTACTAAATCACTCTGAGCCTTATTTTCCTCAAACTGTCAACAGGGATAATAAGACTTAGCCAGCCAACATCTGGGCTGTTGTGAAGATCACATGAGATGATACATGTGAAAAATGAATTCTGACTATAAAATATTATATACTTCAATACTTAAAAGAATTTATGAATTAATTGGGGTAGCTGTTTCTTCCATTTCCAGTGATGGCAACCATGGTCTTGGTTGGTTGCAGTAACTCAAAAATTCATCACCCTTTACTTGTGATGTTTCTTCCTGGACTTAATTGAGACATATCCCTAGTCCATTGCTAGGCGTTATACCTAGAGCTTCCTAGATCACCAGGATTGCCAGAGATGGGGCTATGCTGGCATATGCCATTTCATCCCTTTGGTGAGGCATCAGAGAAGACTTTAGTGGATATGAATGCTACATAAAAGTGTTAACATTATTTCATAGAATTTCACATCTAGCACCTTTTTTCCCTTTCCCTCCTCTATTCCTTCATTTTTCCCTCCATCTTTCTCCCTTTTTCATCCTCTTTTCTCCCCTCTGCTTTCCTCCCTTCTTCCCTCCCTACCTCTTTTTCCTTTTTTTCTTCTTTCCTTCCTTTTCTTCCCTCCTTCCTTTTTCTCCCTCCCTTTCCTTCTTTCCTTCCTTTCTCCCTCCCTTTCCTTTCTTCTTTTCTTTCTCCCTCACTTATAAAAGAAGAAGAAGGTGAAAGAGAAAAGATCAGGCTAAGAGGAATCAGGTTGAGTAGATAACCTGCATTTCCACTTTCTTTCCCAGTGAGCTAGGGAAAGGACACTGCTGGGTAGTGCGGCAAAGACATTTAGTATCTCTGTAGAGGTAGTTTGGAACCCTGAGAAGTCTGGACCTGGAATTAGGAGGAGCCCCAGGGTTTGAATTCTGCCTCTGACACCACTATGTGTAATGATAAACACTTGACCTTGATAAGCCTCAGTGTCTTTACCTGTAATGTGGGAATCCTAATGCCTGGCATACCTATCTCATAACATTAATGTGAGGTAGTACATAGAATGGGCACTGTAAACCCTAAACTGCTACCCAAATATCAACTATTATTTTCTTATTTCTTCTTATGCCTTAAAACAACCCTGGAAATTGGTCACAGAACAGATATAACCTGAGTGATATAATGCGGATGTTCTTTTAGGTAGAAAGAACAGGACAGAGGTAGCATACATTTCTTCCTACTGGCCTTACAGGTCTGATAGTCTGGGAGAAAGAAAAAAACAGGTAGAAGGCAGGTCAAGAAGTTTGGAGCCATGCTTCTCTAGAAATGAAAGTCTATCAACTAAAGTTTATGATAAGGTAATCATGTTTCTGAGTCATTGTCATGAATCTACATCCATAAACCTCCCTCATTAAGTGGTAAGGGTTCTTGTTTTATCTTAATTCATTTTTTATATGTTTGTGGATTCTTGTGTTTATCGCTATTTCCTTGGGTCCATATGCTAGATGGCAAAGCATGGCAAAATATTGATAACTTGTTGCCTCCAGACTGTTTCACTGTGTTTTCTGTGTGTGTGTGTGTGTGTGTGTGTGTGTGTGTGTGTGTGTGTGTGTGTAGGGGGTGGATTGGGGGAAAAGGTTGTCTTGTGGTTAGTGCTACTTTTCTTGGTCTGTCATACAAGGTTTAGTCTAGCACTGCCTTGTCAGTAATAATAATTTTTTTTAATTTTAATAATTCAGAAGTTTTTTAAGGTAACCCTTATTCCCCCTTTCCCCCTGCCCTAGCTCCCACAACCAATCCTGTGACATAGGCAGTACAAATATTACTACACCCATTTTACAGATGACAAAACAGGCTCAGAGAGGTTGTGATTTGCCCAAAGTTAAATGGCAAGCAAAGGTTAGAACATTATCTGCTTCTTAATTCTAAGGCTCTATTTAGTATAATGGATTATCTCTTATAAGGACAAAGTTTAGCTCTGGAGAATTTAAAGGTTTCCTTTACTCATAGATGGGATCTTTCCATTGCCCTCTAGGTCATGTGTAATTATAAAGTATTTTCTTGGAGAACTTGTGGATTCAATTGTCTCTCTATTCATATTATTCTGAGATCTATTTATCCAAGCCTAATTTCTCCTGATCATCTTCAACTGCCTGTTCTACAAACTTCGTCTAGTAGACATCTTAAACTCATTATGTCCAAAACTTGTCATTATCTTTCCTCTAGAATGCATTACTCTTCTCAGCTTTCCTATTTCCATCCAGGGTACCCACCATTGTCTCAGTCATCTCAGTCTACAACCTAGGTGTCTTCCATGACTCCTCACTCTAATCCCCCCATACAATTTATTGCCAATTCCTGTCTATATTACTTTCACAAGACCCCCTGCATATGCCTCCATTTCTCCTCTGACACTGATACCACTCTAATTCAGGTTCTTATCAATTCACATCTGGGCTGTTAGCCTTCTGGTTGGCCTCCTTGCTTGAAGTTCTTCCCCACTCAAGTCCATCTTCCACTCAGTTGTCAAACTGATATTCCTAAAATTCAGGTTTGACCATGTCACCTCCTCCCCATTCAATTAACTCTATGGCTCCCTATCCCTCCAGAATCAAGCATATCTCTGGTTTTAAAAGGTCTTCATAACCTGGATCCTTCCTACCTTTCCAGTATGCTTGTACCTTCCTTGCCTGTATGATCCAGTCACTCTGGCCTCCTTGCTGCTCCTTGCACTACACACTCCATCTCCTGATGCTATGGATTTTCAGTGGTTGTCCCCCATGCCTAGAATTCTCCCCTTACTCACTTCTCCCTTCTGGCTTCCTTCATATCTCAGCTAAAATCCTCCCTTCTGCAAGAAACCTTTCACAGTTCTTAATGTTAATGCCTTTCCTCTGAGAACACACACACACACACACACACACACACACACAGTGTCTGTGTATGAGTATGCACACATATGTATGCCTATAGATGTATATTATATCTATATTTCATTTATCTTGTTTGTATATCGCTGTTTGCATGTTGAGTTCCTCATTAGATTTTGCACTTGAGGACAGAAGTTTGTTTTTGCCTCTCTCTGTATCCCTAGAGCTTAGCCCAGCATCTGGCACATAGTAGATGCTTAATACTTTCTGACTCCATGGGCCTCCATTTCCTCATTTGTACAATGAAGAGATCGGACTAGATGAAATCTAAGGTCTCTTCCACCTTAAATCCAAGACTATGACTTTATGCAATGCGTACAGCTATCTGTGAAGACAGTCAGGGCAGAAGTTATGAGCTCCCATTTACAAAGAGGGTAAGTAATACACAGGACGTTAGTGCTTGCCGAAGCTAAGTTTTTCTTGTTGACATCAGGATGATTGTTCTTTCTCTTAGACCATGCTAACTCAGATTTTAGGACATTCTGTGTTTTTTGTGTTAAGGATTATTTAAAAAAATACTTGGTAACATTCTTCAAACATTTAAAATATGTATTTACTATTCATGAAAGTCATTGGACTACCAGATGTGCAGACCAGAGTTTATTTGCTCACTAATTTAGGACTAATGCAAGCAACAACATTGAAAGCAGCATTATTCTTTTTGCACTTTGGCCAGACTTGGAATACACTGAACTGTTTGCCTCTTGGGCTTGCTCAGAATCTTTGTGTATCAATACATCAGTTAAATCAATTAATTGACAAGCATTTATTGAGTGTTTACTATGTGAAGGGTATTTTTTTAGCCTTTGTGAGTACAAAAGTACATGAAACATATTTTTCTTTAACAGCTGAGGAAACTGAGGCAGAGATAAGTCACTTGACCAGGGCCAGGACTTCTAGTAGCATAGAAGATGTTGACAAATTTATTTCAAGTATGCTCAACATTTGTTAAACACCTACTATAATCAATGCATTACTGAGAAATATATTAAATGAGCAATCATAAAATGATTACTTCTCCTCGAACAGAACTTATCTGGAGATTTTCCTAGGGTACCTGTTCATGGACCAAAATCCAGGAGCGTCTCCTAGGGCAGTGGTTCTCAACCTTCCTAATACCCTGACCCTTTAATACTCGTATGTGGGCGGGCCCACCTGGAGACGGATAGAGAAGCGATATCTTGGTTCCTAAGACCATCAGAAATATGTGTTTTCCTGTGGTCTTAGGCGACCCCTGTGAAAGAATCGGTTGACCCTCAAAGGGGTCATGGCCCACAGGTTGAGAACCACTGTCCTTAGGGGAACCTGGGATTGTGGAGTCTGCAAAACCCCAGCATCCTTGATCTCTACCCCTCCCTTTTCCTTTCCAGCTTCCTTATGGATTCTTCTTAGTACTATCTACCTCAACCCATTTTAATTCCTTATTCATGTTAAGGTGTAGATGATTGATAACATTATAATATCGCTTAAAATATTATAGGTAAGCATAATACATAGTATTATATAGTATATAAAGTTTGCTTGGGCCATGACAGCCAGCTTGGCCACAGTCCTTCAGTAGCTAAAGACCCCATGCACCAGTATCACAAAGCTCTGAACTTCAAGTACCAGGGAAAATAGTGCTGTAAGACCTCTCACTGCCTGTTCTAGTCCAGAGAACTGAGGAACAGGATACCAAGCACATGGGGAGCTGTGTAGCACTCCACCAAACCTGAGGGAAAGAGCACAAGATACAGTTGGGGCTAGTTCTGACAACACAAAAGTCATTTGGGACAGAGTCGTAGGCTGGTAAACCATGAATTGATTGCTCAGTATGGGAGGAGGCTGAGATGCTTTGAGATCTAGCTCCTAAGGAATCCACAATCAGAGGGGAAGAAGTCAGAAAGTGAGTGATAGGGAAAGTGAGGGGAGGGGAAGATTAAAATTACCAAAGATTTCAGGAAGAGGAAAATTCAAAGACTTTGAATATAAACAGATAAATCAACAGAAACCCTCCCAATAATAACAGAAGTAAATATGGCCTCTAGATATGCTTACTATGCAAGTAAAACTTACTGATCTCAAAGATAGGATGAATAGAAACAACATAAGGATCATAGGTCTTCCAGAAGACTATGACAGAACAAAAAAACCTTAACACTATAATGCAGGAAATAATAGAAGAGAACCTCTCTGACCTTCTGAACATAGAAAATGAAATTCCAATTAAAAACAGCCCAATTTCAGGGAAGGAAATAGTTAAACAATAAAGCAACTAACAAAGGAAAAATTCATGGTCCTGATGTCTTCAAGGGAGAATTCTATCAAACTTCTAAAGAACAGTTTGTAACCATAATTCACAAATTATTTTCAAAAACTGAGAAAGCATCCTACCAGAATCCTTTTGTGAGACAAATGTGGTCCTCCTACCTGAGCCAGGGAGAGATAAAACACAGAAAGAAAATAAATAATAGTTCAATATAATTTTTGAACATTGACTCACATTTTTTAAGCAAGATGCTGTCAAACAGATTATATTATCCGAAAAATCATTCTTTTTGATCTAGGTATGCAAGGATGGTTCAATATTAGGAAAACAACACAATCATATTAAAAACCCAAATATCCAAAACCAGTGATGATCTCAATATATAAAGAAAAAACCTTCGACTAAGTACAACACTCCTTTATGCTAAAAACTCTACAAAGTATAGGCATGGATAGATCTTTCTTTTTTAACATAAAAATCATCTATCTGAAACCAAAAGCATACATCAAAGGCAATCAGGATACATTAGAACCCTTCCCAGTAAATACAGGAGTGAAGAAAAGATATCTCCTCTCCTCATTACTATTTGGTACAGTTATAGGCTGCTAGATGCCTCAGTGGATAGGGCACTGGGCATGGAATTAGGAAGACCTGAGTTCAAATAGCTTTATGACCCTGGACAAGTCACTTAACCTCTGTTTGCCTTAATCCACTAAAGAAAGAAATGGCAACTCACTTCAGTATCTTTGCCAAGAAAAGACCCAAGGACAGTATGATCCATGGGGTCACAAAGAATTGGACAGTACTAAACACCAACGATAAAAATTTTAGCAATAGCAATTGGGCAAGAGAAAGGAATACAGATAGATTAAAAGGAGATAAAGCTATGGTTCTTGAATATATAGATATATAGAATATTATTATTAGAGTATATTAGTACTATGCTATATAGAATATTATTGTACTATAAGAAATGATTTGTGTGATGAATACAGAGAAACAAGGAAAAATCTATATAAACTGATGCAGGGTGAAGTAAAAAGAAGGAAGGAAGAAATATACACAAAAAGTCCAACAATGTAAATAGGAAGAAGAGTGATGCAGCAAAAAAAAAAAATTCCAAAGTAAATGTAATAAAATTATAAAAATCAAGTGGGGCTCAGATGAAGAGCTATGAGAAGACACCCCAGCCTAATGCTTTGTGGAGGTGGGAGGTCCATGAGTGTTACACATTCAAACTTCTTTAGTGTGTTGAGCCATTGTGCTATTTTTTTCTCTCTCAAAAATATTAGTTGTCACATGGAATGGCTTTTGGAAAAGGTTAAGTGATGGGTTACATGGAATAACGATGGTGATGTAAGAAACAAATTATCAGTAAAAAAACTTATTTAAAGAAACAGATTGGCTTGTTGAATATTGACGGTAGACTATAAATTGTTCTCTGGTTCTTCTCATTTCATTATGCATATAAATCTTCCCAGGTTTGTTTTTTTTTTTAAACCGTGTCTTCATTTCTTCATTACAGCATAATAATAGTCCATTACGTGAATAGTCAACAATTTTTTCAGCCATTCTCCAACGGAGTATCCCCTTAATTTCTAGTTTCTTGACATAAAAAAGAGCATACGTACTATGAACATATATATTTATAGTGTATATATATATGTGCATATGTATATATGTATAAAGAGAGAGGGAGAGAAAGATTATACATAGAATATAAGATCTTTTCCTTTTTTTTATCTTTGTCAGGGTATTGTTGAGTTACAGGGGAAGGGTATGCACAATTTAGTAACTTTCGGTGTATAGTTCCAACTTGTTTTCCAGAATGGCTGTACCTATTCATAGTTTCACCAACAGTGCATTAGTGTGCCTACTGTCCCACGGTCCCTACAATTTTTGTCATTTTCCTTGTTTGTCCACTTTGCGAACAATCTGATGTACATGAGGTAGAACCTCAAAGTTCCTTTAATTCATATTTCTCCAATTATTAGTGTTTTGGAGCATTTTGAAATAAATCATTTTTTGCTACTAATTTGAGACAGCCTCTTTCTTTAATCTCCCTGGGTTTGTCTTGCTGTTTTCTTTTATACGACTCTTCTGCTAAGATCGCCGGCAATACAACCACACACAGGCCTCTTGTGGGTGAAAGAGAATGAGCCCCAACACTTTGCAAAGCCAGCATAGATGGCTGTTGAAGAGTGACATCTGTGAATAGTTTCTCGTTGCCTTGCAAGCATTTGAAATGCTTCTTATGTTGAAGTGGTGGCTGTTGACAGAACTTTCCATTGACCTAAACTTTTGATGAAAAGAATGAACCAACAACCCACTCTAGCAATCACACAACATGATTATTCAAGTCAACACATTCAAACCTACAGCTCTGAGAATATGTTCATGGTCCAGCTGCTCTTCTGTGGCTGAAATGGCAGGTTCCATCAAAATCATAAATCAGCATTGCTTGGTGAGTTGCTCAACATTTCCCCATCTGGGACTGCTATGTAGCAAATGCCATTGGACAAGATGAAAGCTTCAATGACAACAGGAATTAAAACTACATTAAATTGCTTAGTGGAGTACAATCCATTCTCTCATTTCCCCCTTCTCAAAGCCAGCACAGAAAGCGTGATCTCAAAGCATAGGGCAGTTGCAGAAACCTCCAGAATTCAGAGTTTAAATCACAAAATGACATAAAGCCATTTCAAGGAGAGCCCACAGCATCTGTGGTAGACAAAAGTGGAGGCACATTTGTCCTTATAAGATTGAAGTGTATCATTAATGGTGCCTAATGGGGCAATAGCTAGTGAGGACTCCTGTTGGGAAATATTCTGCATAAGCCAGCACAGGTTAATTGTTGGATGTCTCTGTAACAGCATATCAGTGGAGGGCAAATTTGCCTTATTCATAGATTTAGCTGAAGTATGGAATGATTGTAATACTGCATGTACTTAGAAGGGGCTTTGTATTGTGGCAGTGCACAAGGGTCTTTTCAGATGTTCCTGCTTTTGCAGGAGATTATTTTGAGAAAAAGAGAGGGATGAGCGAGAGAGAAAGAGGAGGGGAAAGGAGAGAGCAGGAGAGGAGGAGAGAGAGAGGGAAAGAAGAGGAAGAGAGAGAGAAAAAGAGAGAGAGGTCGGTAAGCAAGGCAAAAACAATTTTTGATAGAATCAGAGAATATTAGAAAGGGATGGGACAGTACAATCCCCTCCTTTTACAAGTGAAGAATCCCAAGTCAGAGAGAGAGTACAGGACTTATTTAGGGTCATACAAGTGACCTAGCAGAGAGCCAGGATTCAAACCCAAGTCTTCTGTCTCCAAAATCAATGAATGATCTTTTCACTATATGAGTACTGGTGACTTGATTGAAAAGGACAACTTGGATTTTCTGTTAGAGCATAGTAGTTTTCCTTCCTCTCAATGTGCACCTACATAGATGAACAATAACTAGGCTTTCAGCATTTGGGGCACAGTCTTGCCTTCCAAGGAGCTGTGGATACAAACAGCTCCCTGAGCTTACCTCCAGGCTATGTGGGACTGAGCCATTCATCTTTATAGAGTCAGGACAAAGATCAAAATGTATTGTCCCCAGACAAAAACAGACAAACCCTCTTAATGATTAACATGTAATATTGTTATTGGAGTGCTGAGTCCTTTCCAGAGGCTGTAAGGCAACAACAACCCTACACGCTCTCGTGGTTTTTGGCCATGAAGCAAAACAGTTTTATAGCAACTCAGTGTTTCGTTGTGGAAATTCAGGTGCTTACTATTAATGCTCTGTGATAGTGAGGAATGAGTACTGTACTGAAGCAGCCCTGTTATCTGAAATAATTCTTGTTGGAGCGTGACTCACTCTATTTCTTCTTGCCCTTCCAAATCATCCAGCAGTGACTGAATTAATTGAAGTTGTCACTTGTTATTGCTTTATTTCACAGTCTCTGTTGAGAGTTAGGACCAATGGGGAGGCAGATATGGGGGTTTATAGGTGGAAGAATTTTCTAACAGGTAGGGCTGTCTGAAGATAGAATGGATTGCCTTGTGAAATAATGAGTGTTCCAGCAGAAGCTGGATACTATAGAGTTCAGGGTTGCTATAAAATGTTAGAATGGGTGGGAGATTGGATTAGATAACCTCTGAGTTGGCTTCCAACTCTATGATTCTGAGTTTGGGAAATGAGGGGCAAGGGCATATAAATGACCTACTGGCAGCATATCCACAGAGAATGCTCTATAATCTTGGCCAGGTAACCCAGCCCAATAGGCTCCCCTATCTTTGGATGGAGTCATTGCATTTGAAACAATTTGTTCTTGAAGAACTGGTAGCTTTTGTTTTCTGACTTTCTTATGTGTGCTTCCAAAACAATTCCATTCATTGTGAAATGGGAAGTTTTATATCAAACTTGGAACATTTTCAGACTAGTTTTTGTTGCCAGCTCTGATATGATCTGCTTTTTTTTTTAATTGTTGATGATGACGTGATCTACCACAACTTCATTAGGCAAACTTCTTAGATAACCAGCGTTTAAGTCTCAGTATACCTTTGAATGTATTTCACAACAGTTAACAGTTCACTAGAGTTTGGACAACAGAATCATCTCATAGGAATGTTCTTCCTGAGAGTAGAGGAAAAAAAAGATCAGAATGTGGCACTTGGAATCACAGACATTTAGAGGTAAAGGAACTGAGAAACCATTTAATTAAAGCTTTTTCATTTAAGTTGAAGAGACTGAGTCCCAGGGAGAGAGACTGATTCTCCCAGGGTCACACAGTGAGTTAGTGGCCGAGTTGTGACCATAAATCAAGCCTCCTGACTGCCAGTCCAATATGTCTACTACATTAGATTGGAGACCTCATGACAAATTTTAATTCATCTTACATGCAAGTTTTGTTCTTTCCTTTCGTTCCTTTCCTGTCTTTGCTGACTTCTCCAACCTACCTTTTCCTCCTTGCTCCCCAACCCACTCCCAAGCTAGTTTGCAACCAACTTCAATGCCTTGTCTTCAACCTTTAGAATGTAAGCTGCTTGAGGGAACTCCTTTATCTTCTATTTGTATTCTCAGCATTTAGCAAGTACTTGGTAAATCCTTGTTGCTTTCGATATTTCAGCACAGCACTGTAGTGTAACATATATGTGGCAAGCAGAAATCTACTTTGGTCATGGTAGTTTTGCTGCTGGATTGGAGATAATGTGCATAGAGCCAGATAGTCATATTGTCCTCACAGGTGTGGGGATGTTGGCATTTCCTTCTTCCCGTGACCTTACTGGTCAAACCTGCTCTTTCAGCTACAAAAGTGCAGGTGAACCATCAAAGTGCTGAAAGCTGTAGGTTTGGATTTGTCCAATTGAATAACCATGCTGGGTCATTGCGAGGGTGGATTGTTGGTTCATTCTTGTCATCAGAAATTTAGGTCATCATAGAGATCTGTCGACAGCAACCCCTTCAACTTAAGAGACATTTTGAATGGGAACATTCAGCAAGTTTTCTCTTCGAAGTCCTCTCTCTTAATTTTGCAAGGTGTTGGGGCTCATATTTTATCATCGCTTCCCCAAAACTTGCCTTTCCACCTGACTTCCCAATCAATAAATAGGGACACTGACTGATCCTGTGATTTCACTGGTGTAGGAAACTTCCAGATGAGTAAACTTCCTATATCAATGCAATTCTGTAATCATAGTCTTTAAGAGTTGGCTAGGCCATTGAAAGGTTAAATGACCAGCCTTGGACCACACTGTTAATATGTGTCAGAAGCAGCACCTGAATTCAGGTCTTCCCATACCAAGGCAAGCTCTCTACTATTTCACATTACTGATCAATAAATAAATGTTAACCAGTAAATTAAACAAGCAAAATCAATAACTGCTAATACTAGTAGTATTTCTACTCTCCTCTCTCACTTTGCTCCCTCCTTTTCCCTCTGTATCAAATTAGCTGGTCACTCTTGTCAATTATGTCTCATATTAGTCCTTTGGCCAATAAATATTTATTAGACGCCTACTATGTGCTAGAAACTGTGTTTAATGCTAGGAATACAGAAATAGGCCAAAGATAGCCCTTGCCCTCAAGGAGCTCACAGTCTAATGAGACCATAGTGCCTTACTAGATAGAAGACATGAGAAGACAATCTTTCCTATTGCCACCCTCCTAGCTTAAGCTCTTATTACCACTCTTGTAGAATATTTCAATTTCCTCCTAACAGGTCTCTTCCTCTGTTAATTTGGCAATGCTGCTAGATTCACCTTCCCAATCCACTGTTCTCCTCACATCATTTTCCCACTCAAAAACCTCCAGTGGCTCCCCATTGCCTTTGAATAATTAGCCATCAAGAACTCTTTATCCTTTATTTTCATCCCAATTTCATGTTCTCCTTCAGGCATTCTATATTCCAGCCGAACTGCATACTCCGCCATTATGCTAAATACACTCCCTCTATCTCCACCAATTGAAATCTTACCCATTCTTCACAGAGTGATTTAAATAGCACTTCCTTCAGCTAGCCTCCCCCATCCCCATAGCCAGCAGTGGCCTCTTGATCCCTTAGTCCCTTCTCAAAACTGTCTCGGCATTTGGCTTATTACACTTAGGCTTTGTATACATGTCTTATCCCCTCCTATACCATACTAGATGATAAGCTTTTTGAGGGTTGTCTTTTTCATCTCTTTATCTTCAGTGGAAATTTAATTTGTCCCAGTACAATTGACTTTTCTCAGAGGCAAGTCAATTACTATGTTAAGGATCTTCTAGGCGACTGAAAATTAATGAATAATTTATTCTAATGTCTCCCTAGGTATTGAGGCTAAGTAGGCAGGGTATAATTACCTTAATTATTTTTTCTTCCCTGCTAAGGAGGTGGGAATTTACCCTTTTTAAATCTTTAGGGACCTCTTTAATCCACAAGTTACTTCCCTTCAATGAAAGGATCATTGATGTAGAGTTGAAATTATTAAAGCTTATTTACTTGTGCCCTTTCACAGCCTGTGGGCTCCTTGAGAGCAGGGACATTTGCTCCCCTTTTCTCTGTGTCCCTGGTTCTTAGCACTGTGTCTGACACATAGTAGGTACTTAATAAATGATAATTGACTGACTGAAGTCTAGAGAATTGCCCAAGATCACATAAGCAGTAAATAGTAGGCCACATTATGCTCATGATTAGTCCCTTGAGTCCATCACCACTTTAAGGTATGTCATCAACTTTCACCCTTTTCTTTTTGTCTCTAGCCTCCCGTAAGAGGTAACAGTCACAAGCTACCTTACTTTGGAGTGAAGGACATTATAAAAAACTTCTACTTTTACTGTTTCTTTATCCCCTCTCCTCCTTTTTCCTCTCCTCTCCTCTCCTGCTGCCTTTGTCTGTCTGTCTGTCTCTGTTTCCTTTATCTTACTATCAAGGGACTGTTTTTTCCTCCCCAGAGATCTGGAGGCAGAATAGGTTAGTGGAAAGAGCGTGGAATCTGGCAGCAGATGTCCTGAGTTTACAGCTCAGCTTTGCTGTTACCTGTATGACTTTGGGCAAGTCTCATTTCCTCATCTACAAAATAATGGGGTCAGACAGTCATTTGACACTACTCCCTAGGTCCCCAGTTCCAAATTCTGTGCTCTTCTTCCTATACAGTAGTGCTATTTCTTTAGACCCCTTAGTTGGCCATCCTTGTTTGCTTTTTTGGGCGACTTTTCCATTTGCTTTTCCTGTCTCTGGATGCTTGGTGTTTAGCTAACTTGGCGTGTTTATGTGATACCCATTCTGTTTACATGATACTTTTTATCTCATCCAACATTTTCTTCTCTCATTATATCCTTTGATTTTTTTTTAGGAAGACACTGAAAGGGCATAAGAGGAAAACAAATTCGGGAGCCACCGATGCCATAAATAGTAACATAAACATAGCAATAGCAACGCGCCACCAAGCCAAGTCAGGGCCCTTGAGAAGGAAGAGCACACGAGACCGGGGAACGAGATCCGTCCTGTGCTGCAGTTAATGTCCCCCAGTCGTGGGTGGCTTGGAATCCAGAGGGATGCACCCGTCAAGCCTGGCTCACCTGTGAGGAGGATGGAGGCCCGGAGCCAGGGCCCTAGAAGGCCACGTTGGGCACTGTAGAAATGGCTTGTTGCGTCTGTGGCAGTGCAACCAGTTTCCCCAAAAGACAGTGATATAAATGTTTATTTGATGATTTGTGGCCTTGGTTTCGGGCATAAAAGGGAAGTCCACGCTTCCTACATTTGGCCCTTTGTTTGTGTGGTAGATTCTAGAGGCAGCTCAATGGCTGAATCATATTGATAATGATTCATAACCAGCTGTGACAAGCAAAAGATCTCAGTCTTTATGCTCCCCAACTCACCCAGGATCAGGGGTCAGGGTTTCCCTTCCCTGTACCCCAAAGACAATATGTTAAATTGTCATTGTGGGACTATAATACTTGTTTGAGGGAGGTGACATGAATGTCTTAGAGTTTATTTAGGGTTTCCCAAACATTGTTTAAGCCTCCATTTAGAAACCTGGGGAAGTATTTCCATTGCTTGGGGGCACAGAAGGTTGACATTAACTTCTCATTTGCCATCCTGTTGGCCCAAGTGTGGCACAAACAGATGTTATAAAGAAAAAGATGTATCCATGACCAACTCTGAGGAGCCCAAGTTCCAATGAACCCAGAATAGGGATTTTCCCAGGCTTATCTCCAATCCCAGGACCTAATAGCCTTTCGGTATCTGGACTCTTCTGTGCCACTCCTAATAGGCTTGATCTCACCTGGCATCATTGCTCTGGGTCACACCAGCTGGAGGCTTTTCTTAGCCTCCTCTGCCATTATCATTTAATTGATTACTTTCATATCATTTCTTTATCAGGGACTTTAGGGCTGAGGGGAACTAGAGATGGTTCAGTCCAAATTTCCCACTTAACAAATGAGGAAACAGAAATTCATCAAGCTTAGGTGACTTGTCCAAGTTCACCCAGGTGCTTTGAAACAAGATTTTCTGATTACAGAGCCACAGCTCTTTCCACCATGTTATATGGCCTCCCCCCCTCCTACTTTCCCCTCCTCTTACCTTGCTCTTGATTTTCTGCCCCTGTCTTTTGCCTTTCCTTTACTTCCCCTTCCTTCTCTCTCCTCTCAAATTTCTCCCACTTCCTCCCTTCTTTTACCCAGCCTCTCCAGCCTCCTTCGTGCTCAGGGCACAGAACTCCACAGGGATCAGAGAGCATGGTGCCTAGGAAATAGCTTCTGTATTCACTCAGGAGCAGGGGTTTTTGTGTTCCTCTACAAGGCAGTGTATTCACTATTTGGATTTCTCTCAAGTTGCTCATTTCCCAAGGTTCCCTTGTTCAGATACCATGTTCGTGTCACAGACCAGGAATTTTAGTGATGCCTATTTCCATTTTTTTTAGACCCTGAATAAAAGAAGTGGATGTTGGAGGCTCTATGACAGCAGAATGCATACCCCATTTTCATGGGGGCAGATTGGATAGCTCAGACCTTTGGAACAGGGACTTTGTACCTAGACTCTCCCTTCTTCCTTCCCCAGAGGGTTATTGTGAGAAAGGGGCTTGTGGATTTTAAGATATTAAGTAAATGTGAGCTATTATTTACATCTTTGATGTTTATAGTCTTGAAATAGTTTCATATTGTGTCTATGGTTCTTGAAATATCAATGTGCAAAGATTCTTGGTCCTCAAATCAGCGCTCCTATCAGTGTCTTTACCAGCCTGAAGGAAGGTGGTGGTTGTTTAATATACTTAATGATTCTAATTACTTTTCCATATCCCAGCACAACCTTATTGGCTACAACATATTCTTTTCTACAAATCGGGATGGGACAGAGAACATTCTTTCTTTTTTTCCTTTAGCACAACATCTCGTCAATTTGCAACAAAGTTCTCCAGCACCCAAGGCTTTGAGGTTAGAACAGCATTCTCCAGAAGAGAACATGACTAGAAAACATAGATAGCATTAAGAGCTGGTAGAGACCTTAGAGATAACCTCATCCAATCCCACAAATGACTTGCTGACATAATTCTGCATGTCCTAAGGCCATTTTGATGGACAGGAATGGTCCTACACCAGAGGACACAAGATTCCTTCCATATCTATTTAGATTTGTGCTTTTGCTCTCAGAGGGATGTGATGGCTTGTTTTCAGTTTTATTCCTCCATATCAGCTTGATCTTGCCCCTTTTGAAGGATTAGGAGATTCTAGTGAAGAATGCGGAAGGGTAGAGGGCAATGGGCAATGACTTTCAGGAGGCAATCCAACTTTTTTGCCTGATTAGACTAGGAAGGGCAGCTAGGTGGCTCTGTGGACAAAATGGTGGGTCTAGAGTCAGAAAGAATAAAATTCATTCTCAGACATTTACTAACTGTGTGACTATGGGCAAGTCACTTAATGATGTTTGTCTCAGTTTCCCCAACTACAAAATGAGCTGGAGAAGAAAATGGCAAACCACTCCAGTATCTTTGCCAAGAAAACCTCAAATATGGTAATGAAGAGTTGGACATGATAGAAAGAAGTGAACAACAACAGACCAGGAAGCTTAGTGATCTCTGGTTCCATTTTTTAGACTCAGAATAAAAGAAAGGGCAGTTGTAGGCTTCTATGTGTCTATACTATATGACAGCAGAATGCATACCCTATTTTCATGAGGGCAGACTGGATAGTCCAGACCTTTGGAACAGGGACTTTGTAGCTAAATTCTTCCTCTATTGAACTAAAGCTTTGGACAAGGAGCAGCTCATTCTAATGGTGATATGGTTTACTACCTAGTTCATTGCAGTTGGCAGCAGGAGATCTGGATTCATACCTTGCTTAAGTTATGTGTTCATGCCCAAGTCACTTAACAGCTCTGAATCTCAGTTTTCTTATCTGTAAAATAGAGACACCTGTACTTCTTACTTCATACAGCTGGGAGGAAAGGGTTGGGATTTTTTTTTTTGCGCAAATTTTATGAAAAGACTGAATTTTTAAAAAAGCATTTATTAAGTACTTACTAAAGTCTAAAGCACCCTGCGATACAAAGAGAAAAGATGGTCCGTGATCTCAATGAGCTCACATTCTAATGAGTGAGACAGACATTTGGAAGATTTTAGCTGTGAGTCAGATTGATAGGCCCCATGGTCCTTGTGGTACAATGGCCAAACAAATTCTATTGCTTCTTTTAAAATTCCATTTCTACCGATAACATTGTATCTGTTTCTGATGTTGGATATGATTTTTTATTAGATTGAAGGTCCCAACTTTAGATTATTTATTATTTTTATTATTTATTAGATTAATTAATTAACCTGATTTTTGAAAGGTCTAACCATTGTTGAAGTATAAATGCTTTGTTCAGGGAACCTTGTGACACTGGACCACAGCGTTCTCCCACCTTTAAAATCTTTTGTAGTGATTTGTCCCATTCTACTAGTTCATTACTGTATATTGTTCTTTTTTTTCTCTTTTCCTACACAATTTAGCATTTTATTGAATCAAGCTGTAGCACTGTCATGCTCCCATATTGTTATCTGGGTGCACGTTTTGTCTCAGGAACTTGGATGAAAGCTATTATTGACCGGGAAGGACCTTGTCTCTAGTACATTTCTTTTGTGATCCATAGCACCCAGAGTTGTAGTTCCAAAACAATGATTGATTAATTTAATTTTTCCCTCTACTACAGATGTTCCATACTAAGTATGCATCTGACAAGAGGTTACAAAATATTTGTGATTGAATTGAACGAAATTCAGCACAAATAGATGGAGTGCTTATTATGCTCACAAGGCATGATATTATGCAGTATGCTTTGCTGCTGTTAAATAAAAATACCATAGTTTCCCCCATACCCTCCCTACCCTGAGGAAGGCGAGAATTCATTTCTTCTCATTCCATCTCCCTAATTAAAGGTTTGATCCCTCCGCCCCCATAAAGAGGCAGTAAGCGCTAACTCTATCAAGACACAGACAAAACACGATATCTGCTGGTAGGTTTTATTTTTCTTATTACTTATCCTGGTGATTTATCAGCAATATGTTTTTAGTTAGTTAGCTAAGATCACTCAATCACACCTCTCTAAAAATTAGAATTATGGGTAATTGAACTTTTCCATTCTTCCATTATATTTCCAGTCTGTTCTCTTTAGATTGGAATAATTTTCTGTAGGTTGTAGGAGGTCATACATGACAGAGCTGAGACTTAGTTTGAGCTCCCAAACCAGCAGACTGGGATCTCTCACTTGATTTCAAGATTTTACTGGCAAGAATCTCAAGTCATTTGTTTCTGACATACTCCCTCTTGTCTTTCTCCTTACTTATAACCTTCTCCCACTTCCCAACTCAACTCCTATGTGACCAAATTCTCAGCTGGAAAAGGACACTGTCCCCAGCTCAGGGATTTTAGAGTCAGCACAAGTCCCCTAATCTTTCCTATTGTCATGGAAAGGCTTTGAGTAAACAAAGTATTACTCCTGCTCATGGAAAGTTTGGTGATCATAGCTTTAAATTATTTCTACTTCTGAATGATAGCTTTGAATAAGTGGATCTTGAGTAGAAAACTTTCTCTGACTATAAAACTGCAAAGTTAAAAATCATCAAAATGAAAAATCACTAGTTTGCCAAACCAGTCTGGACATAATTGGCCTAATTCTCCTTATTTAAACCTGGAAGTAAATACGTTATTGAACAATTATACAGCACATATCACATCTTCCTCATGTAATACATATATTATGATGAATAGCATATATTCCTCATCTAAAAGAGCTTTTCTTCAAGGCTGCTTATACCAGATTACATTGTTACATTCAAGAATTATTTATTAGGTTAGATAGATTAGATAAAGCATTTATCAAGAAATTACTATTGCCAGGTCCAGTGCTGAGCTCTGGGGATACAAGTTCAAGGGAAAAATTAAGATAGGTCCTGCCCTCAAGGAGCTGGCATTCTTTTTTTTTTTTTTTTTTTTTTGCTTTTTGGAGGGGGAAGGCAAGGCAGTTAGGGTTAAGTGACTTGCCTAAGGTCACACAACTAGTAAGTATTAAGTGTCTGAGACTGGATTTGAACTCAGGCCCTCCTGACTGCAGGGCTGTTGCTCTATTCACTATGCCACCTAGCTGCCCCAAGGAGCTCGCATTCTTAATGGGAAGGTAGAAAAGGAATTGGACTATACATAAAAAGGAACTGAAAAAGAGTGGAGGAAATTTTCCCCAAGAGCCAGGTTAAAAGTGATCTTGGCTGGTGAAGATACTTCCTTCAATGGAAGTTCTGGGGAGGAACTTGCCAATCAGAAGAGGAGTTGAAAACAATAGAGTTTTCTCCTCAATGATAAAATACCTGGAGTAAAGGAATATTTTTTCTCTCCCCCCTCTCTGTCTCTGTCTCTGGTCTGTCTCTCACTCATACTCATACACAAACCCCCAATAAATGTTCTTGGAATTAAAAGATGAGTCTGGCCATTACTTTGGATATTCTGAAATTAAATAAAGATCATGGAATGGAGCCACTCTTTGAACCTCAGTTTCCTTATCTGAAAAATGGGGATAATTTTGTTTACACTACTTTTTTCATGGTTTTGTTAAAAAAAAAGTGTTTTGGAGACCTTAAAGTGTTATGAGAATGTGAGCTATTATTGCTCCTACCTAGGATTTATTAATTCAACAATAGGTTTGTTAGTTAACTAAATTCTTGGTGGTAGGCCATAGAATCAAAGGATTGGACAGAAAAGGCATCCCTTCTTTGGCCAATTGAACATTTAAATGTGACAAGCACAGCCACAACATGTGATAGGTACAGTTCATTGCCTACTGAAAACACTTTTCATTTATCTATTCAACACAGACAGGTTATTCAAGGTTACATAGAGGGAGCTTGAGTTTGAATACGGCATTTTGTTTCCCAGTCTATTGGTCTTTCCACAATGCCACACTGCTTCTCAGTTCACATTCCTTTTTTGATGAAAAAGGATGTATAGTCAAAATGATAGAAGAAAGTGTCTTGTCTCATCTCTCTGACTTTTACAATTTTCTCCTACTGTAGAATGCCCCAGTGGCCAAGTTAGCTCCTATTCCCCCAATATGGTTATACAGTCTTCTCTTGCTTCCGTTGGAAACAGTAAAGTCATTCTTCAGTGCTATAAACTGGAGGGCTCACATGCTGAAGGTCAGTGTGCTCAGAGATATTTTATAGCCTGTAAGCACAACATCCATTTACAATGAGGCATCTCGGGGCCATGAATCATCTCAGTGATAGCACTAGCCTCTTATTTGCAATGAAACGGGAGGGAAAAAAATGTACTTCCACTACTTTTGTTGATACAGTTTGAGTTTTGAGTTGTCTCCCTCTTTCCCTCCTAAATTCACATTAGAGAAGGCCAACATTTGATAGAGTTATGTATGTGGAACCATACAACACATATTTCCATATATTCTTTCTCTGGAAGTAGAGAGCATTTTCCTTCATAAATCCTTTGTAGTTGATTTAAATGATCATAATTCTCAAAATAGCTTAGTCATTCACGATTACTCTTCAAACAACATTGCTGTTGCTATATACAATGTACTCTTGGTCCTGCTCATTTCACATGTCTTTCCATGTTTTTCTAAAACCAACCTGCTTATCATTTCTTATAGCATATTAGTATTTCATCACAATCATGTGCCACAACTTAACTCAGCCATTCCCCAATTGATGGGCATCTACTTACTTTCTAGTTCTTTGCCATGACAAAGAGAGCTGCTATACATATTTTAGAGCATAATGGTTCTTTTTCTTTTTCCCTGATTAGCTTGAGAAATAGACCTAATAGTGGTATTGCTGGGTCAACAGGTGTATACAGTTTTATAACTCTTTGGGTATAATTATAAATTTCTTTCCAAAATGGTTGGATCAGTTCACAATTCCACCAACAGTGTATTACTGTCCTTACTTTTCTGCATTCCCCCCATTTGTCACTTTCCCCTTCTATCATTTTAGCCAATCTGATAAGTGTGAGACAATACCTCAGAGTTGTTTTAATTTGCATTTCTCCAATCAACAATGATTTAGAGTATTTTTTTCATATTGTTATATATATAGCTTTGATTCCTTCTAAAAATTGCCTCTTCATATCCTTTGACCGTTTATCAATTGGGGAATTACTAATATTCTTTTTTGGTTTGTTTTTGTTTTTTGTTTTTTGCTTTTTGCTTTATTTGGAGGGGGGAAGGCAGGGCAATTGGGTGACTTGCCCAAGGTCACATGGCTACTAAGTGTTAAGTGTTTGAGGGTGGATTTGAACTCAGGTCCTCCTGACTCCAGGGCCAGTGCTCTATTCACTGCTCCACCTACCCACCCCAAATTGCTCATATTCTTACAAATTTGACTCAGTTCTCTATATATTTGAGATATGAGGCCTTTTCTGAGAAAATGGCTCCCTCCTCCCTCCCTTTTCTTCTTTCCTTCTAATCTTGGCTACACTGGTTTTATTTGTACAAACCTTTTTAATTTGCTGTAATCAAAATTTATCTATTTTGTATCCCACAATGCTCTCTATTTCTTGTTTCTTCATAAATTTTTCTCTTATCAATAAATCAGATAGGTAATATGTTCCATTCTCTTCTAAATTACTTAAGATGTTTCCCATCCTGTCTAGGTCATGCATCCATTTTGAACTTATCTTGGTAAATGGTGTAAGATAATTGTTCTGTACCTATTTTCTGCCAGACTGCTTTCCAATTTTTCACAACATTTTTTTTTATCAAATAGTGAGTTCCACTTCCACTCTTGCCAGTGAGAAAATATGCCTTTGTCTTCATTCATGGCTTCCTCTTTAGAGAATGATTGAGAAGGCATGGGATGGGGGATAGGGAAGAAGAAAAGAACCCCTGCTGAAAAAATTTCCTGGGATGGACCTAAAGGGGACCTTTACACTTAAGGAAGATTCCAGACAAAGGGATCTTTGAAAAATGACTTTGTGGCCCTGGTTCTTCAGCACCACTTTGGTTTTGATCCCTAAGAATTCCTGAGGTATCAGAAAGAGGAATAAGTAGGTCTTCCATTTTTCTTGGCACAAATACCTATAGTAGATATACATAAATTCCAGAGCTTGACCTAGGTAACATGATAAACTAATCAGTGTTTGTCTTTAATAATTTTGCTCCATGGTATCATAAACCTAGAGGTCCTTACATATATAAGAGAACTAAGGCTAAGAAAGATTGAATGACTTGTCTAGACTCAGATATTAAGAGATAATGAGTACCAGGATTTAAACCCATCTCTTTAGAGTGGTAGGTACCAAAAGTCTTAGCTCACTGGATTGCAACACATCACCATTCCTTCATCCTTTGTAGTGCCTTTATGGAGTCCCATCCTGCACTATTTCCCAGGATGGCTCCTCACTTAACCCTATAACTCTGGAAGATACACCCTAGTTCAACATTTCCCCAATTTTCCTGTTTTCCCCTAGTTTATCTTGAGTTTTCTTTGAACTGGATTCTTTAAGCCTATTAGGACTATCCATCTAACAAACTAATTAATCACTATTAAATGTGAAGGCTGCTATATCATATATTGGGGGTGGAGCAGGTATCTCTCCTTTTAGTGTTGAATACTTGGACTACAGGCCAAGATGATACCTGTTCTTTTTTTCTTTTTTTTAAACTTCCAGTCATTTAGGGAATAGAAGTTCATCTTTCTTCAAGAAACAGATTTAGTTAACTCCAGCCTGACTTGGTGCTCTATGACTGCAAGTTCTCCAATATGTGACCAGAAAGAAGAGGAAAAAAGAACCCTGGGGTCTGCAAAATTAAGCTATCCTTTGAGGGCTTTGAAATACTAAGAAATGTGAGAGTAGGAGGATGGTTTTGATGCATGCTGACATAAACCTCCAGAGAAAAAAATTCCTTGTTGCTACTGAAGAATGATAGCCTTGAAACCAGAATGTCATATTATGATTCTCTTCCTAGTTGTGAACTAGTTCTTTTTTGTTGCTTGTTACTATTTCTTCTTCACTGAGGGGCCACAGGAGTTGAAAATTTCATTGGGTGGAAGGATGGGGGTGGAAGGGGAAAAAAGTATTAGTCTAATTCTCAGAATTTTGTCTTCCATCTACCTTATCCCCCTTGTTCATATTATAGAAGAGGTTCTTCATAGGTGGAGATTGGACTGGATGGATTCTAGAATCTTCTTCAACTGAGATTCGGTGAACTACCAATGGTGATCCAATTCTAGTTCTTTTCTCCCTGATCCTGGTGTACAGAAGCCTTTTTAGAGGCAGAGTAGTGTAGTGGAATGGGAATTAGGTAGGGAGTCAGCAGACCTGAGTTTGAATCCAGGCTCTCCTTCACCTTAGTCATGTGACATATGCCAAGTCATTTAACCATTTCAATATACACTTCCAATATCTATCTCTTGGGGTTTTGGTTGGGTTCCTTTGAGGAAATGTTTGTATAGCACTATGTTAACCTTAGGAGAGTTATGTAAATATAAATTTTTCAAGATCCCATTACTGATTCATTATGTTTGTCCTGTTTGTAATATGCCATTTTCTTTGTTTATCATTTCATCCAATTGATGGTGCCAAGAAAAAGCGTAGGGCTCAGAGAAGAGGAAGCTCCATGCTGGAGTGATGTGGACCATCATTTTGGTACCTGCTGACTGCTAATTGCCAGCTTAATCCTTCAGCTGGGGTGCAGCTGGGGGGATCTGCCAGTTGACACAAGGAATATACAGAATGATGAAGAGACCGTAGTGTATTTAACTGGCTTAATGACTGTATAATTACAAGTCTCCCTAAGTGCTCTGCTACAATTAGAGCTCATCATATCCTCACAACATGACAGGCTTAAAAAATATGTAATTACAGGCTACCTCATTATTTGGTTTGAATATGGTTGGGGGTGGGAGGAAAGGGAAGAATTATTTTGAACAAAATATGTCTACACCAGCATTGTTATCTTACTAAATGCTCCAGATAAATAGAGTTACAGAGAGTAGTATTTTCTATCAAAGGGGCACCATACTGGAATAGAAAGAGCATGAGATTTGAAGTCAAGTATTGGTTCTACCATTAATTACCTATATATGTGACTTTGGACACTCTTACTGTATTTCCTTAGTTTTCACATCTGTAAAATATGGGAATTAAATGGATTTGTCCATTCAGCTATGAGATCCTTGAGAGCAGAAAGTTCTTTTGCCTTTTTTTGGGGGGGGGTGGTGTTCCCAGTGCTTCATAGTACCTAGTGCATACTAAAGGCTTAATAAATATTTATTGTCTGACTGACTGGATCAGATGGTTTTTATGGTCGCTTCTAGCTCTGATATTCTATGGTTTTAAAACAACAGGACCTCCTCCTTCTCTCTTGCCATTTCATGGCAAGAATGAATGATACTTATTATGAAATACCAAGACACATGTTTTAGGTGTTATAAAGCAGTGGAATCAAACTCAAATAGAGAGCAGGTTGCTAAACTGTACACAAAGATCCCTGTGGGTTGCATATTGACTTAGAAGACCCCACATTAACACTATTTATGTTCTACTGAATTTTTATTAATTTTGTCAGATATTTCCCAATTACAATTTAATCTGGTTTGGACTCTACTCCTGAGTGTAGGATGCAGCAACTCAGCCTGTTGGCTGCATGTTTGACACCTCTGTTGTAAATGATTTTTACCTCAACTTGAAAACTTCAATTTTATGTCTTCTTTCTGAGCACGCCACTAATAAGACCTGTCTAAACTTCATCTAGCTACTTTTAAAAATATTTTTTATGAATTTAATAGGCATCAATCAACTTAATCATTTTCATATTCAAAGAAGCATAGAAAAAGACAATTGTACATAAAATGGTGAACCTCTAATTTGTATAGCTTGTACAGGTATATAATAAATTTGATATACTATTTCCAATATTGTCCTGCTTGTTTGTGTTTCTTTCTGAACTTCCTTCTGCTCTCTTCTGTATATTGTACAATTATTTCATTGACACTATTTCCTTCCTTCTTCCCCTCTTCCTCCTTGCTTTCTTTCCCTTCTCTTCCTTTTTTCTCCTTGCTCTCATCCTCCTCATCCTTCTCTTCCTCCTCATTCATCTTCATCTTTCTTCTCCATATCCTCATCTCCCTCCTTGTCTTTCTCTTTCTTCTTTCTCCTCCTCGTTTTTAATAAATTCTTGTTGATAACAAGTTATGGCAACATTTCAAGGATATGTGATTACTTTGGATTGGGGCTCCTTCCACCAACAGAGATCCTAACCATCTTAACCATTAGTAGATGACTTCATTAGTTGTCTGGTCAGAAAAATTCACCACCTGTTGGCCAACCTCCTGGTAATGAACCCTTGGACCATTGACACACTGCCCAACCATGGACCCATACTCAAAGCATTTTCAGCTTAGAGGATTCTGTGAGAGTGCAGAATGGCCTTTGAGAACCCTCTGACTGGATGGGGGCATTGGAGGGGGACCCTGGTGGAGGTTTGCTTGTGTAATGAACAATTATCCGACTCATAGACTCATCTTAAATATCTGCCCCCACGCCAACCACCCAACTCTGAGTTGTTAGGCCTGGAGTGAATTATTTAAGGGGATTTTAAGGATCTTCGAAGATGAGTCTTTGTTGCTAATATATGTTATAATTGCTAACATATGTATACATGCACATATGTACATACATGTATATGTATAATTATATAGCATATATAATGTATAATAATGTATAAAATATTATATCTCTTTATTCCTCTCCATCTGGACCTGGGAACTTTTCCTTAGTGAACATTATTAGCTTTTGCTGCTACATTTAGACAATACTCTAGAGCAGTTGTTAACTTTATGCATATATCATGAACCTCTTTGACATTTTGGTGAAGTTTATAGAGCTTTCTCGCAATAATGTTTTTAAATGATGAGAATAAAAGACATAGGATTATAATGGAAAACACTCACATTGTAACAGTTTTCATGGATCCTAGGTAAAGAACCTCCATACTAGTTTCACCATAAACTTAAGGGATAGCCAATTCTCTTCTGGGGAATGCAAAGTAAATATATGGAATTACAGCACAAATGTCCCTTTCAACAGTATTGTTTTATCATTTTCTTGAATAGTGCAGAGGAAGGTAGGTGAAATGAATAGAGGGTTGGAACTGGAGTTAAGAAACCCTGAATTCAAATTCAGCCTCAGATACTTACTAGCTGTGTGACCCTGGATTAGTCATTTGACCTTTGTTTACTTCAGTTCTCTCATCCATAAAACGGGTATAATAAAATCACCTACTTCCCAGGGTTGTCATGAAGATCAAATAAGATAGTTATCTGTAGAAGTACCTGGCCCATTACCTGTCACACAGTGGGCACTACATAAAAGTTTATTCCCTTCCCTCTCCTAGCCTTGTACAGCTTTTGTTTACTCCTTGGCTAGATTCTGGATTTTTTTTTTAAACTTCTTTTCCTAATTGAACTGGGCATATGCTTATGTGGTATCCAGATGAACAATTGGTACGCAGGAAGTTAGCATATGAGCGTATTAGGTTAATTCAGTGTAAATAAGATGAAGGGTCACTTAATTTGTAGTGATGGAGAAAACCAACGAGCATAAGCTGATCTCAAACAGGCGATACTGACACTACTTATGGAGTCTTTCATTTAGGCCTCAGTTGGTTATATAAGCCATCTTCAGGTGAAAAAGTCAGCTAGAGAAACAGCTGACAGAAAGCTGGATTCTGTGTCTCATTAAGGAAGTAGTGCCTGTGTGTAACTGTCTGAGCATGTAGAGGAACAGAAATTTCCATTAAATATCCAGTATCTAAGAAAACGGTCTAAAACCCAAATTCTGGTCCAAGGTCAGCCATGAGTCTTGAGTAAGACTTTAAATATA
>CM053583.1:340901359-340933951 GCA_028627135.1 Pseudochirops cupreus
AGCTCTGCTTCCAGAAGGGAAAGCTCTGTCCCAAATAGCTGGGGTCCTCCCAGCTGCCATAGCTCTCAGGAAGTTGCTGGGTCCCTTTCCTACTTACTTCTGACTCACTGGATAATGAAGACTCCAGGACCGAGGCCCAAGACCGCGATCCGGATCCAGGCCACTCAACGCCAGAGCCCTTGGCCTCTGAACGATCGCTTAGTCCCCCTGATGTCTGCAGGCTGCGGGCGCAGAAGCTGTAATGCGGAGGTGGGTGCAAAACCTCTGCCTTTTGCTTTCCAGCCCTGGAGGCCTTTTGGCCGGGCCGCTTTTCTCCCCCGATTTTGCAAGCTCCAGTGACATAGTTCTGAACGCTGCTCACAGCTGCTGCTAATCCGAGGCTCCGAGGCTCCTCCCATCCAGCCACCCCTGGGGCTCAGCCAGGGCTTCAGGCCAGGCTGGTTTCGGTTCGCAGCGCTGATATGGTTCCTCATAGCCAAGCTGACTTTAGTGGAAAGTATATTTGTGTGCGTTTTGGAGTTCTAGGATTAGTTTAGAGTAATATTTCATGGGTATTTTGGGGTGGCTATGTGAGAGCTGTGATATGTTGCTGCTCCTACGCCGCCATCTTGGCTCCCCTGGTTGTGTTTCCACAATATTCGAATTGTTTCTTCTTGGCTGCTTGTAATATTTTCTCATTGATTTGGGAACTCTGGAACCTGACTATAATATTCTTAGGAGTTTTCTTTTTGGGACCTTTTTCAAAAAATGATCAATAAATTCTTTTAATTTCTATTTTGCCCTCTGGTTCTAAAATATCAGGGCAATTTTTCTTGAGAATTTCTTGAAGGATGCTTTCCAGGTTCTTTTTTTGATCATGGCTTTCAATAATTTTTAAATTGTCTCTCCTTGATCTATTTGCCAGGTAAGTGGTTTTTCCAATGAGATATTTCACATTGCCTTATATCTTTTCATTTGTTTGGATCTGTTTAATAGTATCTTGATTTCTCATAAATTCATTAACTTCCATTTGTTCCAATCTAATTCTGAAGGAATTATTCTCTTCAGTGAACTTTTGAAATTCTTTTTCCATCTGGCAAATTTGGCTTTTTAAGGTATTCTTCTCCTCATTGGCTTTTTGGACCTCTTTTGCCATTTGAGTTAATCTATTTTTTAAGGTGTTATTTTCTTTAGTCAGGTTGTTGACTCTCTTTTCATGATTTTCTTACATGATTCTCATTTCTTTTCCCAATTTTTCTTCCACTTCTCTTACTTGATTTTCAAAATCCTTTTTTAGCTCTTCCATGGCCTGTAACCAATTCATATTTTTCTTGGAAGCTTTTGGTGCAGGGGTTCTGACTTCGTTGTCTTCCTCCTTTTCCATGCTTTGATCGTTTTTGTCCCCAAAAAAGGAATCTAAAGTTGGGTGGCTGTGCTTTCTTTGCTTGCTCGCATTGCCACTCAATTACTCGAATTTTGAGCTGTTTGCCACAGTAGAACTCTGCTTCCAGAAGGGAGAACTTTGTCCCAAATCACTGGAGTTTTTGTAGCTGCCAGAGCTATTAGGAGGGCGCCATCTCTACCACCCCCACCAGTTTTTGCTCACTGGTCACACACCTCAGGACCACCACCCAAGACCACAATTGAGATCCAGGCAGGTTAAGGCAAGAGTGCTTAGCCTCTGAATGGTTGCTTGTCCCCCCACCCCTCTACAATCTGCAGGTCAGGACCTCTGAATCAGCCATGTGGAGGCAGCTGCAGAGCCACTGCTTCTGCTGCTCCTCACTCCAGGGGTCGAGGCCAGACCACAGTCCATCTCCCTCCCCCCACCCCCTGCTCCGATCCAGCTGAGTTCCACTGACATTTTCTTTGTCTTTGGCATTTTCTGGAAACCACCACAGCTGCTGCTGATCGGGACTGCCCTGGAGCTAAACTGTGGGCTCACATGGGGCTGGGCTCTGTTCCCAGCACACTGTGATGGACCCTTCCTGCCAGCCTGCTGGGCTGCCTTCAGCAGGAGATTTGTTTCTCTCTGTCATTTTGTGGGTTCTGTAGCTCTAAAGTTTGTTTAGAGTCATCTTTTATAGGTATTTGAGGTGGTTTTGGAGGGGAGCCCACAGAGTTTTCCTGCTTCTATGCCACCATCTTAACTCTGTCCCATCCCCCCTCCTGCCAGAGGATCTCTTTATTGAAAGAAATCCTCCATTGTGTCCTTTTCTAAAGCAGAACCATTTTGTCAAGCAAATAATGCTTCCTTTCTCTTTCCCAAACCTATGGAGTAGAATCTGGGAACTGATTCATATTTTGATTCTTTCACCTCCTACTTGTGTGATTTTGGGTAAATCATCTAACTTCTTTGACTTCCAGCTTCCTCATCAACACAGTGTATGTTGGAGGAGGAGAGCCACTGATCTAGATGATATTTAAGGTCTCTTTTAGTTTTAAATTTATGATCCCATGAGCCTATTCAAATCTGGATTTTCATATCTTGGTCTTGCTTACAACAAGGTTCACCTGTAATTTATGAAGACTTTTGATCTCCAGAGACTCTAGTTTGGTTCTGTGCAGTTGAAAGAGAGAAGGTGGATGTTGCAGCTTTCCAGTGAAAGAGTTTGTTGGGTCTCTGACTTCCAAAGTACTTATTTTTAAGTGTATCTGGGGATACAAAGAAAGACAAAAAACAGTCTTGGCTAAATCAGTTCCTGCTCTCAAGGATCTCACAGTCTAATAGGAGAGAAAACCTGAAAACAACTATATAAAAACAAGATAATACATATATGTACATATATACATATACATAAATATATGTATATGTATATATGTAGTGTAAATTGAAGATAATTTCAGAGGAAAGCCAAAGATTCTAGAAGGCAGAAGTGAAGAGGAAGAGTATTGAAGACACGAGAGGACATCCAGTGCAGAGGCAGAGAGATTGGAGGTGTCATGAACAGCAACTAGGCCACTGTAGCAGGATTGTAAAGTGTGTGGAGTGGAGTAATATATAAGAAGATGGGGAAAGTAAGAAGGGGCTTAGTTGTGAAGGTTTTTAAAACCTGAGAATTTTATATTTGATCTTGAAGATGCTAGAGAGAAACTAGAACTCATGAAATGGTTGTTTGGGTAAACTGGTCAGACTTGTACTTTAGGAAAATCATTTTTTGTGAAGAATTGTTTCCAGTTGGGAAGAGATTTGAACCAGGGAAAAGAGTTAGAAGGTTACTACTATAGACCAGGAGAGAGGTGATTGATGGCAGATGGGAAAATCTGCCTTCTTAAACCAATAAACCTTGTCTCTGACTGAAAGGTTTGAGAGGTCGAATTCTTTCAAGGCAGACCTGTGTCCTTTGACCTGTCGTCCTGGGGTTCTTAGAATCCTTAGACTGCAACAGTGATGAGCACCTATGGAGGTGGTGGTGGTTGTCCTTCATTCTGAAAGATGACTAAAATAATATCACCATGTTGGGGGTCAAGGTACACTGTGTCTGACTGTGGCTAATCAGACCAATACAAGTTCAGAAAGCTCTATCACACATTGGGTACAAATACTCCACGTGTACATTTGGAGTGGAGATATCTCTAAATTTGCACGTTAATCAATGAGGGCCTATACAACCCAAACAGATGGTTGTGTGGGGAGAGAGAAAGGGAACTGTAGGAGAAATATTATAAAGATAGAAACAGCAATATTTGATTGACTGACCAAAGTTTTTAAATTGTCTTTCAAGCTTCCTGTGAGCAACCTCACCCATTTTCATTTTTGACTTTGCATCCCTAGTGCCTGGCACAGTATAGCAGGCAGTGTACCCTGACATAAATCTTTTAAACTGAACTAAGCGGTGGCTAGGTGGTGCGGTGAATAGAGCACTGGCCCTGGAGGACCTGAGTTCGAATACAGCCTCAGACACTTAACACTTGCTAGGCATGTGACATTGGGCAAGTCACTTAACCCCAATTGCCCTGCCTTCCTCCCTCCAAAAAAAAAAAGCAACAAAAACAAAAACTGAACTGAGTTGACTTCCCTCAGTGAATTCACTAAAGGTTTCTGGGGCAAACAACATTACTGCACTGGCATGAAGAGAGGGAAAAAGAAGTAGGAGTTAGGGTCTGCATTCATGTAAATAATTTCATTTAAAAAGTAACAAAAAAATGGGCAAAGACTAGCTGATTACCTTGGAAAGTAATAATGCTTATCACTTTCAGTCATTAACTAATGAGAACTGATTGTGTTGATATTAAATAGAGTGGTTTTAAGAAAGCTTTCCATAAAGTGAAGCTCTTTGGCGTTATTGAAATCACTGATCTCTTTTCCCCTGGAGTGTAGAAACAGCTGTCCTTAGATCCCATGGTATAGTGAAGGCCCACAGGAGAACAAGGATGGTGGATAAGTAAGCTTACCTTTAGTTCCCTTCATCTGAAATTCTAGTTTTATAGTTAATAGACAAAGAGCTACTGTATTTCTTAAATTGTTCAGGTCTACCCAGCCAACTCAGCCATTTCAAAACCAGATAATTTCAAATTTACATCCTTCGTTCACTTTTATACAGTACTTAAGGTTTACAGGTGTTCAAAGAACCTAGCTTATATTATCTCTCTCTAATCTAGTGAGGTAAGAAGCTATTATTATACTCATTTTAAAGGTGAGGAAACTGAGGATTCTTTACTTGCAGTCATGAAGGTAGTGTATGGGGTACAATTAGACCCCCCACTTAGTCCATTTACTACCAAAATATAACCATGGCATAGAAATAACTCTTCCTATCTCCACTCTCTAGACCCACCACACCCTTTATCTGAGTTGAATACTTAGAAATTAATGAGTTTTTTAGAAATAGTTTGCTGTTATCCACAGTACTATCCTACAATAGTCACTAAGTAATCCTTTGGAGTACTCCTATCACTACTTTGCTGTTAGCCAGAATTACTGGAAATGTTTGATTAACACTTCTAAGCACACTTGGTCCTCGAAGATAGGCAAGGTTTTCAGAATACGGTTGACTTTGTGGAGACTTTTAGATCTAGTAATATAATCAGAGAGCTGCTTATTGGTTAAGGAGATAGTTCTTCCATTGTCACTCTTACTTAAGGAATCGTCTAGATAATCGGCTGCTGGTTGCATCATCTTTTACTTTTGCTGGTCATGCATCCATTTTACAGATATTCAGTGAACATTTACTATGTGCAAGGCATAATGCTGGAACCTGTTGGGGAAAATCCTGATCTCAAAGAACTCAGTCAAGACATGTCTATATACTAGACAGACAATAGTGTGTGTGTGTGTGTGTGTGTGTGTGTGTGTGTGTGTATGTGTGTGTGTGTGCGTACACACGCATGTGTAAAGCATTCGATTTGGTCAAGGACCTGGGTTTAGATCCCAGTTTTTCTCCTTAGTTTCCTGTGTGACTTTCAGAAAACTGCTTGACCTCTCTGGGCCTTAATTTGCTTCTCTTTCATTTATTTATTTATTTATTTATTTTTAATTGATCTGTTTATTTACTTTTAGTTTACAAGATTCAGTCCCACAATCCCTCTTAATTTGCTTCTCATCTGAAAATCTGTGAGATGAATGATCTCTAAATTCCCAGTTTCCCATCCTGTCAAAAACAGACTATGAAAGCCGCCTAAGCCAGCTCTCTAAAGGGATATGTTCGATCTGAGGAAGGAGTGACTACTACTAGCTGGGGAAAGCAGGGAAGGAGGGGGCAACTCTGTAGGACTGAGGATATGAAGGAGCCTAGATGTTATTTCTGTGTTATACAAAGTTGATGGTGTGATCACCTAGCCTAGAGTTGCCTAAAGGAAACTCAGTCTGTTTCTAGTTGATCTGCAAGGACACTAAATTGAACTTTGGGGAGCGTTGTTTTTTTTTTTTTTTAAATAAGGATCTTAATGAAGATGCACAGCCAGTTTGTTAACAAAGATTTATTGAGCACCTGTACGGGTGCTTGCTTCTATTCCAGGCCCGGGAGCATCATTCTTATTAGACAAAAGCCATTTCCTAAAGAAAAATGAGCTATCATTACTGCTTTGAGAAGCCAATTCCCCAGCAGGTCAATTAATGAAAGCTGACAGTGAGCATGGCAAGGCAGCAGCAGGGACCTAAGGCCTGCTGCACCAGTTACAGTTTGGAACCCTGTTGGGCCATAGCTGTTCATTGCCCAGCCCCTTCCATTTCTGTTTAATGCTCTATTCTTTTACTCCCATTTTAACTGGCAAGAGCTAATTATTCCAGACACTTGTAATTCTGTCGTGCTTTTCATCCCTGAAGCTCAAAGTGTTTTAGAAACGTTAATTAATTTTCACAACAGTTCTGTGAAGGAAGTATCATTATCCTGGTAGTACCAGTGGGGAAATGAAGGCACCAAGAGGCAAGAGGGACATGCCTCCAGTTGCTCAGTGACTCAATCAGGGTTCTGGGAATGGAACTCATAAACCTGAACTTCAATCTCTAGCCTGAGACGCTAGCCTCACAGGACCCAGAGCTGAAATAACTGCGGAGAGTTATATTGGGGATTAGCAAATTAGGTACAAGGTTTCCGTAGCTCAGAAGCATCCAAACAAGTTTAGGGTGAGATGTCAAGTACGATGAGTAAGCATTTATATGGCACTTCTTGTTTGCAATGAGCTTCCCAGCCATCATTTTTATGGGTCATTAACTCACAAAAGTTCTAGCAGGTAGGTGAGTATTGTGACCCCCCATTTTATAGCTGAGGAAAAGGAGACATACAAAGGTTAAGGACTTAACCCTAGGCCAAAAAGAGACAAAACTGCAGAGTTGGGCTTAAAGATCAGATCCTGATGACCAAGATTACGGATCACACCAGTCTGCCTTCTTAGAACTGATCCACAGGTAGTTCCACAAAGGTCCATGTAGATAAGAGCTCTCTATTCAAAAAAGTCTTAAAATTTACCGAGAAACTTGGCTAGAAGCATTTCTTTGCATCATCTTATGGTTTCTGTCTAAACAACATAATAAGCATTGGAGTTTGGAGGGCCTTCAGAGATCCTCTAATTCATGAGTTTTTAACCCTTTTAGGAACATGGACCCCCATGGCATGTCTAATGAAGCCCATGGACCCCTTCTCAGAATTATGTTTTTAAATTCATAAAAATGAAATGCATGCATTTACAAAGGAAGCCAATGATACTGAGATGCAGTTAGCAGAGTCTCCAAAAAAAAAGTTCACAAAACTCCAGAATGAGAACTCTTACTCTTAGACCAATTCACTTCATGGTCAAGGAACCTGAGACCTAGAAGGGGGAAATGATTTCCTTCCGATTGATAAGTAGCAGTGCCAGATTTTGAACTCTGTGACTCTTGGAGATTAAATTTAATTTTCTGAAACCTTGCTGCCTCCCTCAGAGGAATTAGCTGGAAAAAACACCAAGGATCCTCAATGCCATTAAAAATTTTTAAAAATTATTATTATAATTTTTTTCAATGCCATTTTGTTGAGAGTTTTAGACTTGAGTGGCCTCAGCCACTTTTGTCTGTCTAGGCCAGAGAGGCTGAAATGGATTGTGCCCAGGAATAGGAACCCATCCCAGGGTATTACTGCCAAGTCAACCAAAGGGATGGCCTTGGAGTTAAGAGTCCAAGGAGTCTTTTTGGAAGGAAATTTCCTGGCAACTTGAATCTTACCCTTATTCTCTGAACTTCCTTGCTACCAGTACTCATAAATAGTAGCTTGCATTTACATAAGTTAGTTCTTTTATTATTCATATAGCACTTTCTAGTCACAAAGCACTTCACATACTTATTGGATTCTCACAACAATCTGATAAATAGGATAAGTGTTTTTATCCCTGTGGCTCAAATAGGTTAAATGAATTGTCCAGAATTCTGAAATAATAAATGATAGATTGGGGAAAATCACCTGGGTCTTCTGACTCCAAGTTCAAGGTTCTTGTTGCCTCCCTAGACCTGGAGGCTGGCACACGAGATTACGGTATTGTGTTCTGAGTGGGTGTCCTTCCATTTCAATTTCATCCATAGGGTACCTAAGCTACAGCATGATTCTGAGCAGCCTTAGACTGGAGTCCAAAAGAGCTTAAAGTCTGTGTATCAGCGTATCCTATCTGCATTACTGTTTGCCTGTGTCTATATTTATTTGTCCACCTATAACTCTATCATTGATACACTTAATATGACCTCTATCACCATAGATTATTGACCAGATTCAGGGAGGAGAATGGAAGGATGAATCCCTTTACCTCTTTACCCTAGATCACCTAAGACAGTTGGAATTCATGAAATGCCCAAAGGGAAGAGATGAAGACAGTCTCCTTCCAGCCCCCTTACCTACCCTTACTCAACTGTTTAGGCTCAGCTCTCTTGTTCAGACATTCTTTCTGTATAGGGGTTTGCAGTCTTTGGGTGGAACCCTGCCATGTAATCCCACTTCCTCTTAGCAAGGCCTTCTATGAACCTTTTGGGCATAAATTACGCCCATCTGCTCCCTTCCATGCTGTGTGAGGGAGGGGAACACATGGGCCTTAATGAATATTGTGTTCCACATCTGCAGCTGTCTGGAACAATGGAAGCAGAGAATGCAAACTCTGTAAAGATTTTACCTCTCTTCCCCCACCAAGTCCCTGGATACCAAACAAGCAGGTTCTTCTGGGTGTCCTACTCCTGCTGGAATTATAGCCATAATGTGACAGAGGCTGCACCAAGCACTTCATGCTCAAATCTGCCAGAAAAGATTCTTCTCTTTCCTCCCACCCCTTGTTTCCCCCTTCAGTTTGTTGTGAATATAGGAACGATTCAGGCTCAGTGAGTCATCTTGTGCCCCCTTTTCAGTTGAAACCCCAGTTAGATGGTAGTACTTAAAAACAACAATTGTAACATTTATGTAGTGTCCAACACTTACTAGTGCATACTGTACCTATTACTGATGTTATTATACTCTTTTTTTTTTGTGCTTTTTTGGAGGGGGAAAGGCAGAGCAATAGGGGTTAAGTGACTTGCCCAAAGTCACAAGGCTAGTTTTTATGTTAAGTGTCTGAGGCCTATTTTGAACTCAGGTCCTCCTGACTCCAGGGCCAGTTCTCTATTCACTGTTTTACCTAGCTGCCCCCACTTATTACCCTCTTTTTATAGATGAGAAACACAGAGAGGTTAAGTGATTTTTTTCATGGTTGCAGAGGTAGCAAATATCAAAAGTTACATTTGGAACCCAAGTTTCCCTATCTCTAAGTCCAGAACTTTTAAAATACAATCTGGTGATGCCTCGCCATTTTCAAGATCATATGGTCTACCCCTTTATTTTATAGATGAAGCCAGGAAAAAGGAAGTGACTTGCCTAGGGTCACAGAGGTAGCTGAACTGGGATTTGTTTGTTCTGCTCTCCAGTTGGTCAGTAGTGAGTCAGACTGAGAAATACAGTATAGTTTTTAGGACTAAAAAGGGCTGAGTCTCCAAGAGAAAAAAAAAAGCCCACTCTACATTCTTCTTCTCAGCTCAGGGCAATGTGCTAAAGTAGACAGAATGAGTCCTATCTTGAGTCGGACACTTGGGTTCAAATCCTGGCCCTCGCATTTACTACCTATGAGACCTTGGACAAATCACCTAACCTCTCTGGGTCCCAGTTTTCTCATTGTAAAATGGGTGGGGGAAAGGAGGGAAAGAAAGAGAGAGACAGAGAGAGAGAGAGGGAGAGAGAGACAGAGACAGACAGAGAAAGACATTGGATGACTTCTAAGATCATTTTCCATTCTAAATCTGGGATCCCATGATTTCTCACTCAGGGTCAGCTGGAAGGTTCTTCTTGGGTTAAAAAATTCTAAGTACTCCCAACGCTGTGCTGCTCCAGCCACAGGGGCCCTATATTGGAATAATAACAACAACCACTGGGGAGGGTACAGGGAGCTGCCAGTGGAGACTGGAAAGGAGAAATCTGAATTCTATGCAAGGAAGAGGGGGATGGGGATGGGGCGGAGAACTCAGCCCAAGAACAGATTGAAGCCATTAACATTTGATCAGTTTGGTATTGTTCTTTAGCTAGACCACAGCTTATGAGAGACTGTTTAATAAATGTCTGGTTGGGGTCCAATCCTGAGCAGCCAAAATGGGTGTTACCATGGATTCAGGGTAGGATGTTTCCCACACAAGTTACTCTTTCCCACCCTGAACTGTGAAAAACTCAGAGATTTCATTGGGGTCTTCCCTTTATTCTCCAAAGCCATAGCTCCCTGGGCTGTCTGCACCAGCCCCACCTTATGGTGGCCCCCAGAGGGCCTGGCCAACCTGGCCAACCTAGCCCTAGGTTACATTCAGGCCTGCCAGCAGGAGCCTGACATCAGAGTGTTCTCTGTCTACTCTCTGAGGCAGCTGCAGCACACAGACAGCCAGCACATAGAAACATCAGCAGCCCTGCTGGTCATTTCTCCATCTTCTTTTCTCCTTTGTCCCTTCACTCCTCATTTCCCTATATCCCACTGAGACTGTCCAGCCCACTCTGTGAAAACAAGAGGCCCTGGGCTAGCCTGTGTTGTCATTGGCTCTGAAGAGAAAAGATGGAAAGTCAAGTGCCAAAGATGATGTTTGCTTGGGTTGGGAGAAAGTTGGGGGACTCAGGGAATGACCTAGAGAGGAAATTGGGAAGGGAAAGAGATGGAGAACCCAACTGGAAAAGCAAATTCTAGTGGGAAAAGTGCTACAAGAAAGTTCTGGGGTTATAAATAGGACTAAAAAAACCCCTCATTCTAATTCTACGCGGCCCTGAGGAAGTCTTCTAGCATATCAAAGTCTTAGTCCCTTTCTATAGAAAAGGATGAATATGCAGTACCAACTTAAAGTATAGTGGACCCTGGATATGTACTGAAAATGGATAGTAGTCTTAGAACATCACATCCAACATTCCTCTCAGTTCAGGCAAAGATGAGGCAAACAATCCGTGCCAAATAAGACATACAGGAAAATATGAAAACTTCATTGATCTAGAAGGAACTCCAGAAGCCATTTATTCTACCTCCCTAATTTTATAAATGAAGAACTAAGACCAGGAGAAGTTTAAGAGCATGTTCAAGGTCACCTAGCTAATAAATGTCTGAGGCACAATTTGAACCAAGTTCTGACTTGGGATCCATTATGCCACGCTATCTCTCGGAAGAGCCCATAATGTCTGGTAAGTACTAGATCTGAAATGGTCAATCTGAATGATTTTTATTCTCAAAATCTGCCTAATAGGCAGTG
Source organism: Pseudochirops cupreus (assembly GCA_028627135.1). Lineage (NCBI taxonomy): Eukaryota > Metazoa > Chordata > Mammalia > Diprotodontia > Pseudocheiridae > Pseudochirops > Pseudochirops cupreus. The sequence goes on from CM053583.1 coordinate 340,912,533, forward strand.
CTTCAGCTGCAAATTAAATTTGAGAAAAATGGGCAAACACTCAGCTTCTCACAGATATAATCGTTTGACTAGCATTCGTGAGCTGCTAGGAAATATGATGCACTGGCAAACCTGGCTTGCAATCCATAATGCAATTTGTAAGCACTGTGGGTTAGCATTCAATTTAATTCAGGTCAACAAACACTTATTGAGTGCCCACTGTGTCCTTAGCATTGTGCCAGATGCCATGTGGCTTGCAACAGAAGCAAAAAACCGAACCAAGCCAAACAAAAAAACAGAAGGAGCTACCAATCTAGATGGAGAAACAAGTCATATTATGTGTATATCCTAACCTACATCCATAGAACAATCCCCAGGCCTAGCAGAAGGTAAGCTCCTTGATGGAAAGAACTGTTATTTTTCATTTTTTGTATAATCAGTGCCTGACATTGTGCCTTAAACATAGTAGGCACTTAATAGATGTCTGTTGGATTGAATTGATTCTCTTCTTTCTTACTTTGCTTCTTAGACTCCTGCCTCCACCCCACTCCCTTTCCCAGCATCCTTTAAGGCTTAGCTCATCTATCCATGGGCATCTTCCATGGGTAATTTTTTTTCCTGATCCTCTTAGTTGCTCATGTTTTCTTCTTCTTCAAATTATCATGTATATACTTACATGCTTATATTAATGAATAATTGGTCTTGTGATTTTTTGGGGGGCCTGGGGATGGGGATAACTTGGGCCTTTATCTCCTAAGTAGAATATAAGCTTCTTGAGTCAAGGACTGTTTTTATTTTTATTATTATATGCCTAAATCCTAGCAGAGTACCTGGCACAGAGAAGTAAATTAATGCTTGTTGGATTAGATTGGAAAAGTTAAGTGGGATATAGTGTTATATAGACTTAAATGCTGACAGAACTCAATATAAGCTAGGATCATTGTGAAGAAAGTCAGTTCTAAGTTAGGCTACAGTTTATGAGACTGCTGAAGAAATGTCTAGTCACTATTCACATAGGATTAGCCAAGGAAGACTTTTGAGGTGGTGAGACGAGCTGAACCTTAAATGAAATTTAACAATCACTCTGGGAACCATGGGTTTTCTATTTTCCCATTTTTTTTTAAGGATTTGAATCTTATCTTAATAGTGTGGGACTGACGGAGGATCCTAAAGACAAAAGAAAGGAAGAAAATACCATCTGTCATAAAAGAGCAGCTGGAATCAAAGCGACATAATTACTGTTAATAAAGAGTTTTATGTTTGTGTGGTTCTCTGTAGAAAAAAATAGTTATGGAACTAAGGTTGGGTAAAATGGAATATTTAATATATATTCTCTAAAGAAATTTTTCAACTGCTGATTACTTCTTTATTTTTGTTTTTTAATTTTTGTTTCCAAAATTACCCAGGAGAATCCTTAGAGGAGACTAGACACATGGAAAGTTTCAGCTTTTAAAGTTCATCTGGTTTTGAGTTTCTTGCGTGCTAAAAAGTCTTCAATTTAAAGCAGGGAAAACGTACTTTTTTCACCAGCATCAAACTAAAAAATGGCTGAAGGGATTTTATTCAAACTTCCAAAAAAATTCACCTTTTTGCCAAGACCCAGCATGGAAAATTTTAGCCCCAAAGGATCATTCTTTGGCAAGTTACATGAGCTAATGAAAACAGAGGGGTATAAAGGAAGCCTGTATGTAACTTCAACTATAGTGGTCACTAGGGCTGGCATTGTAGTGAGAAGAAGGACCTTATTCAATAACCTCTCTTTTAAGTTGCAGCTTTTTTTTTAGTCATCAATATGGATGAGATGTGGATTTGAAATGGTCACCAGAAAAAAAGAGTATGCTGTCAATGAACGAGCTCTCGTAATCACTCTGCTCCAACTGGCTTTGCCTTCAAACACACCTTTGACAAAAATCAACCCCAAGTGGAAAGCAGAAGTCGGCCCAAATGATGTGTTGAGAGCCCTCAATCTGCAGATGGAAGGAGAAAGTCACGAGCACATATAAGGCCTAGCTAATGTCCATTAAACCAAACCAAGTGCCATTTTCTGGCTTTCAAGCTGATGTAATATGACCCTATCTTACCTAGCCATTCCTTTTTTCCCATTACTCCAAAAGATGGTTTACTAAAGTGGAGGAAAGACCACTAGACTGGGAGTCAGGAGGCCTGGGTTTGAGTATCAGATTTGCCATTTATTTGTTTTGGGAACTTAGACAAAGAATTTGATTCTCTGGGGTTCAATATTCTCATCTATAAAAAGAGGAAGGTTAATTAGATTAATTTTAAGATCCTTCCTAGCTCTCACTTTCTGTGACTCTATGTGTCCTCTCTCCTGGTTAGGTCAGTCTTTTCACTTTTCCCAAATACACTTGTCATTTCCTCTTCTTTCCCTTAACTCATTTGTTTCCCTCTCACTAGGAAAGTCCTCCCCTCTCATTATTATTATTCAAATTCTACCAGACCCTCAAGGCTCAGTTCAAGCTTCATTTTCTCTATGAAACCCTCTTGTCACTGTTCCTTTTTTCATCTTTCTTTCTAATGCACTCTTTTTTTTTTGGAGGGGGAAAGGCCAGGCAATTGGGGTTAAGTGACTTGCCTAAGGTCACACAGCTAGTAAGTGCCAAACGTCTGAGATCAGATTTGAACTCAGGTCCTCCTGACGTCAGGGCTGGTGCTCTATTCACTTCCAATGCACTCTTAACAGAATTTGGAGTCTACAATTCAAAAATTAGCACTAAATTAAGTACTGGATGGTATTAATTCTCATTGGACTTGGAGTCAAAAGATTGGGTTCCAGGCCTGGCTTTCCCACTGACTTACTATGTAACTTTGGGCATGTAATTTAACCTCAGTTTTCTCATCTGTAACCTGAGAGGACTGGACTAGGTGATGTCTCTGAGCTTCTTTCTAATTCAAAGACTCTCTGGTTGTTTGAAAACCACCTTTAACAACACATTGAAAATAAACACTATTTTTCTATTTTGGCAGGTTTAACGAGAGCCATTTTGCAATAAGAACAGCTTTTACCTACCAATGAAATACATAGATCATTAGGTTGGAGCCTGGTGCCAGCATGGACATAGGCAGGTGGAGGGATGCTTGGCTTCCCTTAGTTAAACATTTGAAGCATTCATTTGAAGATACCTTATACAGATGCTTGAGCTTCATGATTATAGTCTAAGTGACTAGACAGACAGGAAGAAGGAAGTAAACGACCACAACGAGAAAAGGCAGGCAATGAGAGCAGATGGTCCCTCAGTGGCACTGTGTGAACTGTTAGATACGGGATAGAAAGTTTCATGTCCCACTACGGGAATAAAGGAGGAGGAAGCTGGTTGTTTGGTGTTTCAATCTGGCAAGATCTGGTCTGCCTTTAGGGTCTGATGATCTGCTTGAGATATATTGGAAGCCCAGCATCCCAAGAAATGCTATTGAAGATAAAGAGGAAAGGTAGGATATTGTCTCTGATCTTACAGAGGTTACAGTGATCTTCATAGGGACAAGATACATCAACAGGAAACAACTAGAGAATAATTACAAGGAGCACTGTAAGTAGATGCAAGGAAGAACAGACCAGATATTATGCATTCGTATTGAATTAATTCAGAATAAAGGAAAGGTTAGTTAGAGAAGGTTGACTAGTCCTCCATCTTTTCCTCAAGGAAGTCTCAGGGAATAATTGATTTTCACAAACTCCCTTTCTGGAGGATAGTCCTTTTGCAAGTGACAGGCACTAGACAATTTATATATCTGTGTTGAAACAGACCTTAAAGTCCATCTGGTCCAATCAACTCATTTTATAAATGAAGAAATTGAAGACCCAATAGGGCAAATTATTTGCTCATAAAGGTTATAGGTAGTAGAGCTGGGATTTGAACCAAGTACTCTTAGTATTTCTTAGACCTAAATCTTATAGCTACAAATCCAGTACTTTTTCCATACCAATTTGTTTAAGTATACCTAAGTCTCTTATAGAATCTTGGATATTAAGAACTTTTTTTAAACATTAAAGCCCCATTTATCTCTTTTTAACTTTATACTCATCTGACTCTAGACTTTGCCACCATTACTGAGTTGCCTTCTCACCTTGGAAGATCCCTGTCGAGTAGGGGCCTTCCTACCCTGGAACATTTCTTACCTTGGAATATTCTTCCAAGGCTCTTTCTCCCATTAGTGAATTCCTTCACGGGGCCTCCATTTTGGGGATAGGCCCAGGCTGGCCATGTTTCTTTCTCCTTTCTGCTGTGCTTCTGACTCTCCAAATTTTGGCACCATGTCCTCATATAGATATATTTCCACCATTCCTCTTCCCTCTAACCCCATTCAAAGGTAAGCTCCCTGAGGGCAGGGACTATCTTTATTTTTGCTTGTATTTATATGCCCAGCTTAGCACAGAGCCTGTCACATAGTGTTTAATTAATGCTTATTGTTCCTCTATCAATTCAATTAAAACAATTTTAAATTACTTTAATTAAAGTATTTCTTGAGTATCTACTATATGCAAAAACCTATGCCAGTCATGGGGTGGGGATAGAGAAGTGAGCAAGACATGACCTTTGTCTTCTTGGTAGTGGTGGTGAGAATGGCAAAGAGAAGAATGGGAAAATAGAAACTCAATGCAAGAATGGGAAAATAGAAACTCTTCAGGAACTATCTAATAAGATGCCACATAATCCACTCTTTTAAGTCCCTAAATCTGACTCTTTCCTATTATTTGTTACAGCCCAGGTTTCTGTCTTTACCCTGGAATGATCCCCCAAATATCTATTCCTATAGTATTCCTATAGCCCCTGGTAACCTTGTCTTCCTACACAAGTTTCCTGATTCTCCAGACTGCAAACTTCACCTTATGAAATGCTTTGCTTAAACATGCCAGAGATCACTTAGAAACTTTATTAACCCCACCTACCACCCCCACCAAAGGAAGTGATGAATTGTCAATCCTACTCCTTTGTCTTGCTGTGGTCCAATTTTGTTACTTGTTCTCACTAATAAGGGAGGGAGAAGGGTGCCAGTAGTCAGGTGCTCCCTTGTTAGTCACAGTGCTTCTCTGTTGAAGAGACTAAAGTGTGAATTATGACAATATTTACCATCTACCTAATAACAAAAAGGTTAGATATTTATATAAAAGCACAGTTTATTTTCTGTCTCTCTTTGATCTTAAATTTCTTCCTTCTGGTTCATTGCCTGTTGCAAGTGGACCTGTCTAGATCCCTTCTATTATTTATTAAAATGTTTAAAACATTCGTTTAATACTGCTGACTCATCAATTTATCATTCTGTATCTCTTCTGATAGTTACATCCATGAGGGTTGGACCTTATGTCTTGTGCCGTGGTTTTTTTTTTTTTTTTGGTGTTTTTAGCCCCAGAGTTTATTAACCATGCCCTAAGCAAACAAATGTTTGTTGAATTAAATTGAATTATCAACAATTTTAGCTTTTTGGAGACAAGTATGCAAGGAAAAGAGAGAATTATTATTGTTGTTGCAGTAATTCCTTGAAGCTTGGTACACCCCATATTGCTAATTACAAGTTTACAATTGTCCTTGTCCCAAAGCAATAGAAACCTTGCATCTTCATTGGTTAACTAAAAGCACACCACATTGCTTTGGCCTGAAGTGATTTTCACTTGGGAAGGAATAGCACATGAAAGGTAGTTTCCGGTGGGTAAAATGATTGCTAAGTATCAGTGGCTGTTTTCACTCCGAGGATTGATAGCTCTTAGCTAGGGGGCCTAGCAGGGCCAGACCCACCGCTTCGTTTCCATTCTCCTGGGTTCTGTGGTGTCTTTTGAGTTCCTGCCTGCCTGCTCCTTAGCTTCTCTTAGTAGGAGGCTGACCTGTATAGGTATCTCTGTTAACACAGGATGGTATGTTTGTGTTTTTATACTCCAACCTGGAGTTAATTTTAGAGGCCTAGCAAACCACGCAGGTCTGTAGTTATGGCTGTTCATAAAGTCGAGGTCTGTAGTGCACAACACTGGGGAACCCAAGTCGAGTCTTAAAATAAAGCTAATGGTCCCCAGAAGGAAAAGAAAAAAAAAATTAAAAAGCTGCCTTTCACCTAGCAGGCAATGAACTGCGTTGGAGTTTTGATGACAAACAAAAAATTCATTGTGTTTAACTGCGTTTTCGTGGCTAGCAGGGGTGTGAAAAAAAAGAAAGAAAAAACAGGAAACCTCTCCTTTTCAAATTTCTTTTCCTTTTCAAAACTGTTTTGAGGGGAGGGGTGCAGAGGGTATGTGTGTGTGTTCGCGCAAGCTGAAGGGGAAAACGAAGACTATAGCTTCTTAGGGCTCCCGGGGCAGGGCCCCTATATTTGCTGAGTTCTCCAAACTGAAGCTGAATAAAACAGCGCAGATGATGAACGCAAGTCAGCCCTCTGGCTCGTTCTTTTCCTTCCCTTCTTTCCCACTGCACTCCATCCAAATTCTTCCCTCGTTCTCTAGGGGGCATGTCATATGTGGAAGACCAGGTTGGTCCCTTGAATGAGCCTTGGCCGTCAATTAATTTGGGTGTCTTGTCCCCGCCCCCTCCCCATCTCTGTAAAGGATTCCGGGCGCCCCAATTCTTAAGACAAGAGACAGGTTCCTCCCGCTTCCTGAAATCCCTGCCCTGATCTAACTGGTTAAGTATTCCTTTAGGGAAAAGTTGGGGAGGGGAGGTGCAGCTCAGAAAGTTCACCCAGGGGCATCCCAGAAGGCACATGGCAACAGCTGAGAAGCCGTGGGCTATGCGTGTGCGTCTGCTAGTGCGTGGTGTATGGGGACTGGGCGAGAGCGGAGCCCGGTGAGGCGCTGCTGCGCTCCGTGAACTGACCAGACGCACTGGGTCTGCGCTGGGATTCCACAGCCGGCCTTAAATATGCCGGTTATTTTTATCTTCCTACGTAATGCTGCGAAAGGCCATCCCACCAGTGGCAGGAGCAACAGCTACACAATGTTTCCCTTTAGTCGGGAGGGGAAATGGAAAGAGTCCAGGCTTCCTGATCACATGATGCTGAAGTCAATGAAAAAAAATTGGGGGGGGGGAGGGAACCTCTCCTTCTTGCTCTCTCGCTCCCTTTTGTAAATACTTGGTCCCAGCTTACTCCCCTCGGCACTGGTGCGTCCCAGGGAAGGCAAAAGCTCTCAGGAGGCCAGCCAAAAAGGCAGAACAGGGGGGCTGGGGGGAAGAGGGGGAGGGAACAACATAAACACAAGATTGTTGCAATAATTGGTGGCTCTGAAAACACTAAGGAAATGAGAGGCTTGTACGAAACATCAGCCGACAAGAAACGGGGTGATGTCAGACAGCCTTCCAAGATTAGCAACCCTTAAAAGCTCCTGAGCCCAGAGCCAGCTGTGAAAAACTGGCTCCTTTCTCAATGGTAGGAAGCAAAGTCCGTGGCAGCCTAAGTTTCTCCTCTGCTCTCCTTTCTCCTCTGCTCGTCCCCTTTCTCTTTCTCTCGTGTCTTGCTCCTCTCTTCCTATTTCTCTCCGCTCTTCTCTCACCTCTCCTTTCTTTTTTTTCTTCTACTTTTTCTGTTTCTGGGAAAACCAACTAAATGCAATGCAAACCAAACTAAACGAAAATGGGCTAAATAAGACTCATGTGTGATTCCGACTTACTCTCCCATCTTTGTTGTCCCCTCCCCCCCATCCGGAGGTTTCGAAAATAACGGTTTTTAAATATGGGGGAGCAGCTTTCTCTTCTCAACTACCCCGTCTTCCCTCCATTCTCCCCCTGCTTGAAACCACACATTGGAATGATTTGAAAACATGTGGAGGAACTCGAAATAAACAAGATACACCGAGCAACAACAATCTCACAAAAAGAGAAGGGGAAAAAATCCTTGAAAGAATCTGGACATTTCTGAGGGGAATACTTCATGAGGCAGGCATGTTTTCCCAGTAACATCTCACACAGCCACTCAGTTAATCACTACAGCTGTTTCTGCCTAGCCTTCTTTATGGGAGCAAATGTTTAATAAAACTGGAACACATATACAACCACTTACTACAGAAAATGGGAGAAAAAACCCTTCCAGCCCAGAGAGAAATTTGGTACAAAAATCAAGTTAGAAGGTTCTCCTCCAGCTCTGCCTTTGACTTGCTGTGTGTCTTTGGATTAATTGCCTCACCTCTCTGTGTCTTGTCTGAACTGTGACTCAAAAGAGAGCAATTCTATTTCACTGCTTTTCTCATTAGGTATGTGAAAAGATTAATGAGGATCTCATCCTAGTCGGCTCAGTTTACCTGTGATCCTAAAGTTCCAGCAAGAGTTAAATACTAACTCAACTCTTCATACCTCAAAACTACATTCTATGGATAATGAGAAGCACCTTCATGAAGGGGCACATGAGATCACGGCACCATAGGGTTTTAGAGATGGAAGAAGCCTTAGAGACCATATAATTCTATGCCCTCATTTTACGAATACAGAAACTGAGTCCAAGAGAGGGGAAGGGACTTGTCCCAGGTCATGACACAGGAGAAAGAAATGGGTTTCAAACCCAGGGCTTTGGATTTTAAACTCAGCTGTCAAATGTTTCCAGGGACCTGAAGGGTAGTTTTCCAGGGATAGAAAAAAATTTGAGTTGCCAACATTTTCCCTAGTTCACAATGATCAGAATCTCTCCCTCCCCCTCTCTCTACCTGCCTCTTATTCTTCCCTATGACAGCAAGTTAAGAAAACACAGGCATCTCCCTGTAACAAATACCCAAAGGTTGAGCAAGCAGAGATCTGGCATTGACCTAGTTAATGTAAACCATCAATCTAGATGATTCAAATACCCAAATCCACTTTTGATAGTCTGCATTGATTAAAATCAACCGAGAGCTGTCATGTTTCCATGGAACTTTGAGGGGGCTGATCTGGCTTCAGAATTCTCATTAGCATAACACTATTTACTGCCTGTGTGACTATGGGCAAGTTGCTGAACCCCCTTGGCCTTTGTTTTCCTAATCATCAAATGAAGAGGTTGGACTAGTAAATCTCTAAGTTTTCTTCCAGTTCTCCATCCTATGATTTTTTGTGTGTAAGGACCTAATAGATCACATTTTTCAGTGCTTCATGAGTTAACACGCATATTTCTCATCTCTGAAATGGATGGTAAATGTCCACACTTCACAGGTGAGGAAACTGAGACTAGGAGAGTTGAGGTGAATAGCTCAGTGTCACATAACTAGTATACTACAGAATCAGGACTAAAATTCATGGCTTCTGATTGTAAAACCAGAAGAGGTAATTATCACTTAACAACTCAATGAATTTCTTGTCTGCTCACTGTCTTTCCTTAGAGGCCCCAAAACCTTTGGCTTCATGCTAATGCTCATGGCTGGGATTCTAGTGGAGCTGAACAGAAACCAGCTCTTCAGAATGTTGATGGAAAACAAAGAGGTCAACACACCCCAAAGAAAAATTCAGTTGTCATTTAGCCAAGTTTGAGCAGAAGCTCATGTGGTGCAAGCCCATCAGTGAGGCAAATCAGAAAATCAATTCGCAGCTATTGAGAGAGACTGGGTAGCACGTGCTATTTGGAATGGAGAAAGGTATGGTGCTCTGGCACTGATGGTGTTGAGTTTGGGACAAGAGGATCCCTAGCCCATATCTGGATGAAGAGAGGTCATGCTGGCTGCCCATGCCTTGGGAATAGTGTATTCAAAATCATAGTATTATAGACTTTTAAAATAAGAGTTATTTTACCCCACCCAATTCATTGATGATGCAGAGGAGGAAATCAGGGCCAAAAGAGATGAGGTGGCTGGTCCACAGTTAACACGGCTACTTATTTGCTTCTGATTTCTGCCTCACCTGTTTCTAAAAAAAGTATTTGTGGCAGCCAGCACAGTTAATTAGTTGCAGAGCTAGGACTAGGTCTCTTGACTCACGGTTACCTTTGAACATGGCATCTCTCCTTGATTCTCATCAGCCAGACCAGAAGTGTTGAAATGAAAGCTTTAATTATAGAACCATGTAGTATACTGGAGTAAGGGTGAGAGGTAGGGAGCTGGGGGGGAAGTTCAAGGGACCAGTTTAGGGGTCTTGGGAAAGCCCCCATAGTGTCTCTCCTTTGATCAACACTGTAATAAATACCCAAGTATCCAGAGGTTTAGCAGAAGATAAATGTAGCTGGGCATGCATGGTGTTATCTCCAGCTCCGGGTTTGGCTCCCTTCCCTTCCTGTTCTCAGCCTATGTGAAGCTCAGAGGTAGTTGGGCCAAAGAGGGAAAAACAAAGAGATAATCCAGGCCAATCCTCTCATTTTCACATGAGAGGTAGTGTGGTATGAAAGAGAGAATCCTGTCCTTGGGCAGAGACTTACTAGTCATATGACCATAGGTAAGATGCTTACCCTTTCAGAGTTTCCATTTCTTCATACGTAAAGAAGGATGATAAAAATTGAACACTTTCACAAGGCTGTTATGAGGAAAGTCCTATCTAAATGTCAGTAGTTACCACAGATGGGACAACTGAATCCCATTGAGATTTTAAAAAAGCAAACAAGGCAAAAAACCTTGCCCTTTACTTGAAATAATGACTGATGCTTATTTTAATGGTATATTAAGGTTTTAAAAGTGCTTTATTCCTAATAGCTCACTTAATATTCACAACAACCCTCCAAGGTAAGTAGGTATGGTTAGGTCTTATCATCCCCATTTTATGGCTGATGAAACTGTTTATAGAAATTAAATGACTTGTCCCAAAGGCCAGTGGGTAGTAAGGGCCTGACCTAGGTCTTCAGACTCCAAATCCAGTTATTTCGTTTTCCCTGGGTCGTCGTTGCATATTTTTCTCTATTAGATTATAAGCAGCTGAGAGTAGGGTCTTTGTTTTAGAAACAGGTGAGGCAGAAGTCAGAAGCAAAGAAGTAGCTGTGTGACCATGGACCAACCACCTCATCTCTCCTGGCTTTGATTTCTTCCTCTGTGTGATCAGTGAGTTGGGTGAGCTAAATCCAAGAACTCTTATTCTAAAAATCTATTTTAATACGATTTTGAATGGACTGTTCCCAGAGCATCAATAATCAGCATGGCCTTTCTTCATCCAAATATGAGCTAGGGAGCCTCTTGTCCCAATCCCAACACCATCAGTGCCAGAAGTCTTGAGCACAATAGATACATAGTAAATGATTATTAAATTGAATTCCGCTTGGCCCACCTTGGGACAGCTATGATAGGAAATATGGGCCAATGGAAAAAGCACAGCATTTTGAGGCACAGATTCTGAGCTCAAACCCAGCTCTGCTCCCTCTTGGCTGTATCATTTTGGGTCACAACATAATAAAGTGAGAGCATTGAGCTAGCTGGCTTCTAAAGACCCTTCCAGCTCTAGCTCTATGACTGATTCCATGCCAGCTGCTTCCTAGGAGTCACCCTAGGTAGAATCTGATTGAGCTGTGGTCCTGACTAGCTAGAGATGGTCAGGAGAGAGATTATCAAGTAGGCAGGGCAGCAATATGCATCACTTTGTCTCATTTCCATATGTAAGTCTTCACATCTTTTGCTAATCCACCCTAAGACAGGAGAAGACAATCAGGCACAGTATGAAATGTATTAGATGGAGTTGGTAGACCTGAGTTGTAGTTGTTGCTCTGTAGTAACTGAGTGATTTTGGGCAAGTCACTTCTCCTTGAGCTGCATTTTCTTTTCTTTTTTTTTTTTGATAGTCTTGTTTTAAAAAAATTTTTATTTTTTTAAATTTTTTATCTTTATTTTTAAAATTTATTTTTAGTTTTCAACATTCATTTCCACAAGATTTTGAGTTTCAAATTTTCTCCCTGTCTTTCCCCTACCCCTACCCCAAGATATTAAGCCTACTGAATACCCTTTCCCCCAATCTGCTTTCTCTTATATCCTTCCCCCGCCTCTAACTTTCTAGTAGGGCAAGATGGATTTCTATACCCCAGTGCCTGTATGTCTTATTTCCCATGCATTTTCCTCATCTAGAGAAGATTTTAGATCTAGAAAGTGTTAGACTTCATACTGGAGATACTTTTCTAGGTGATTCATAAATGCCCAGGACAGCATATATATGACCAGAGTAATGCTTTGTTTTTTCCGTATTGATTTCTCTGAGAAAAGCAAAGACTATTACATATACTGGTTAGGAATAAGGAAAAAGATCAGTATAAAAATTCCTTTCATCATGGAACAAGAGATTGAAACAATTCAGAGATAGCCCTCAATTCTACAGCAAATATATTTATGGTGACCAAGCATGCTGCAGGAATGAGTCAACCCTCCAGTCTCTACCACAGGCCACCCAGTATTTATCTTCTCTCCCCACAAGGACCATGTTTCTGGCTATAGTGGTATGATAGTGCCCTTCTCTTGTCTCTTGGTCCCCTCCTCCTTCTTAATCCATCCCATAGTTCAATTTAGTTCAGGTCAATTCAATTTAGCTGAATAAATGTTTACTAAATATTTACTTTGAGTGATTCACTGTGCTTAGTTCTAGGGATACAAAACCAAAATAATCCCTGCCCTCAAAGAGCTTACATTTTAGTGAGAGGGGCTACAGCGTCATAGGATACATAATAAATAACAAGTGTATACCAAGTAACACAAATTTCAAGGAGAAAAGGCTTTAAATTGGGGGTGATGTGGAAGAGGAATCAGGAAAGGCCTAGAGTAGCACCTGACCTGTGAAGGAAGTTAGAATTTCTATCTATGAGGCAAGAGTGAGGAAATATTGCATTCCAGACATGGGGGCATGTATGCAAAGGCCTGAAAGAAGAATGCACCTTTCCTGGTAGCCAGAACACCCCAGCCCAATCATCTAAAGGGCGCGGAGCTTCTTTGGTATAACCTCTTCTTTGGGAATAGCCATTTAGTCTTCTGTTTTAGGCTAAGCCAAGGAGGTATGACAATAGGGTTGTAGTAGAAATACTTGGATGAGTAAGACATGGAATTTGTGGGCAAAATAAAGAGTGTCAGGCACAAGGATGTGCTGAAGTCATCTCTTACTAGCCGGAGAGCCGGTTGTTAATTATTTAGTGTGAATATATCTTAGTGATCTGCAAATACTAGAAATAAGGCTTGATATGTTGAGGTTTTTTTGTTTGTTTCTTAAAACTCTTCTAGACTTAAGAAAGTAAAGAATAAAATGTTAGTAATTCAGATTAAACTTAAAAGTGTGTCATGGTACGTTTTTATTTTCATCATTAAACATTTCCCAGTATCCTGCTGGGTCAGGGTGAATGCAAGGAGGGATTATGCAGAGAAGAGCTGTGGAGGAGAGAAATGAGAGCGTCAGAGAAGGGGAGATGGGAAAAGGAGTCAGTGAGTTTCGCTGCTTGGTGCCTGCTTTCATTTTTGTTCCAAAACAGCACTGCTAAGCCAGGAAATTCCCTGAAGTATGCCTCCCCTTTCCCTAAATCCTAAGAAGGTGGTGAAATTGGGAATTTTTAAGGGAGTGTATGTGTATGTGTGTGTGTGTGTTTTGATGGTGGTTGGTGGGAGCAGGTTGCCAAATCAATCAGGGAGACATGGGAGTGTGCAGCTATTACACAGAAACAGCAAGAGCTCACTGTGTCCAGGGATTCATTTTGACAACAAAGTATGTAGGGCTGGAGATCCAGAGGAGGGACATATCAGGCAGAGACTGAAAAACAAGTGATTTTTAGACAAATCTGGCCAGGAGAGACATTTAAAAAAAAAAAAGGAAGGAAATCAACAGGAAACTCCTTGGCTCATTTTATCTTTAGAAAAAAAAATTAATGCCCTTCATATCATCAGCTGCTCTGATACAAAGATTGAGTTCCTCAAATTTGTGATGGAAATCTGTAAATTTGAAATCTATTTTACTAGTGATCAGAGGGGACCAATTATAGACCCATCCAGTGGGTCTATATTTAATAAGCAGCTTGACTTTCACAGGGCAGGCTGCTAAGCTATAGTCACACCCAAGACCCACTCATTTGGCTGATCCCTCTAACCTTCTCTTCCAGAGCTTTCTTGTGGTAGTAACGGGACAAGAGATATGTTATGTTATGTCCTGATCCTTTGCTTCAGTGACCACATCTGTAAAAAAGAGTCGCCTCTGGTGTCTGAGCAGGTGAAAAAGGAGACTTTGAAAAGCTTAGTGATAAACTTACTCCTTTGGTTGCCTTTGAGTGGGTTTCTTAGTAGAGTCTGAGAATTCAGTGGGATTTAAATCTTAACTCTGTCACTTCTGTGACCCCTGGCAATTTGTGTTGTCTCTCTGAGGCTTGGTTTCTTCCTTTGTAAAATGTGGGTGTTTGTTCAGATGACCTTCAAGTTTGCTTCTTGCTCTCAGTCTATGATACTATGATCTGAAATGTGATTTTAATGTTTCAATTTACTTCAACTTAGTGGAAGACGCTTTTAGATTCTCTGTCTTTTTAATATGAATGGGGCTTTCTGTTAAAAAAAAAAGGGAATTCTTAAAAAAATATGGGTTGGTTGACTTTGTGTCAGCCTAGTCCCTGCACCATGACCATATCACCAAATCCCACTTTAAAAGATTACTCCTGCTTTTCGCAGCACAACTGAGGCTTCTTACTATATTCTGTTCTGACCATGTCACTCCATTACTCAAAAATCTATGGTTCGCTATAGATTACTGAATCAAGTGTTGGAAGCTTTAAGGCTGACATCTCAGTGTTGGTCCTGTGTCTTCCCTTATGCTGAGTCACCTCTTTGAAAGTTTCCCTCTGTAGGAAGTGTCCTTTCCCTTCTCTGGGCGGTCTCTTCCTATGGGCAGGACCAGCATGAACTTGCCAGCTTGCCAAGTTCATACATTGTTTTGCTTCAAGCGCCAGAACCTGGGGCATTATAGCAAGCTGTTGACAACGGAACCCCAGGGCAGTTGTGAGAATTGAACAGAGCAGAGAAATCCCTAAGGCTTTTCAAATAGAAGTCCCTAGTGGGGAGGGAGAGTTGGGAGGTGGGGGGAGTTCTATCTCTTAGTGGTTAATTCTCGCTGGTGCCTAATAGCATAATACCACATAGCCTCTTTGCTGTTCTGTAAATATTATTGTGACCCCAGAGGAGGAGGCAGTGCCCTGGGCGTGTGGCCACTGAATAAATAGGATTTGGCAGTGATGATGATGGCCTGACAGACCAAACGCATTGTTGGCAGTCTGTAGCGTTCAAGGCTAAATGGATGAGCTATGGGCATGGGATAAATGTGAAGTGTCTGTCTGTATCCATGCCTCAGTGGCCTCCTTTGTAAAGGAGAAAAGGTCAGTAGAAATGACTGCTTATTTGTCATTCTAGGGAAACAAAGAAGAGCACAATGAGCTGTGGTGTGGGTTTTTTTTTTTAATTTTGGGGAAGGGGAAGACAAAACACAAAACAAACCCAAACCTATGATTGGATCTCCTAACACGAGCTGTGCCAGAAACTACTTAAGCATTTGGCTCTCTGAGCACATTTGCTGAAACAGGGCAGACTATTAAGACAGCATCCATCCTACCTTCTTTCTCTGTCAGTTACTGGGGGGGGGGTTGGGGGGAGGAGGATGAGGAATGTCTCATTTGTTAAACACCCAGCTACAATTTCATTTGCAAAGATGGCTTTGATTAGGGAACTGAAGGGATTGATTTATGAGGTCAAATGAAAAAGAGCAAGCCTAAGTATGAAAAACTCACCCAAACGATGACTAAGGAGTAACAAAATACCCAGATTCATAGCAAGTGGAGACGGAAAAGACTTGTTAGGTCATCTAGGCCCATCTCTTGTTAGTGCAGGAACAGTTCCTGACAATATTCTTTCAAGATCTTTGTCTAGACTAGTTTTTTGTGCGTCAGGGACTGGGGCTCCCACTATTTCTCCTGGGAACCTGCTCTCACCACCGAAAAGAGTTTTCTGATGTCAAACATCCCATTGCTGTTTGTTTTGTGGTATCATCTTACTATATTGGTGACCACCCTTCCACCTTCCTGCCCAGGTAAAGGAAGCCATCACCCTCTTCAGTATTTCATCTCCCTTTATACTCCAATAGATATGGCAGGAGAGAAGGTAGAAGGGAACTTAGTCAAACAGTATTTTGGGGAGTCTTGAAGATGCCATGAAATGCAAGTGGGAGAGAGATGACAATTTAATCTTGCTAGCACTGAGACCTGTCTCAAAGTGGAACAGTTTGCCTTTAGGGAGTATTAAATTCCCCCTCATTTGAGCTTCTCAAGCAGAGGTTACACAAATGCTCATTGGATATGTCTGTGGAGAAGGCTTCTGTTCATGTATGGGTTTGATTAGCTGCCCTTTGAAGTCATGTGTAGCTCTGAGATTCTGTGTAAAGATCCTCTCTTAATTCAGACCCAGGAACCAAATTAGAAACAACCTTCCCACCTTCTCTTTCCCACTTTCCCCTCCTCCACAGTGATCCTTCACTTTCTCTTCCCCTTCCTTCTCTCTTTGCTCTTCCTCTTCCCCAAAGCTGTAAGTCATTCATGAGTGTGTGTGGTGTGTGGTGGTACAGAGTGGTCAAGTTTTCACTTCTCTTCCCTTCCTACTTCAAGCCTTGGTAATAGGTTTGCACATAGGATACTTGAAAAAAAAATGCAGCTTTGCGTTTGCCACTGGCAGCCACACTCTCCTATCTCATGAATGTTCTCCTCAGTGTGCTCTGCTAAACTCAGAAATGTGTTTGGAAGCTCTCAAAGTTCCACAAGAACAGGATGTGACTCCAGACATGCCCTGGGCACAAGATCTTTGCCCTAGTCAAAAGCTGGACTGGCCTTGTTTCATAGAATCATAGAGGAAGGACCATGGAGATCTCTGAGGGCAATAACTTTTCCAGGTAAAGGAAGTAAGGATAAGAGAAGGTTCTTGCTGAAGGTCACACAGAAAATGAAGGACCTTAGATAGACCTGAGCTGTCTACTTCCAGGCTAGTACTCTTTTGATGACATTAGACTGCTCCTAAAATGGACTTCATAGCTAACACAATCAGACTCATCTCTGACTGAGTTATACACGTTTTAATCTTTTTTTTATCAGACTTTTGCTCCCTTAATCTTTCTTGCTTTGACCTTTCTTTGAATCCCTTTGTCTTTCAGCTAATTTTAGATTAGGGACTGATTATCTACTTCCTTTGTTCCAGCCTTTTATTATTTATTTATTTATCTGATTGATTTTTCTGCCTATTTATTTGTTATTATTATTTCTGAGATCCAGTTTTCTTATCTCATCCAGGCTGGAAGTGTAGGGGCCACTCACAGACCTAATCCTACTGCCGATTAGCATGGGACCTGTGACCTATTCTGTTTCTGACCTAGGCCTTTTTGCTCTTCCTCAGGCAGGTTGCTGGCCCTCTGCTCCCTGGAGCTCACCATACTGGTGCTGGACTTGCCTGATTGGCTTACATATCACAACTCAGGACTCCTGAGCCCAAGTGATCCACTAGCCTCAGTCTCTCTGGGAACTATGATTACACGTAGGTGAAACCACACCGAGCCTATTTAAATTCTTCAGCAACATTTGGATCATTGAAAAGAAAAATGTGAAACCATTAAAGGAAATGAATGATCCCTTTTATGTTGTCTCAGTACATGGAGGTATTCTTAATCTGCAATATTCACTTGATAACTCCAGTGATAAGCAGAGGGTCTTAAACAGAGCTAGCCTCAGGTAACTGTTTCCTGATTGGAGGGTTGATATCTTGCTGGCTTTGCATTTCCCAGCTATTTTGATTTTTTGAATGAATTGCATATATCTGGTGTTGTCCTATTCTTCAGTTTTGGTGATTGATACTTTTCTGAAGCCTCACTTGTCTTTGGCATTTAGGTTTCTAATTATTCTAACCTGAGATGTCATCAGTTATGATTTTCCATCCAGTCATCATGCATACATATGTCTACCCCTATCATGTGCTAACACTCTAAATTGCCATTATTGCTCAAAAAGGAGGACCTTTCCATCTTCTGCCACCAGCATTCCCCACTTCCGTTGAGAAGGAACAAGGGAAAAAACAAAAAAGGAATTCTAGAGAGCAAGAAACTGAGGTCATGTTAGCTTCATTCACTTTTACTGAGAGGGATATATCCATCCATATATATATGTATATATATGTGCATGTATACATGTATATATGCATGTATGTGTGTGGATATGTGTATTTTTCTTCTAGCTCTTTGTGAAGATTTCTCTTTTCCTCCTCATCCTTACCCCCTTTCCCAAACATCCACACCCCTTGCTGTTTACGATATGTTTCTAGCATCTGTGAATTTCATTAAAGCCTAGGCTACACCCTTTTCCTGATCATTAGTAGAGATAGTAAATGAGACCAGACTGACTATAGATCCCTAAGGTACCCACTAGACACCTCCACCCATCTGGACCCAGAGTATTTCCTCTTCAATGTGGACCCCCAGCCAGTTTCTAATAAAGTTCCCTAAAACTTTTAGGCTAGAATACCTACGGTGACAATCCTATATAATTTTCTCCTTCTTTCTTATGCTTTGCTCCCCTCCATGCACTCAATGATTGAGTGACACTGACCTCCTTGTTATTCCTTGCTCAAGACACTACATCTCCTAGCTCCTAACTAACAGCATTTTCAGTGGCCGTTCCCTAGGCATGGAATGTTCTCCCTGCTCATCTCTATCTCCTGGTTTCCCTGACTTCTTTCAAGTTTTAGCTAAAGTCTCATGTTCTGCAAGAATACTTTCCTGGCCCTCTTAAATTTGTGTCTTCCCTTTGAGACTATCTCTAATTTAGCCTTCATATATCTTGCTTGTACATAGTTGATTTCATGTTGTCTCCCAGATTAGATCAACAGCTCCTTGAGAATGGTGTTTGTTTATGTCTTTCTTTGTATCCTCAGTTGCGTAACACTTTGTCTTGTATATAGTAAGTGGTGGTAAGAAACATGTTGACTTGAGCATAAATATATTGAACACGCTTAAAAGGATTTAAGGAATATTTTATCTAATGCATTTTGGTTGACCTGTAGGTCAAATAAGATATGGCATATGGACAGAAATATACAAGGAGGCTCGGTCTTTTTGATGAGTTCCAAAATATGAATGTAGAAACATAGAACCCTTCTCATTGGTTCCCAATGTCTGAGACTCAGGGAGTGCCCCTCTCAGTAAAAGTGAATGAAGCTAACATGACCTCAGTTTCTTGCTCTCTAGAATTCCTTTTTTATTTTTTCCCTTGTTCCTTCTCAACGGAAGTGGGGAATGCTGGTGGCAGAAGATGGAAAGGTCCTCCTTTTTGAGCAATAATGGCAATTTAGAGTGTTAGCACATGATAGGGGTAGACATATGCATGCATGAAAACTAAGAGAAGAAAGTCAAGGACATTGTCCTTGAGACTCAACCTCTTATGTAGAGGAGGGTAGGTGGGATAATTTCAGAATCTAGCCTTCTAGTCAGAATGGAGATGTTCTGGACAACAGCAGCTTTGAGTGTAGCCTCCTGGATAATCCAAGTTTGAGAATTCCTGATTTTGATAGTTTGGATACCAAGCCTCATTTGAGAGTTCCTTAACATTATGTCTCTCGGGTAAGAAAGAATCTTCTATAGAGGAGCGTGTTGAAACACAAAGGCTAAAGAACCAAAGTCCTGCCATGGGGTAGGGTGGAAGGAGTGTCAGCTGTAGAAAAAAGGACTGAGTTAAATGATCATCAAACTCCCAGCTCTGTGAATCAGTGAGACTGATGTTGAAATAACTCTAGTGTCTAGGAACTTGTTTCCTTACAAGACGGTCAATTGTGTTTTTGAGAAATTATTCTTTATATCAAGTGAAAATCTTTCTTTTTTAAAACCTATGTCAATAGATCCTAGAGCTGTACTATGAAATCACAGTATATTAATCTAAGTTCTCCTCCAGATGACAGCTCTTATACTCTCTTGTATAGCTAGATTGAAAAATGCAAAATCAACCAATCAATAAATGAATTGAATAAACAAACAAGCAAACAAATAGACCAATCAAATTACAGAATCTTAGACCTACAAAAGACCTTGTAGGTTGAATTCAGTAACTTCCTGAAGCACAAATATCCTTGACCCACTCTGACCTTTTAGGAGACTCCTTTCTTAACAAGGTAAGATAACATGCCATGTGAACTTCTTGTTCTACTACTATTTTTTTCTATTAATCAATTAATTTTTATTTTTCAATATTCACTTTTACAGGATTTTGAGTTTCAAATTTTCTTCTCATCTCTTCCCTTCCCCTACCCCAAGACAATGTGCATTCTGATTACCCCTTCCTCCATCTGTCCTTCCATCATTCCTCTCCCCCTCATCCCTCTCCATTCTATTTTCCTGTAGGGTAAGATAGATTTCTATGCCCCATTGCCTATATATCTTATTTGCCAGTTACATGTAAAAACAATTTTTAAAACTTTGAGTTCCATATTCTCTCACTTCCTCCCTCCCCACGCACCCTCATTGAGAAGGCAAGCCATTCAATATAGATTATACATGTGTGGTCATGCAAAACACTACCATAACAGTCATGTTGTGAAAGACTATATTTCCCTTCATCCTATCCTGCCCCCCATTTATTCTATTCTCTCCTTTGACCCTGTTCCTCCTCAAAACTGTTTGATTCTGACTACCTTCTCCTCCCATTTGCTTTTCCTTCTTTCATCTGCCGTCCCCCTTATTCCCTTCCCCCCTACTTTCCTGTAGGGTAAGATAGAATTTTCAGACCCAATTGAGTGGGTATGTTATTCCCTCTTTAAGTCAAATATGATGAGAGTAAGGTTCTCTCATTCCCTCTCATCTCCCCCCCTTCTCTTCCATCATAAAAACTTTTTTGTGCCTTTTTTATGTGAAATAATCTACCCCCATTCTATCTCTCCCTTTCTCTTTCCAGTACATTCCTTTCTCACCTCTTAATTTTATTTTTTAGATATCATCCCTTCATATTCAACTTACTCTGTGCCCTCTGTCTATACATATCTATTCCCTCCAACTACTCTAATACTGAGAAAGGTTTCATGAGTTACAGATATCATCTTTCCATGTAGAAATGTAAATAGTTCCAAACAAATGAAAAAATAGAAGGCAATGTGAAATATCTCCTTGAAAAAACCACTGACCTGGAAAATGGATCCAGGAGAGATAATTTAAAAATTATTGGACTACCTGAAAGCTATGATCAAACAAAGAACCTAGAAAGCATCCTTCAAGAAATTCTCAAGAAAAATTTCCCTGATATTTTAGAACCAGGGGGCAAAATAGAACTTGAAAAAATTCACCGATCACCTCTTGAAAAAGATCCCAAAAAGAAAACTCCTAGAAATGTTATGTCCAGGTTCCAAAGCCCCCACATCAAGGAGAAAATATTACAAGCTGCCAAGAAGAAACAATTTGAATACTGTGGAAACACAATTAGGATAACCCAGAATCTAGCAGCTTCTACATTAAGGGATCAAAGGGCCTGGAATATGATACTCTGGAGAACAAAAGAGCTAGGATTCAAACCAAGAATCACCTACCCAGCAAAATTGAGTATAGTGTTCCAGGGGAAAATAT
>CM053583.1:340934451-340961955 GCA_028627135.1 Pseudochirops cupreus
TGGCACTACATAAGAATGGACATGGGCTATTGGCCAACCTACCCTAATACAAGGGACTCAGTGTGGACAACAAGAGTCCTGTTCAGGCGTGATACAGAGGTGGCACAAGACTAGTCAGAAATAGGTGAGGCCAGTTGGCACAGCCAGTTAGCAGACTCTGGAATGCTGGGACCAGTTTGTTTTTTTCAAGTCAAGCTACTTAGGAATGTGGCTCAAAGCAGGTGGTCAACCTGTCTAACAACCATAATAAGATATCCACACAGAACTAGGAGGAGTGATGAGAGTTTGGCACCTCTTGTACCTCCTGTACCACTGATTAATCCTGCCCCTGGTCCGAAGAGCATCTCCTCTCAGCCAAGACCCAGACTCTCTTCTAATGACTGAGTCACAGATTTACCTAAACCCTATGGAGACCAGCTTATTTATTTCCTTGTCTATCTGGATGCTGGGGCCTGGATACATACTTGTCCTCTCTTCTCATTCTCCTCTCCTCATGCCCCCAAGTATGTCAAATTAGATCATCTACCTTCCTTTGGGGGAGTTAAAATATGCTGAACAAAGACCTATTGCTTTCAGGGGCTAATCTGTCTCCATGGAATCTTCTAGGTTCCCAGAAACAGCTGCTAGCATGGATTGAGAGGAGAATCTTCTATCACACATTAATAACTCTTTCTACAACCAAACACTTTTTTCTGAGCCTTCATTTTTTGTATCACTTCTGAGGAATATGGGAATTGGGTTTCTGGAAGGTAATGCTATACAAAGCTCTACAAAAGTCTTCCTCCAGTGCCTCACAGTGGTATGTAAGTAACACCCTGGATTTTCAGAATCTATGCCACCAAAGTACAAGCTCTATTAGGTTGTACCAAACTGGAAATGCTTCAAGTACAGGAGTGCCAATGGTCTGTCTGTCATCAAAGGCCCAACTTAGCTAAGTCCAGTGGTTCAACAACAGAGGCTGGTCCCCCAGTAATGAATTTCTTTCAGCCACAGAAACTCATAAAGACAATGTACTAAGATGTGGAGGAATTCTGAAATGCACCCAAGAAAAAGAATAGCCCTATCCATAAAACTGCATGTCCTTTAGGAAATGCAATGTAACAAAAAAGCAGGGGGGGGGAATATTAGATTAAGAGTTGGAATATTAATAATGGCTCTGCAACCTAGTCAGTAGATAGTCATAGGCCTCTTAGAAACTCAGTTTCTTCATCTGTAAAATGGTTAGATGATTTAGAATCTTTTCTAGGTCTATGTTTTAGATTTCAAGTTCACAAGACCATAGTTCTAGAGCTCTGTGGAACCTCAGAGACCTGCTAGTCCAACTCCTTCATTTGAGACCTGAGGAAATTGAGGCCCAAGTGATTGAGTGACTTGCTCAAAGTCACAGAGGTGGTAACTGTCAGAGGAGGGATTTGAACCCAGATCCTCTGACTCTAGAATCATCCCTCTTACCACACTCACTTCTGCAGTAAAAATTTGCACAAATCATCCAATTTGTTAGTTGTCTTTTTTCCCCTAGTAAGGAATATAGAATATTAAGGAAACCTTTCTTCTTTTCAACAGGAAAGGGCCATCTCGCCAAGAACAGTCACACCAGAAGTTTTCAGCACAACTTTTGATCAAACGCTGACTTTTGACAGGGCAAAACCTTAACTGTGACTCAGATCCTATGTGAGTTAGGTGCTGTTATTATCCTCATATCTCGGAGGAGACTGAGGCTGAGAAGTTGTGACTGGCCCAGCATCACCCAGAGAGTAAGTAGCTCCTCTAAACCTCAGAGTATTCAACTACAAGATGAGAAGGTTTGGCTAAATGATCTCTGAGGTCCTTTCCAGCTTCAATAGTTTTTTAATCTCTTCTTCCTCTAGTATGAACTTTTATTCTGGGACTCTGACAGTTTTGTTATCATGATTGCTCATTCTTCATTTTCAAAGAG
This sequence comes from Pseudochirops cupreus, assembly GCA_028627135.1. Classification (NCBI taxonomy): domain Eukaryota; kingdom Metazoa; phylum Chordata; class Mammalia; order Diprotodontia; family Pseudocheiridae; genus Pseudochirops; species Pseudochirops cupreus. The sequence goes on from CM053583.1 coordinate 340,936,388, forward strand.
GACCAGTGACATCATGGAGTAATATCCTCACTTGTGCATGAATTGGATTTAAGTTGCACAAAATCCTCTCTCTTCTAGTCATTTAAATTCAGTGGCAAGACAAAAATTAAAATGACTAATGATAGCCCAGAATGCAGTGGATGACCTTGGCATTTTTGATATCTGACCAAGCCCTAAGAGCTCCGCAGCATCTGCTTTGGCCACCTCCAAATTGTTCTCATCTACCCATTCTGCCCAACAAAGTCTTCACATGCTTGGAATAGATATCCCCTAAGGTTTGAGGCCTGTTGGTTTTCCTCAGCCAGGGTTAGCTGTCTACCCGGTCAGTTTGACCAGGGTGTGGTTGCTGCACATGCTACAGCTTCTCGGAGCCACAGGTGAGAGTTAAGTGCCAGGTGGACACCAAAGGTGGTTGAATAGCCCTGAAAGGACTCACGCTAGAATTGCTAATCGTCCCTTAACACCCTATACATCCTAATACTATCTCTAGGTTTTAGATTAATACTCTTGACCTATATAACTTTCAGATAGTTCTACTTTGAATTGAATTCCAGAGATGGGAAAGATTTTTTTTTCTTCCCTACTCTTTCAGTTTGGGAGTTTATTGTATATGATAGATAAATATGTGTGTTGGCATGATTAACCTGAAACTGGTTCTCAAGGCTCTAGTAACCTCTTCTACTCACCCTTTCTTTTTCTCCTGAACATAAATGATCAAACAGAAGTCCTAAGAAGTGAATTTTTCAAGTCCAGTGGCTACATTGGGAGTTTGAGAGTACAGGGCATTTCTCAGTTAATACTGGTTGCCCTGTGAGAGTCAGTGAGTCAAGAAGCATTTACTTATGTGCCAGGCAATGTGCTAAATGGTAGGGGTAGAAATAAAGATAAAAACACCATCCCTATCCTCAAGAAGCTGCCATTCTAATAAAGGAGGCAACAAGCAAACAACTATGTACAGCTAGGACAGCACTTCTCGGGAGATGACCATGAGCAGCAGGAGTGGCTAAGGCCATCAGATTGCCTAAAGATAGGGATCTTGAATGAACTGTTTGTTGAGTGTAAAGCCAAGGTAAGCCCTGCTCAGTAGCCTCACAAAACGTTATGTGTTTTGATGTTTAAAGTATCAGCCTCCCAGGGGAACACATATAATAGGAGTCGTGGGCTACTGTTTTAAGTTTTTATCTGTGAGTTTATGAGTTGTTCCTGCTTTGAGTATTTTATAATAGAGAAAGTAAATTACTGGCTTGTACCTGAGGGGGAGGAGGGAGAAAACATACTGTAATTCTATGAATTCCCCTTTGTCCTTTGCATAAAAATTGTTACTGGATATCTGGGGGACACACCAATTTAGTGATGGATCTTCTTTAAGTTTAAATCTAAGATATCTGCCTGTGGGGACAATAAATTTTGGCACTAGGGAATTATCCAGATAATCCTGGCAAACAAAAGGAAAAATCTGTTGAGAGAAAAGTTATTCTAAAGTTAAGGGCAGAGTGCCTGCCTACATAAGGGCATTTATTGGATTGCAGCTCTTCCCTTTACATGGCTTTATTTGTGTCAACACAACTTTCAGTGAAGTTAGACAGTCACCAGAGCTTTAGCAGAATTTCAGTTTGATCTTTTATACCAAGTTTAGCATACTATGGGGTTTTATGTGCAAAAATGTGGGCTCATAACCCAGGATCGTAGAAGAAAGAAAGAAAAAAGAAAGAAAATTATGAAAACTCACATGCTATAGCTCAGGGTTTAAGGTAGAGTGGAATAAATGGGTGGGGATAAGCTAGTTCTCCACTCCTTTTTTGGAGAAGACTTTCGTTTCATTCCATTTCAATCAATTGTTCTACACAGCCCTCTAAGATCCCTTTTACCCCCTCTTTTTTTCTGTCTTCCTTCTCTGTCTCCTTCCCTCTCACCTTGACCTTTTTTTCTGACTCTTTTTTCTCCCCATCTTCTATTCTGCTCTCTTGTGGGTAAGGTATGAGAGGAGAAATGGTTAGGGTGGGGCCATAAAGGAAAAAAGGAGAGAGGAAGAGAATCATTCCAGTTCCCTTTTTTATCCCTAGCTGAAACCCTACTGCTCATAGTCTTCTCCAAATTAATGCTAACCCTTGACTTCACATGCTGCTTACCGCCTAAAGAATTATGTGCGTTATGGGAGGGGGGTGTTAATATTTTCAGAATGACATTAACAAACTGAAGGACATCCAAAGGGGGGTGTTCAAGAAAGTGAAGAGAAAGCATGTCACAGGAACCAGGCTTGTCTAGCTTGGGAGAGGGAAGATTTAGTGGAGAACTTGGCTCAAGAGACACCCCCTACAGAAGACTTTTTCTAATAACCCCAGTTGCTGATATCTCCTTGAAACCAGAAGATGTTTCTTATCTAACCTTGTCTTATCTTATCTCAGTACTAGTTATTTCCCAGAACCACCACCACTACCCCAGCAGAATACAATATCCTTGAGGGCACGGCCTTTCATATATATATATATATAAATTATAATTATATATATATATATAAATTATAAATTATAAGTATATATAAATTATAAATTATATATAAATGTATATAAACTATATATATAATTAATAATGTATATTAATTAAATATCTGCTATGTGTCATACACTATACCACACAGATATATACATATGTGTATATATGTATATATACATATATGTATAGTATATGTATAGTTTATATGTACATGTATATATACATATCTGTGTAGTATAGTATATGGCACATAGCAGATATTAATTAATGTTTGTTGAATTTGACTGAATTGAATGAAAGTTGTCTTCAGATATTTGAGGAGTTGTCATTGCAAAGAGGGAGTTGATTTACTTTGCTGCTCCAGGGGTCAAAACTAAAACCAATAGATGAGTGTAACAGGAAGGCAGATTTGGGCTCACTATAATAAAAACTTTCTAACAAGAAGTACTCAAAAATAAAATGGGTCACTTGAATAGGTAATAAGCTCCCTGTGCTGACAATTGTAAAAAATTACTTGGATCGAGGGGTCAAAAGCCACAGAACCAAACCATTTTCAGATCTATCCCAGGGGAACCCTGTCCCTTGAGTTCAAAGATTCTCCAATTCTAATCCTTGTTGATTCCTAAACTAGTTCGAGGTAGAACCAATCTCTTTCAGAAGTGTTCAAGCAAAGGCTGGGTGACCATTTTTCAGCACTGTTGTGAAAGGACTACTGTATTATATAGGACATTGAACTAGAATGCCTCTGAAGAATACCTCTAGAATACACTTCTCTTACTCTCGTGCTCAAAGGGAATATTTGTGGTACATGGTTCAAGTTCAGTGATTTTAAGAACTAGTAGAAGGATGGCCCTGGCTACTTGGGAAATGTAGCTGTGCCAAACAAGCCTTTGAAAGGCTGTCCTATCACCTCCATTAGAAGAATAGAATAACCCATTACCTCTAGGATCAAATATGAACTACTCTGTTTGGACATTTAATGCTCTTCACAACCCAGTCCCTTCCAATCTTCCCAGTCTTATTAAAAAATTCTGCCTTTCACAAAGTCTGTGATCCAACCACACTGGCCTACTTACTCTCCAACACAGTAATCCCTCTCCTATCTCTGTACTTTTGCACTGGCTGTTCCTTATACCTTCCTCACCTCTGCCTCTTAGAATCCTTAGGTTCAGGGGCAGCTAGGGACACAATGAATAGAGCACCAACCCTGAAGTCAGGAGGACCTGAGTTCAAATCCATCCTCAGACTCTTGACATTTATCAGCTGTGTGACCTTGGACAAGTCACTTAACTCTAATTGCCTTGCCTCCCTTCTCAAAAAAAAAAAAAAAAGAATTGCTGGTTTCCTTCAAGATAGTTCAAACACAATCTTCTAGAAGAGGCTTTCATGGTCCCCTTCCCCTTTCCCTCTAAAGTGTCTTCTTAGTTTCCATCTGTTCTGTAATTATCTTGTATATAACTATTCTCTCTTCCCCCATTCGAATGTAAACTCTTTGAGAGTGAGGACATTTTTTTGTTTTTTCTTCATATTTCCACTGCCAAGCAGAGGCCAGTACAAAGTAAATGCTTAATAAGTGCTGGCTGCTTGATTGATTGATTCTAGGGACCAGAGAATCTCAATGAAACCTAAAAGTCTATTCCTCCATGGTAACCCAGCTGTCCCTAGGAAGGGTTGCATCCCCAGAGGACCAGAAACCTTGAAAATATCCTTTATGATTTTTGACAGCTGCTCCAACTGTCCAGCACAAACTAGATTGGAGGGAAGGGAAAAGGATTTTCCTAAGTTCATCATTTCTAGCTCTTTGTGCAAGAAAAAGGATGTCATCCTGCACTAACCACGGCAGGAATACAGTTATTTGGTCATAGGAGCAAATTGTGCAACCTATGCAGCTGTGGCTGCAGATGGATCCCTTTCTAAACATGGCCCCAAGTTTCATTTCCAGAGCTCAGAAAGAGGACATTTCCTAAAAGCTACTTTCTTTAGTTTGACAGGGGACAAACCTAAAAATAGCCCCATCTTCCTTGTCAGCTGTGATCATTTGCTTGTTATTGATCCTACTCAAAAAAGGAAGGGCTTTTTGTTGTTTGTTTTTTGTTTTTTTTAACAACTAAAATTGTCCAGAAATGGATTGGACTGCCTCATGTGTAAGTGAGTTTCCCATGACTGAGAGGTATTCAAGCAAAGACTAGATGGCCAACTGTCAGGAATACTGTGGAGCAAATTTCCGTTCAGGTAGGAATGAGATTAAATCCTCTCTAACATCTCTCCCAACCCTAAAATTCTATGATCCTCTACTATAATTTTTTTCTTTATTATGCATTCACAGTTATCCTATTTACCGAACATATATTTTATTAAACTGAGAATAAAAGTCTCAATTTGTACATCTAAAGTATGTGTATAAAAATTAATAAATAAATAATCCGTTTGTTCTCATGCAGCGGTTCTCCACCTGTGGGTTATGTTCAATTTGTAACAATGAAAATATATCCTACATATCAGATATTTACATTATGATTCATAACAGTAGCAAACGTACAGTTATGAAGTAGCAACAAAAATTATTTTATGGTTGGGGGTCACCACAACATGAGGAACTGTATTAAAGGGTTGCAGCATTAGGAAGGTTGAGAACCACTGTATAATGCCTTTTTTCCATTTCTGTCACTTGAGTTTGAACTGAATCACCTGGGAAACAATAGTTACATTCCCAAAAGACATAATCTCTTCAAGAACAGGACCTGGCTTTGTTTTTTATGTCAGGATCTCTAGCACCTAGTCCAGGGTTTTGCACATAGTAGGCACCTGTTGAATTCAATTCAATAATATTTTATTTTTATGGAGTATCTTCACCTAAGGACATCCAAATATGGTAAGAAAGGACTTCATAATGGTTTTTAATTTATCTTCCTGCCCTGGATGGGATGCTACTAAGTCACTTAATAGACTTAACTACCCATTATGGTAGTCTTAAGGTCAGACTACCTTTAAGAATGAATGAGAAGATCCAATATGACCTCCATCAGCAGCCTATGCTCACATTTGACCAGCCTTAGAATTAGAAACTTATTCCCCATGGTTATCTTAATCTTTCTTACTCCCCTCAAAACCCATTTCCTATTGTTTTCTTTTATGTGGACAACTAATAAAGCTAATTTTAGCATACAACCTCAGAGGCAGGCCATTGTTAAATTCTCCTGGGACTGTCTAAGGGCAAAAAACAGAAATGATCATTTTGAGCAAAGGGGTCATATAGACTGTCAATTAACTATAGAGTTGTCAACTAACCATAAGCCCTAAAAGTCTTGACTTGAGTGGCTAATTGCAATTTACACAATAGATATATTAAGTGTGGAAAAGGCTGTAAAATCCTTCTTGTTCTTGTCAGTAACACTCCTGGCAGAATCATCAGCTCTAAGACCACCAATTAGAGTCAGCATCCATTGACTTCCCAGTGAGAAAGGCACAGAAACCAACCAAAGACAGAAGCAACCCCAAAAACAAAATCAGCCTTCTTTGACTTCTAGTCAGGAATTTTTCCTTTACCTATGAACTCTTAGGCTATCAAATACATCAGTCTTCACTGCCATGACCACAATGCCCAAAAGTGATACTTATAACACAAACACAAAAGTTGAGGATTACAGTGTAGAATATAATCAGTTTTCCCTGACTTCTGTTCCCTGCAATCCAAGGAATTGAGGCCCATTCTCAGGTAAATGATTAGAGATGAACAGCATCTAGGACCAAGGAGTCAGTATGGTACCCTGTACTTTCCCTGCAAGAGTTTTGTTCAGTTCTTGTCAACACATTTCCACAAGGTCATTGATAAACTGGAAACAACAAGAAGTAAGAATTTATTAAGTACATATTTATAAGTATCTAAGTACCTATTTATAAGTACCTAAGTACCTACCGTACAGTCAGGCACAATGTTGGCTACTCACCCTACAAAGACAAAAATAAAACAGTCCTCACCTTTACATTCTACGGGGCCCTCTCCAGGTGATGTGTGTGTTCACAAGGAGAAAAAAAGGAACACACCTAGCAAAATTTAGCAATTATAAGGGTACTAAATCTCAGGGACAGAACTCTTGAAAGAGAGGCATATACAAATTAATTTAGCAACTGCTAAATTAATCCTAATATCTTTACAGCATGTTGGTCACACCCAAAAATTTAGAATTTAGCTGAAGACACCATTGCTGCACTCAAGTGCAGCATTCAATGGGGCTCTCTCTGATTAAACTCTATAAAAAATCGGTGTTATATTTGAAAAACTGGATGGTAGGTGAGAACTCCTATCCCAGTCTCTATCTGTCACTTCTAGACTGAAGCCTTTTGGTCTCTGGTTCTCTAATGTTCTCAGGACTTGCTGCAAATTTGATGAAAAGGAAAAGCACTGTTGGGCCATTGCTTTCTTGGTTTTTCCCCAAATGTCAGCCAAAGAAAGAAAGGAATCAACTCTGAGAATAAAATAAAGATTTGAACCACTAAGTAAACAAGTCCAGCAATGTCTAACTGACACAAACCATGAGTGACCTTCAGCAGATTGTGTCTGGATCATCCAAATCCGGTATTCGTGAAGCCTTAATGCCTTCCATATTTCTGTCATTAGATTGCATTTGAGCACTACTGTTGCACATTTGGGTGATGAAAGACTGAGATGTGGTTCAGTCCTTCATGTTACATGAATAACTCATGCTCCTTGTCATATTCACTTGCTCCTCATGGTCCCAGCTGAAATCTATGCTGCCAGTCAAGCCCAGCCAAACCCCAAGGGCTCCTGGAATTGTCTTTTTAAACTGGAAGGTATGGGGCAGTTGTCCCAAGCTAGCTTGGTTGGAGTCTTAGGGGCACAACTTCATGATGGCTTCCCAGACACAGGAGAAGAGCTTCACTGGCTCAGTGTATTCAGAACCACCCACGAAGAGGCTAAAAAATGAAATCATTTTTATTTTAATATCGGTTTTTATAAAAAGGAATGGGGGAGGAGGGGCAATGAGTGGGGGAGATGGGCTGGTCAGGAAATGCCAGTTTAAAGTTAGCTCCAACCTATTAATCAGCAGGGGAGACAATGATGCTGAGGTGACAGGAAGGGCTGACATGTGATAAGTTAGGATTTATGTGGCATATAACAAAGGAGAGGCTGCTCATTTAGAGAGTCTCTTTCCCTTTTCCTTTGGCAAAGCTAGAACATTGTTTGAAAAGCTCCAAAGAAAAAATATTCAAAAGGCTGAGGTCATTTCCAGAGATGCAACCGGTCCTGATTGAGATCCTTACGCATACTCTTCGGGATGGAAAACTACTGATGTATTGTAACAGTACTTGGGACCCTAGGCCTATCACCAGGAAGGGAAGGCTCTCAATGACCTGCAACCTGGGCTTCTGGAGGGACTGAGAAAGTGGATGGCAGATAAGAGCATGCTGGGGCCCAGACTGGGGAGCTGGGGAGAGTTCCAGCACGGCTGTTCCATTGACTGGTATCATGAAATCCCACCCTCCTATTTATACCAAGATATTTTCCAGTGAACCCCTCCATGTGGGTAGGATGTCTGCGTTTCTGTTGGCTACATCCTGCCTTCATGGACATCCAGGAGAGGAATCACTTCAACACCCTGTTCTGCTACCTCTTATGAAATAAGAGAAAAAGGAGAAGAGTGGAAAGAAGAAAAAGGAATAAAGAAAGTCAGTTGGTCAGATGGCAAAGAGGACTTTCAAGTGTTTCATAGATTTTTTTTCTGGTTTTCATTGTCTAAAACCTTTTGGAGATAAGCCCATTTGGAGCTAAAACCATTGGTTGGGGATAAGGCCTATTTAGGCTGAGGCCTTTCCAGGTTACATTCTGATCACTGTTTTCATTATTAATTGGGAAGATTTTGAAAAGTTATTTTTTTTTGTAACCACAACCTCCCTAAAGTCCTCATCTGATGCCTCCTCATGGCACGGAGACAATTCTTGTATTCCCAAAGACAATAGCCTGAAAACAAAAACACTAGCAGGTTCTACCTTGCTGGAAAGGCCTCTAATACACTCCTGGAAGCAGACTACATCTGTTTTCTGAGGACCAGCCTAGCAAAGTGCAGAGAGGCTCATCCCAAATAGGCTGGCCATTTGGTGATGAATCCTTTGCCGGTGGCAACCCATAAAACAAACAAAATATAGAGTGGGTCTCAGTGCTGGGGTGATTGGTTTTTCTAATGATCCTAAGAGTCGGAAAGGATCTTAGGATCACTAGAGCTGGAGTTTTGGGTTATTTGGGAACTTTAGGTGCTAATTCCAAGTTACACTACAGGATATATTAAGGGTAGAAAAGAGTGCCATATACCTCTTGGTCTTGTCAGTAGCACTGCTGGACTCAGGAAAAATTATTAGTACTAGAAGCACCTATCTCTCTATGTGAGAAAGGAACCAAAGCCAACCAAAGATGGTGGCAACCCTGGAAACACCTCTATTCAGGAATTTGCCTTCTCGTTATGAAATCTTAGGCAGCCAAATATGTCAGCAGTCACTGCCATGGCCACCATGGCCACAATTCTCAGAAGTGATGCCTGTAAAGAGAAAATAGAAACAGGGACAGTGGAGGTCATTTAATCCGGTCTTCTTATTTTATAGATGAGGAATCAAGATTCAGAGAGCATGGCCTACCTAAGTTCACCTTGATGATAAATGACAGAGCCATAATGTGACTTCAGTCATTACCTCTGACTCCAAATCTAGTGTTCTTTCCACTGTAGTTCACTGCCAATGACCGTAGCAGAGTACAGAAAATAAAGGATGAATTTAAAATTCCACATTTTAGACCTTCTATAAACAGTCATTAAGATTTTTGTCTCCTATGGGAAGAAATGGACAAGAGACCCATAGGATAGATGGGCATTCAAGAGCTGCTATCTGTATTGCTGGAGGAAATTCCTACAGCATTGAGTCTGGGCTGTCACTTTTTTCTTCCTTAACCCGTTTTGGTACAGCAGTTGTTTTGCAGAGCAAGAATCTGAGACAGAGGTACTATCTCCCATCCCAAAAACATCCTCTTGTTCAGTTATTTCAGTCCTGTCCAACTCTTCATGACTCCATTTGAGGTTTTCTCTGTAGAGATACTAGGTTGATTTGCCATTTCCTTCTCCAGTACTTTTTACAGATGGAGAATGAGACAAACAGGTTCAGTGACTTGTCCTAGGTCACACAGTAAAAGTTGGAGGCCAGATTTGAACTTAGGAAGATGAGTCTTCCTAACTTCAGGCCCAGCAATCTACGCACTATGCACCCTGATGCCCAAGAAGGTTCTTTAGTGGGTTATAATCAAACAACAATAATTTACTAATGGGCCTGTTATGTATCAGGTACTGTGGTAAGTGTTTGGGAATACAGACACAAAAACCAAAATAATCTCTGCCCTCAAGGAGTTTTCATTCTACCAGGGGAGGCAACATGTGCTTTACATAAAGAATAACTAAATGGAGAACAAATATAGGGGAGGGAAGGAGCGAGGCCACTAACATTTGGTAGGATCAGGAAAGATTAGCATGTAGAATGTAATATTTGAGTTGCATTTTAAAAGTCGAATGAGAGTCTATGAAGTGGAGATTAGGAGGGAATGCATCCCAGGTATGAGGAAAGGCTATTGCTTAAGGCACAGAGATGAAAAATGGAGGCTATGCATGAAAGATATAAAGAAGGCCAGTACAGCTGAATGGTAAACTGTCAGGAGCATAATATATATTGAATTTGAAAAGATAAATTGGGGCCTACAGAATCTATATCTCTGAATTTCACTGTAAATACAATGGAAAGATACCTGAAAGGAAACAAAAAGTAGTCTAGAGCAGAGGTGTCAGATGACAACCCAAACCAAATTTTAAAATGTAACTGGAAAATATTTTTCTAAGTAAACATACAGCAGGCATGGATCCTCATTTACATTTAGTGGTCTCCTTTCTATTTGAGCTTGACACTACTGGTCTAGAGAATCAGCATATTGTTTCTAAGATTTTAATTAAAAAGCTGATAGAGCAGGAGAGAGGAGACATCAGACCCTTCCCTATTATCAATGTGTGACAAAAATAATCACTGAAGGCAAAGGCATGCTTTGTTTAGCAAGAGTTTACCAACCAGCTCTCAGGGATGGGGGACGGGGCAGAGGAACAGGTAGGTGCATGAGACACAAGTCTAATCTGCACTACTGACATTTTACCCATTGTTTTCTATTTTCCCTACAATAGTATTTTGTTATTTTCTAATTACATAGTTTTCAACATTCACTTTTTTAAGATTTCTAGTTCCAAATTTTTCTCCCTCTCTTCCTTTCCTGCCCCTTCCCCAAGACAGCAAGCAATCTGAGACAGGTTATATATGTGCAATCATATTAATCAAATTTATACATTAGTCATGTTGTGAAAGAAGAATCAGAAAAAAAGGGAAAAACCCAAGGAAGAAAAAAAATTAAAAAGTGAAAATAATATGCCTTGATCTGCATTCAGACTCCACTGTTCTTTCTCTGGATGTGGATAGCATTTTCCAACACCATTCTTTTGGAATTGTCTTGGATCACTGTATGGCTCAGAAGAGCTAAGTCTATCACAGATGATTAATGTATAATGTTGCTGCTGCTGTGTACAATGTTCTCCTGGTGCTGCTCACTTCACTTTGCATCAGTTTATGTCTTTCCAGGTTTTTTCTGAAATTCATCAGCTCATCGTTTCTTATAGCACAATAGTATTCCATTACATTCATAGACCACAACTGCTTCAGTGACTCCCCAATTGATGGTCATCCCCTCGATTTCCAATTCTTTGCCACCACAAAAAGAGCTGCTATATTTTTGTACATGGGGATTCTTTTCCCTTTTTTATAATGTCTTTCCCCTTTGCTTTCTTAAGTCTAGAAATAAAACTCTAATTCAACCCTTGATTTATAGTATTTGTAGATTTCCAAGGTTTCAATGCTCATGCTGAAAATTTAACAATCAGCTCTCACAAGCCCTTGGCTCAAGTTCCATAACTGTATGATCCCATACAATCATGCATGAAGTACAAGGCTCAATATTATTCATTGTTAATTGTCAGGTCATTGTCGTAGATTTAGAACCGGAAGTATCCAATCCCATCATTTTGTAGACAAGGAAAAGAAGGCCTGGGAGAGGTTAAGTGATTTACCAAGGGCTATTCACCTAATAAGTGGTAGAGGAAAGATTTGAACCCAGGTCTTCTAAACTTTAACTCCAGCCTTTTCCCTACCAGTCACGTGGACAGGGATGATAAGAGATTCTGCCCTCAGGTCAGCACTTTTAGCATTCCCATATTATCATTTCAGATTTATCTTTCACTGCTCTCCAACCACCAGACTCCACTTTGACCAACCTTAATGTCTTTCTGAATAGATTAAATTCATTCCAATCTCTAAGTCTTCAGGTGGTTATCCTCAACTGCAAAGCCTTCTCCTTTTTCTCCACCTCCAATTCTAGCCCTCAAGTCTTTAAGCACTCTTCATTTAACTTGGTCCCACACTGACCTTCTCTTCTAACTTTCATTGTCTCTCACTTTGGCATTGGACCTTCTTCTGCTTTGTGTTGTTTTCAGTTTAATATCTAGTCTTGTTGCCCTGGTTAGATTATAGGTCCCTTTAGAGTAGCAGTTTTCAACCTGTGGGTTATGTTCAATTTGTAATGATGAAAATACATCCTGCATATCAGATATTTACATTACAATTCATAACAGTAATAAAATGATGGTTATGAGGTAGCAATGAAAATAATTTTATGGTTGGGGGTCACCATAACATGAGGAATTGTATTAAAGGGTTGAGGCATTAGGAAGGTTGAGAACCACTGCTTTAGAGTAACTCTCTCCCTAGGAGGGTTTTTTTGTTTGTTTGTTTTTGTAACATGAACCTCTTATCAGAAATAATAAATGGTGTAGGAGAAAGAGGGTTGACTTTAGAATCGGAAAACTTGACTGATCTACCCATTTTACCCTGACCAAGTCACTTACCCCTCTTGAAGCCTCAATTTCCTCATATGTAAAAATTAGGAGCTAGAGAATTTCTAAGGTTCCTTCTAGTTCTAAATCAATGTTTCCAGTTGTGCATAGTGTTGAAGCAGCCCAGCCAGGAGACAGGAAACGAAGCAGATGTTCATAGGAGGGTTCTTTCGGCTCTAATATACCATGGTTCTATGACAGTATACTATCTGGGCAGCTAGTAATACCATGTTGGACCCTCTGAATCATCTGTAGTACAATGAGGGTTGTTCCCAACATGTAGCATGGAGGTGTCATTGTATGGCTCAGAATGGACAGAATAGACATTTCCAGCATCTTCTCCCCCAAACTTTCTCCAAAGAAGACTTGTTTCCTGCCAGGAGAGGAAGAAAGAAGTTGGGGCCAGAAGCTTAGCCCCTCTGTTCTCCTAAGAGAGAGGGGGTCCTGGGCTAGAATTATATCTATCTGGTCCCTTAAATATTAGCCTAGGGGATGTGGCTTTCAGGTTCAAGTTAACTTCTCATTGCTATTTCATAAAACGAGGGGAACATGACCCCAGGCTTTATACCCAAAGCTTGATTCCTTTCCCACTGAATACCAATTTCACACTGAACATACACATAGCAATCATTAAAGAAATTTATTTACCCAATTCCATAGCAAAAGAAAAGTCAGAGAACATACACATAGAAGAATATATATACCAGACAATTCAGAGTGAAGGAAAGTAAGATAACTCGGCTCAATCAAGAGTAGGTCCCTGAAGTCTGTGGTTCAGCAAGCATGGTATAAATATCTGATAAAGACGACAAGCTCCTCTCATGTTGACTTCTTTTCCTTAAGCAAGCTGAAGTGTGGTTAGTATCTTCCATCTTCTTTCTCAAAGCTGGAAGCCAGAAAAGCCAAAAACAAATGCAAAGAGACTGAAGAAACTCAAAGCAGATCTCAAGATTTGAAGAGAGTAGAGCTCTGTTCTCACCAACTCTACCTGGACCCTCACCAGGCACAGGGCATTCATTTCCACCAACGAGGAGGTAGTTGAGTTTACATTAGCATGTCAGTTATCCTGTTTTCATTTTTCCTTCCCTGTGGTCCTAGATCATTACAACTTTAAAACTCTATCTTCATGAAGAACAACTAGCAACTGCCAAGAGAGGAATATCTGAACTGCTTCCACAGCTTCATAAAAAATAAGACCTCTTGAGCAGAGCAGTAAGACTTACAACCTCGGATTTATCCTGGACTCTCCCCACTCCCACTTGCCAAGCCTGGTCAGTTTTATTTCTATAACATCTGTCATCTTCGTCCCCTTATCTCCTCTTATATACTATTACCCTAGTTCAAGCCCTGAACTATTATGACAACAGCTACTTAATTGTTTGCCCTGCCTTTGGTCTCTCCCCTCTCCAAATCATCTTCCACACAGCTGCCAAGCTGATATTCCTAAAACACAGATCTAACCACTCTCCTAATAAAAAACCATCAATGATTCCCTATTTTCTCAATGATAAAATACAAAATCCCTAGCCTGGCATTTAAAACCTTTCACAATGTGAATTCCCTCTATCTTTCCAGTCCAAATTCATATTACTCAAGGGAAATCAACAAGCATTTATAAATAATGAGGGGAGCATGAGCCCAAGCTTTATATCCAAGTCTCAATTCCTTTCCTACTGAATACTAATGTCATATTGAACATATACATAGCTTGGGCTCTGAGAGATCAGTGACTTTCTCATAACTGGTATTTCAGTTGGTCAGTCAACAAACATTTATTAAGCACCTACCATGTGCCAAGCACTTTGCTAATAAGCACTGGGGATATAAAGAAAGGTAAAAAGTCAATCTCTTCTTTCAAAAAGCTGACAGTCTAATGACGCTGACAACATGAAAACAACTGTGTACATACATACATAATACATTATATATACATATAGATACATACATACATGTGTGTGTGCATGTGTGTATAAATTAGAGATAATCAACAAAGGTAACTTTGAAGAGAGGAGTTTTAGTTGAGTGGTGAGAACAGAAGACTAACTGCAAAAGAATGAGCAGTGAAAGGAAGCAGCTATCATTGACTTTTTCCAGGAGTTTGGCTAAAAAAGAAAGGAGAGATGTAGGATAATAGCTCGAGGCAATTTTGGGGTTCAGTTAAGGATTTCTGTTGCTGTTTGTTTCTAGTTTTGTGTTTTTGGTTTTTGTTTGATTGTTTTCAGGGTGATGGAGTCATGGGTATATTTGAAAGAAGAGACTGTCTCTTTTACAATTAGTCCTACTTCCATCTCTCCCCATACAACCCATTCTCCATACAGCTGCCAAATTGACATTCCTTAAGCATGGGTCTGACTAAGAAACTTCATTGGTTCCCTAATACTTCTAGGAAAAAATTTAAACTCTAATGTATGACATTTCAAATCCTTTACAATCTGGCCCCAACCTGTCTTTCTCAACTGATTTCACTTTATTCCTCTTCACATGTCCTATGTTCCAACCAAACAGGACTACCTGTTTCCTGTACAAAATATTCCATCTCCCACCCCTCTGCCTTTTCATAGGCTTTCCCCCATGCCTGAAATGCTCTCAATCCTCAACTTTACCTCTTAGAACATTTAGTCCCATTCAGGGCTTGCCTCAAGAGGCCTTAACCCTAGCTGGTAATGCTACCACCCAAAGAAATTACTCTGTACTTAGTTTATGCATATTTCTCATTGACTTATCTATATACATGTTGTTCACCTTCCCCCGCTCCCACCCCCCATTAAAATATAATTTCATTGAGAACAGATCTGTTTGTTATGTTTGGGTTGGTTTTTTCTTTTGTCTTTGAATCCTCAGTGACTGGACAGTGCCTAACAGAAAAGCATTTAATAAATGCTTATTGAGTGGAATTGAATTGAAATCAGAGAGGGCTTAGATTGATAGATAGTAAAGTTTGGACTGTACTCTTTAGGCAATGAGATGTTTTTAAAGGTCTTGGAAAAGAATAGGGAAATCAACATGATTAGAGTTATACTTTAAGAATTATCTGGCATTAGTGAATAAAACTGATTTGAGAAGGAAAATGGGAAGGCCAGTTAAAATGTTACTGAAATAGCCCAAGGCAGGGATGATAAATAGCACGGAAGAAATGAGACTAGAGAGGAGAGAAGAGAGAAGGAGACTATAGAGCCTAAAAAAACTGGCAACTGATTGGATGCCCTAAACGGTCTCCAAATGTCTCTAGAGTATGGGTGGTCTTCCTTAGAACATTTGGCTTACTATATTGGAGGCTCAAAGATAATCTGGTGAAGTTATATCCTATTTCTAAAGTACCTGACTATCCCACACCAAGAGGTTCTAGTTAAACAAGTATCCAAAGTCAATGCGTTTTTCCAGATTCCAAGTCCCTTGCAGTTCTTTCAGGATCTTTGTTGCACTTTTCCTTTCATGAATAGTAGTTACCAAAATTTCTGACCTTTCCCCGATTTCCTGGTTTGCAAAATCAACAACGCAGTGAACAGATTGGGCAATGCCAATAAATAGGAAGTTTTCTTTCAATGATTAGTCATTGGAGCGTCTAGGTGGTGCAGTGAAATTAAGGGGATGCCCATCAATTGGGGAATGGCTGAACAAGTTATGGTATATGAATGTAATGGAATACTATTGTACTATGAGAAATGGGGAGGAGATGGACTTCATATTTACCTGGAGAGGCTTATACAAATTGATGCTAAGTGAGAAGGGCAGAACTAGGAAAAACTTGTACACAATCACAGACACATCGTATGTTTGACAACCAACCTTGGTAAATTAGACTCTTCTCAGCAACGCGCAGTTATAAGACAACTCTATAAGTCTCAGGATGGAAGGAGATATTTACATTCAGAGAAAGATCTAGAAAGAATGGAGTTTATATGGAGACTGAAGCAATCAACATGCTCTCTTTCTTTTCCATGTTTGGTTTTGTTTCCTCTTTCCCATTATTCATTCCACAGGTTACAAACCTAATATACAACCAGACTAATGTCCAATGTGAAAGTATTTGCAGATCCTTTACTTCATTGCATGCTGCTATGGGTGGGGGGAAGGAGGGGAGAAAATTTGAAACTCAAGGGATTGTGGAACTGAATCCTATAAACTAAAAGTAAAAAACCAAATCAATTAAAAAAAAAAAAAGAACTACCTGCTATCACCAAACATGTGCTCCCAGCTCCGGAAAGCAGAGCTTGAGCAGAATGATTTCATTTTGGGACTGAGTCAGTTTTAGCTGTTAGAGGCACTACCTTTTCCCGACTTTGCCACCTTACAAGCATAGGAACCTAAATCTGGAACTAGAAGCAGTTGGTAAATATTTAACAACTGACTTTCTAAAGCAGTCAACAAAACAATAAATTAAACCCTGATTTGCAGAGTTTATTGATTTCCAAAATGTAAATAAACATCCATGCTGAGAATTAAACTGAGTTGTTTGAGCTAGCTCTAACACACCCCTGGCAAGAAGAGAATTCAGATATCAATTAGTCTAGCCTCTTCATTTTGCAGATAGGGAAACTACCTAGGAGTAAAGTGATTTGTCCAAAATCACACAGGTAGTAAGTTACAGAATCACAATTTGAACAAAGATCTGTTGATTCCAAATACAGATTTCTTTCTACTGCAACACAGCTGTCTCATCTCTTAGAAGCCATATCTTCTTTCTAAATACTTCTCAGGTATGAACTCCTATAAATCCTCCCCTGGTACCTCCATCTTTAGGTTTCTCTCTTCTAAAATTACCTCGTATATTTTGTATTTGCTTATCAATGTATAGTGTTGAAGTTTCCCTCTTCCAGTGTGAATAAATTCTTTGAGCACAGGGCAGCTAGGTGACACAGTGCATAGAGTGCTGTGCCTAGAGTCAGGAAGAACTGAGTTCCAATCTAACTTCAAACACTGGCTGTGTGACCTGGGGTAAGTCAGGTAACTTTAGTTTACTTCAGTTTCCCCACCTGTAAAATGGGGATAATAATAGCACCTACTCTCCAGGGTTGTTGTAAGGATCAAATGAGATAATAACTGTAAAATGCTTAGCACGATGCCTGGCACATATAAGTGGTATATAAAATGTTAGCTGCTATTGTTAGTATTATGATTTTGCTTTTGTCTCTCTATACTCAGTGCCAGTACAATGCCTGGCACACAGTAGATACTTAATAAGTGCTTACCAAATTGAGCTTAATTACTATCCTTGAGGACACAAATCTATCCCTTTAATTCCTCTCTACATTCTCACCTATAGAATCCTATTTCCCAGGGGTGGCTAGGTGGTGCGGTAAATAGAGGATCCGCCCTGGAGTCAGGAGGACGTGAGTTCAAATCCGACTTCAGTCGCTTACTAGTTGTGTGACCCTGGGCAAGTCACTTAACCCCAATTGCCTCCAAAAATCCAAACCAAAAAAAAAAAAAGAGGTCCCACAAGTCTTTCTGGAAATTTTGGAATCCTTGAATAATTGGAGAAAAATGATTCCTAACCCAAATTATTCATTATCCTATATAGTAGGGGTTCTTCACCTAGAGTCCATGGACTTGTTTTTTATTTAAATATGTTGATAATGGGGTTTCTTTTGAAAATCCTATGTCTTTTATGCATTTAAAAACATTGTTTTGAGGAAAGTTCTCACCAGATTGCCAGAGGTCCATGACCCAAAAAGAGGTGTCCTTGTTCCACAGGGATGCCTTCTTACAGCAGTCAATGATATCAAACACTTTGGAACATAGTGTTTGAAAACATGCACAAACCAAAATTGGAAAAGAATTGTGTTCAAATCTGGCCTCTGAGATCCACAAGTGCTATGGCTCCAGGAAAGTCACCTAACCTCCCAGACCTTTTCCTCATCTGAGAAACGGGTAAAACGTTAGCTGTAATATCTCTAAAGGTTTCCCTGAGGAGCAAATGTGATGATTTTGCAAAATTTAAAGAAGTATAGAAATGTCACTATTGATGGAAAATGACGTCCATTTCCAGAGAAAGAACTATGGGGTCTGAGTGCAGATTGAAGAATTATTTGTTCTCTTCTTTTTGTTATTTTGTTTTGTTTCTTCTTTCTCGTAGTTCCTCTGATTGGTTCTGTTTCTTCTTTACAATATGACTAAAGTAAAAATAAGTTTAATATAAATGTATATGTATATATCAGATTGCATGCCATCTTGTGATGGGAGGGGAAGAAGAGAGGGGAGAAGATTTAAGATTCAAAAGCTTATGGAAGTGAACATTGAAAACTAAAAATAAATAAATATTTTTAATTGATTTGTTGATTTACTTTTAGTTTACAAAATTCAGTTCCACAATCCCTTGAGTTTCAAATTTTCTTCCCTTCCTCTCCCCCCCCATGGTGGCATGCAATCATGTATAGAATCTGCAAATACTTAAATAATTTTTTTTTAAAAAGAAGAAAAGAAAAAAAAAGAATTCTTACAGTGCAGGGGAGAAATATAAAATTCATCTCCTTCTTGCAAAATAAATGAAGCTCAAGGGATGAAGTTACCATTTAAGATAAGCCTTTAAAGTCATTATTTTGAATATTCACCAGTTCACAACCCCACCTGGGGCAAGTATCTTTTTTTTTAAGCACTTGTAATAAATGATTACTCATCCTGGGAAAGTGTAAGTGGTTTTTTTGTAAGTCTGCTTAAAACATGTTCCTAACCTCAGCTTTCTCTCTTAAAACCTTACAGTAAAACATACATGTCCACTATTGCCCACTGACAATAATTTTTCTCTTCCCAAGGTCACATTTACAGAAAAAGGAAAATGTAAAGTCATAGTTACAACTATGATGATTTTCTTCAAAAAGCTTTAATAAATCAACAAACACTTATTACTTATTCCAGGCAAGACATTGTGCTAGTCACTAGGGGTACAAAGGCAAAAATAAAACTGGCCCTGCCTTCAATAAGCTTATTTCTATTTGGAGAAACAACACATATATGAGCAAGTATATACAAAATAAGCATTAGATACTTATTTAATACCCAGAGGGGGAGAGGGAGCTGCTGGAATGAAGGCATCAGCAGCTGAGAGGAATTAGTCAAAGCATTTCACCTGAAAAAGGACAAAAAGATGCTGGCCTCAAGATCTGAGTTCAAATTCCAGTATCGATATGATTTGGAGATAGGAGAGCCTTGAGGTAAGGAGGCCAGTTATGAGGCTTTTGCAATAGTCAAGAATTTTAGTCTTTGGATCTCAGTTTTCTTCTCTTTAATGATAGGCTAATACTTGGCTTTCCCATCTATAAGACTATTGAGGAAAAGCTAGGGTGAGTGGGGACAGCACTATACTTGCATACAGAAGATCTGGGTTTGAGCCTTACCCCAAGTATTTATTAGTTGTATAATCACAGATAACTTAATGAGGTTCAAAATACAAAATATACTCCCTTCATCCCTTTTTTAAAATCAGTCACCTTCTCCATGAGAGGCAGCTTGGTATGACAGTATAGTCATCCACTAGTGACAAGAATCCCAACCTCTAAGTCAAGGAAAAACCAAGTTAAAAAAACCATTTCCAGGACTTTCTGGCTTTGTTACTGGGACCAAGGCGAGGTGATCGTAGGAGGAGTTCTTCAGACCAATGTTTTCATTTCCATGGGGTGACATGATCTGACACTAAAACCCCATTCTAGTCGAAGTAACACTTTTTAATAATAATAACAATAATAATCATCCCTTATATTCCCACAGCACTTGAGAATTCACATTTTCTCACAACAGTCTTTTGAGACTGATAGGACTAAGATTAACTATCCCCATTTTACAGATGAGAAAGGCATCCTGGAGAGGGGAAGTACTTGCCTTAGGTTGCCAGAAGTCAGTGTCAAAAAGCAGTACTAAAAACCAGGGCTGTCATCATCTCATCATTGTTGTTGCTGTTAGGCAGCATAGCCTAGTGGATAGAGGGATGGCTTTAGACTCAGACAACCCAGGTGTCTCCTCAGTTCCCTCACCTCCCATATCCAATCTGTTGCCACGTCCTGTCAAGTTTGTAACATCTCTTGCATATGCCACCTTCTCTCCTCTGATACCGCCTATCACCCTAGTACAGAATTTCATCACCTTACACCTATACTATTGCAATAGCCTGCTAGTTGGTCTCCTTGTCTCAAGTCTTTCCCCACTTTAATACATCCGCCAATCAACTGTCAAATTAATCATCCTCAAGGACAGGTCCAATCAGGTTACCTTCCTCTTCAATGAACTCCAGTGACTCCTTATCACCTTAAGGATCAAATATAAAATCCTCTGCTTGGCGCTCAAGGCCCTCCACTTCCACCTTTCCAAGTCTTCTTATACCTTCACTCCCATGTACAACTCTGTGATGCAGTGACACCAGCCTCATTGTTCTTCCTCATGCAGGACATTCTATCTTCAGGTTTTATGCATTTTCAGAGGTTCTTTCCCATGCCTGGAATTCTTTCTCTCTTCATCTCTACCTCCTACCTTCCTTTGAGTCCCAGCTACAATAGCTGGAAGGTGTAGCCACTTCACGAGGTCCCACCAATCTGGCCAAAAAGATAAACATGTATATTCAGTTCATCAATATATACAGATGTGTGTATATGTATATACAAGTGATGGATATATGTATATACATAGTATATATTTGTATCATTTATTACTACACAAGAAAGAATGTATTATATACAAATGTCTGTGATGATATGTTAATACATTCAGTGACTCCAACAGGTCTGTTATCTCATTAGTTCAGAAGTACCCCACGATGATGCAGATTGAAACCCATTCATGCACATGCTGAGTTTTTCATGCATTTATGAAATGTCTATTATGTACCAGGCACTGTGCTAAGTATTTTACAAACACTATCTCCTTTCATCCTCATAATAATCCTGATTCAGGTGCTATTATTGTCTCCATTTTTACAGTTGAGGAAACCGAGACAGAGATTAAGGAAATAGAGAGTTAAAGAAATAGAGTCACACAGCTAGTTAGCAAATGTCTGAGGCCACATTTGAACTCAGGTCTTCCAGACTCCAGGTCCAGCACTCTATCTGCTGCATCACCTAGCTTACATACTATAAAATTAGGGGGTTGAACTAGATGTCCTTTGAGGTCCCTGCCAGCTCCAAATATGTGATCCTTTGAGCCTCTAAAGTCGATGAATTTCCTCCAGTCTTATGGATGAAGGTAATGATTATCCTAAAAAGTGACTTGCTCACAGTCTTGCCATAAAAATAATCAAAACCTGACTAATTCTTAGCCTACTACTCTCTCCTTGGACCACATTGCCTAAGGTTTGCATTCATCTTTTTCCCGTCTTCACTGGCAAACATAGGATCCTTTAAGACACAGACAGACCTTAAAATGAGAAGGAAGCTTTTTTTCCTTCCTACATTTCTTTTTGTATCTTGATAAATTGTGAAAATATGGTTTTATTCCCTTTGGCTAGGAGTTGTTTGTCACATTCTTAGTGATGTTACAATGAGGGCAGAGAGCACAAGCATTCTGGGAGAAGAAAAAGTTCTGGAGCATTTGTCAACTTCTGATTCTCATAAAAAGCAAATGATTCACTGTGACCACAGTAGTTAAAGAAGGAAAAGACCTATTAGATCATCCATCCATTTTCCCCCGCCACAGTGGAATTGCTCCCTATAGTGTATTTGCTGAGAATTGGTCCAATCTAGCATAAAGTGTCTTATGCAGTGGGGTTCCACCATTTCATAGATGAAACTATTTCCCTAAAGCTGTTACAAAATATTTCTGGATATCCCAACTTCCTGCTATACAACTGGACCTAAGTATTACAGGAATTGGTTAACAAAGTGAATGAGATACAAAGATGACAGTGACTTTGGTGGCAAAGGCAGAACTTTGGGAAGAATCAGGAAAATGGAGGGGAAAAGCAAAGAAAATGAGGGACTAAATTTCTAAGAAATCAAGGTGACTTAATCCTGGATATCACTGCTTCATTGTTGCTGTAGGTAGTAGGAGTAGGATGGTGGTATGTGTTTATATATTTAGTACGTTAAATGGTAGGAGGAAAAAGTAAAATTCATTATCTACAAGTGTTCAATTAGTAATTCTGGTGGCTTTAAAAGAACCTAGACAGACAATTTCTGTTTAATATAATTTCCATTTATATAATGAAGAATGTCATATACTCACAGGATCATAGTCTTATAGCTAGAAAGATCTGGAACATAATTTAGTCCAGCCTCTTCAATGTACAAATAATACATAGATTCTGTTTCTTTCTTTCATTCATTCATTCATTTAACAAGCATTTAATAAATGCCAGTTTTGTGCTGGATACCATGCTAATCACTGGTGATAGAAACAAAACCAAGACAGTCCCCTTCCCTAAAGTAACACATTCTATAGGGTTGGAGTGACAAGGCACAAGTAGCATGTACACCAGTAAGTCAGTACAAGATATATCTGAAATGAACACAAGTTAATGGCGTGGTGGGAAGGGATAGGAAGGGGGGGGGGGGGGCGGGTAGAAGCCAAAATAGCAGAGTAAAAGCAGGGACTTGCTTGAGCTCTCTCCCCAGACTCCTCCAAATACCTGTAAAAAATTACTCTAAACAAATTCTGGAGCAGCAGAGCCCACAAAATGACAGTGAAACAATTTTACAACCCAAGACAACCTGGAAGGTCAATGGGAAAGGTCTGTTGCACCAGTCTAAGAGAAGAATGCAGTCCAGCTTGGACCACACTGGCATAGATGGGGACCGGAGCAGGTCTTAGAGGTCTGAATCATTGGCAGGTGTGGCAGTTTCCAGACTTCTCACCCCACAAATGCCAACGACAACTTAGAAGATTAGTAGGAAAGGTCTGTCAGACCTGGGTGAGAGAGGAGTTCAGTCCAGCCCCCTGGAGTGGAGGCAGCAGTGGCAGTGGCTCCTTCTAGAGCTGGCAGCCCACAGACAGTGGGGGGATTGAGGGGCTAATCAGAGGGGGATTGCAGGGATCTCTTTGCTGGCACTGACACAGGATTCTCTTAGTTTGCCCGTGTTTGGATCCGGGTCAAAGCCTTGGATGGCAGTCCTTGGGGAAGGAGGGATGCTGGTGTGGCAGAGCTTGTGGCAGAGGAGAGAGGGAATTCTTCTCACAGTTTCAAGGCAGAAAAGAGTGCTTGGTCACTCATAGACCAGAGCACAGGCCAGAAGAGGAGTAAATACATCTTCTTTGATCATACTACCTTGGAAGAACTGAATATTCACAGGTCCCTCAAAGTGTCTATAAAAACAGCTTCACAAAACCCCTGAGCTTGAGACATAACACTTTCCACACTGGAAGCAGAGTTCTAGCTTAACAAAGAGCTAAAAAGTCAAGTATTTGGCTAAGAAAATGAGCAAACAATGGGGGGGGAAATCAGACTACAGAATCTTACTTTGGTGACAAGGAAGGTCAAAACATATAGTCAGAAGAAAATATCCAAAGCCTCCAAGAAAAATATGAATTGCCCTCAGGCCATGGAAGAACTCAAAAAGGATTTTGAAAATCAAGTAAAAGAAGTAGAGGAAAAATTGGGAAGAGAAATTAGAGTGATGCAAGAAAATTTAAAAAATGAGTCAACATCTTGCTAAAAGGAGATCCAAAAAAATGCTAAAGAAAATAACACCTTTAAAAAAAAAGACCAACCCAAATGATAAAAGAGGTCCAAAAAGCCAATGAGAAGAAGAATGCCTTAAAAAGCAGAACTGGTCAAGTAGAAAGGGAGAAACAAAATCTCACTGAAGAAAATAATTCCTTAAAAATTAGAATGGAGCAAATGGAAACTAATGACTTTATAAGAAACCAAAAAATTATAAAACAAAATCAAAAGAATGAAAAAATAAATGACAATGTGAAATATCTTACTGAAAAACAACTGACCTGGAAAATAGATCCAGGAGAGGTCATTGAAAACTTACTGGACTACCTGAAAGCCATAATCAAAAAAAGAGCCTGGACATCATTTTTCAAAAAGTTTTCAAGGAAAACAACCAGAGGAGAAAATAGAAATTGAAAGAATCCATCAATCACCTCCTGAAAGAGATTCCCAAAAGGAAGACTCCTAGGAATATTGTAGCCAAATTCCAGAGTTCCCACATAAAGGAGAAAATATTACAAGCAGCCAGAAAGAAAAAATTCAAGTATTGTGGAAATACAATCAGGGTAACACAAGATTTAGCAGCTTCTACATTAAAGGCTTGGAAGGACTGGAATATATTATTCTGAAGAGCAAAGGAGCTAGGATTACAACTAAGAATCACCTACCAAGCAGAACTGAATATAATATTTGAGGGGAAAAAAATGAAATTCAATGAAATAGAAAACTTTCAAGCATTCTTTTTTTTTCTTTTTGGAAGGGGGAAGGCAAGGCAATTGGGGTTAAGTGATTTGCCCAAAGTCACACAGCTAGTAAATGTCAAGTGTCTGGGGCTGGATTTGACCCCAGATCATCCTGACTCCAAGGTTGGTGCTCTATTCAATAAGCCACCTAGCTGCCCCTCAAGCATTCTTGATGAAAAGACCAGAGCTGCATAGAAAATTCTGCTTTCAAATACAAAAATCAAGAGAAGCATGAAAAGGTAAACAGGAAAGAGAAATCATAAGGAGCTTATTAAAGTTGAACTGTTTACATTCCTTTTTTTAAAATTCATTTATTTATTTCCTAGTTTGCATCATTCATTTCCACGAGATTTTGAGTTATACATTTTCTCCTCATCTTTCCCCCACCCACCACCCCAAAACAGCCATCCCACTGTATAACTCCTTCCCCAATCTGCTCTCTCCTATGTCCTCCCCCATCACCCCTCTGACTTTCCGGTAGGGCAAGATGGATCTCCCTACCTCGGTGCCTGTATATCTTAATTCCCAGTTGCATGTAGTTCATAATAATAATAATAATATATAAACATATATTTTTAACATTTGATTATAGATCTTGAAATTCTAGATTCTTTCCCTTCCTCCCTCATCACCCACCCCCACTGGAAAGACAAGCAATTCAATACAGGCTGTACATGTGTAATTATGCAGAACATCTTCACAGTGGACATATTGTGAGAGACTGATTATATGTCCCTCCTTCCTATCCCACCCCCCCCCGTTCTATTCTCTACCCTG
>CM053583.1:340962455-341010253 GCA_028627135.1 Pseudochirops cupreus
TCAGTTTCCTTATATGTAAAATGAGCTGGAAAAGGAAAATGGCAAACCACTCCAGTATCTTTGTCAAGAAAACCCCAAAATGGAGTCAAGAAGAGTTGGACATGACTGAATAAAGACTGAACAATAAGAAGTCAGTCAACTTGTCTGCCTTGGTTTCCTTGTCTGTAAGATGAGAATAATTTACCCAGCACCTACCTCCCAGGATTATTATGTAGATAAAATAAGACAATATTTATAAAGTACTTTGTCAGCCTTAAAGTGTTATATAAATGTTAGCTATTTTTATTATTATCTAAATCACTTCCATTGTTTTATAAGTGAGGAACCTGAATCTTATAGAGGTTAAATGATTTTTTAAAAAATATATCACTAGGCTATTATCAGATTCTCCAAGTCAGAAAAAAAATTTTTTGAGATGCTCTTAGAACCCAAATCAATTCAGTTACAGTCATTATTTAAAGGTTACACTGAACGCTTATGGTTGGAGATGTTCATCAACACATTTTCAAGTGTTTTACCAATGAACTCCCCTTTCCAGTTGTTAACTCATCTAGACATTACTGCTGAGAAAAACATCCATCACAGCTGTCACTGAGGCTCCCATTATATCCTAATAACCAAAGGCGCTATTAGTGGTTGTTATTAATGCACAAGTTGCTTTCAGTAATTAGCAGAATAACAACCTAGAGGAAAGTTCAGTGTTGATGGTGAGTATCACTACTCCCCTTTACAAATAGACATTTTTCCTCAATTATACTCTTTAGTTGTGACTTTTTTTTGCTTTGCCAGGGTTGCTTCTTTTTATTTTATTTTATTTTATTTTTGCTTTTTTTTGGAGGGCAATTGGGGTTAATTGACTTGCCCAAAGTCACGTGGCTAGTTAGTGTGTCAAGTGTCTGAGGCCATATTTGAACTCAGGTCCTCCTGACTCCAGGGCTGGTGCTCTACTCACTGCGCCACCTAGCCGCCCCACCAGGGTTGCTTCTTGAAGTCCAGGGCCTTCAGAGTAATAGATTTTCTCCACCCCAATGTCTTCATGTTGCACTTAACAGTTTGTGATCCTTGGTACCTGGCTTAACTCCTATTTTAGAAAGAGATGTCAAAGGTCAAGAGGTCAGTCCTCTGTAGACTGAATGTTCTTCTAGATGAATTGCAAATTTTTCATCTGGATGGCTTATTCTTTGAAGGAAACCCATGTGGTTTTATCCTTATTATGATCTCAGAGAATAGTACCCTAGAATATGGAGCTATCAGAGGATTGTTCGAGAGTTACTCATTTCTTATGCCATGTTCCACCTAAGATTTATTAACCATCTTATGTACTTCTTAGGGCTTCCTTTCAAGGTCTAGGATAACAGACAGATGATCTGGGTTCCAATATTGGCTCTGTAACTTGGACTAAGTGTGGTCTTACTTATCAGAGCTCCAGGTCCTGAACTCTAAAATGAAGTGGTTAGATTTAGTGTTCCTAAATTCTCCCACATATCCCAAGGCTAAAAAAAAAATGCAGAATTTAGTATTTGTTTTTTTCCTGGGTGTCATCTGAAAGAAAGGACATATTGCATTGGTCTGTTGGAATCTATAGCAATTCTCTATTTGTTTGAGAGATTATTTCAAGATGTTGTTTCTAATCAGGACCACAGATTTAGAACTGGAAGAGACCTGAGATGCCATCTAATCCAACCTTCTAATTGTACAAGTGAGGAAACTGAAGCCTAGAAAAGTTAAGGGGTACTTTCCCAACATCACACAGGCCATAAACATGAACAGTTGTCTTTGATCCCAGTTCCTCTTAGCTGTAAAGTCGGTGTTCTTTCTTTTCATCATACCAGGATGTCTCCTAATCTACAAGATCTTATTTAAATAAGACCTTCCTTTGCTATGTCATAGGCCACTACTTTTCTTTGTTGTCATTTCTTGAATGACAGCTCAGTTATGTCACATCCATGAAAAAACACCCAAGATTTAAGACCCAAGAGACCAGAGACAAGGTGTTTCCTTCCTTCTAATTAATGGAGAAAAGTTTAAAAGAAGACTAGACTTTTTTTTTAACAAATATTCGACCTCATACTGGACTGGAATCAAGGAAAACCTAAATTATTAGCCATTTAAAAGTAATAAATTTATTTTTCATGTCCTTTTAAATTATATTTAAATCTCTTTTATCTTCTACTTCACAGTGAGATGAAGTGAGGATTGAAATGACTTGTAGGTAGAGAGGAATAGCATATTGTACCAAAGACATTGCTGCTCATTGTCATTTCAGTGTGAAACTTTTAGTCTAGAAAGGGGATTGGCAAAATCTGAGGCCCTCAGGGTCCCACTGCTTTTGTACAGCCCAAGAGCTAAGAATGGTTTTTACATTTTTAAATGAGGAATTTAAAAATGTAAAAACCATTCTTAGTTCACTGGCCTTACCAAAACTTTTGGAGGTTTGGATCTGGCCGTTTGGCTACAATTTGCTGACCCCACAAGTCTAGAATGGACATGTTCTCTTGTTTAGGAGATCATTTTAACAGCCAGTATTTACATTTGCAAAGTACCCTACCTGAGTTATCTCTTTTGGTGATAGATGAAAGCAGATGGAACCAACTTTTTATTTGCCCTCCAAGTTTACTCAGGTTTAGCTCAGGAAATCTCACTGGGGAAACAGTCTTCCCATTCTCACAGTACTCTTGTGCTACCATTCCAGCTACTCTATCTGGACAACCCTACTTTTGCCAGTGGTCTAAGGGTTCTCCCCAGCAAGGAGAGGAAGGTAAAAGGCACCCAGAATATAGACATGAATCAGGCCTGGAATAGGTAGTTTTATTCCCATATTGAAAGGGAATTCTAAGCAATCAAGAATTAGAGAATTATTAGAATAGAGTCAGTGGCATACTAGAACTCATACCAGCTTGAAGGAGTGCCTTTTTCAACTTTCAGTGTGTGAATTTACACCCAAGAAATTGCCAAAAGTTATAAATCAGAGCTTGACATTGTTCCATTAAGAAAGTGATACAGAAAGGGTTAATCAGATTAAATTCAAAAGTTGTGTACATTTTTTTTGGAGAGTTGGTTGTTAAACATTTACCAACACTCCTAAGAGAATCCAGTAACTTAATATTGCTAGTACAATCAGTTGAGAGGCTTACTGTAGACAAGTCTGGTTGGGATATTTGCTGACAGTTTCTTTTTGAGGTGTGCTAATTAGCCATTTTATATTTCACCTCCTTGGAGTATACAGCCTAATCAGCTCCCAGTGGACGTTTTCCTTATGGTAGTCTGTCTCTCTGAAGGTAACTGATTTTCTTTTGACCAGTTTGCTTGTTGCTGTTGTGGCCACAACTACTCCAGTAGCAAGAGCTTGTATCCCTGAAACAAGGAAGATGACAGCTTCTTTTAGGGCTCTGATACCAATCCAAGGTCCAGTACCAAAATGAAGAAAACACAAACAAGAGATAACCACATCCCAGGCATAGAAGGTCATGAGCTGATGGACTAGTGGCTGGATGAGGGGGAAGTACACCCTCTCTCTACTTGACATTCTGGAAAAGTTGTCTGCATTTCAAAGCTTGTAGAAAAAGAAGACCTGAGGAGAAGAGGTAATCCCCAGGATATTAATTGACTTATGGTTCAATTTAAATACTTTTCAAGACCACGCTGGATAAGCCTCTGGAGCCATTGGGGCCAGTAGGAAGCAGTCAAAGGACATTGATGGGTATTCTGAAGTTGGTGGGAAAGGGTTCCTTTATCACAAATGCCTGGAAACAAGCTTCCATGGGCTTACCTGAAATGTTGACTGACTATACACTTACATAGGGTTTTAAGGAAACTTAGTTGTTCATTAATGTTTGACTCTTCATGACCCCATCTAGGGTTTCCTCAGCAAAGACACTGGAGCAGTTTGCCATTTCCTTCTCCAGCTCGTTTTACAGATGAGAAACTGAGGCAAACAGGGTTAAGTAACTTGCCCAGGGTCACTCAGCTAGTAAGCGTCTAAGACCAGATTTGAACTCTGAAAGATAAGTCTTCCTGACTTTGGGCCCAGCACTCTACCAACTGTGCCACCAAACTGCCTTTAAGGAGGCATTTATATAAATGAAGGGACAAGCTCTATAGGTTGTTAACTGAAGTACAATCATAGTCTGGTCAGTTGTTTATCCATTTAATTCTTTTGTGTGAGTAGTTAGGCCAAACTTTTTTTGAGTGACTATGAATCTCAGTGTTTCAGCACTGGATGTAAGAAGCACATCATCACCGTGTTTTCTGCAAACAAGAAGATCCGAAATACCTTAGAATCTATATGGCATTCCTCTTTTACACAGACTCCATGCTGGATCTCTTTGTAATAGTGGCAAACCACCTTTGGGAAGTATATGGATCTTGTTGTCTTACTCCTTACTGTATATTAACAAATAATTATGAATAATAATAACAGCCTTAAAGGCTAAAGATATTATGTCATAAGAAATGCCATAATAGTGTAGAGCAGTGGTGGAGTTATGTAGTAAAAAGTCTGCTGAGTTCTGAATCCTGGTGTAAATTCGTTAATGAATCAATCAGATTCTCTGGCAGTCTCATGGTGTATTTTTAGGCTATACTACCTTTGGGAAAGCTTATTTCTTAATGTGTAAAAGAATATATTATTTTCTTGGGGAAATTGCCTAGTATTACAGAAAAACGTTGGCTTGGGAGTTAGGAGATGTGAACTTTTTAGTCTGGATTGCCCTTGTACTTTTGAGCAAATCACTTCCACTCTCTGGGTCTCAGTAATCTCTTCATTCTTACTTTAAAGCAGTGTGGTACATGTTTAACCTATATCAGAGTGCTCAACCTCTCAGGGAGGGGCCGGGGAAGGGAGAGAGGGAGGAAAAAGGAGGAGGGATGTAATTTGGAAGTCAAAGCTTAAAAAAATGTTTAACATTGTTTTAACATGTAATTGGGGAAAAAACATTATTAAAAAAAAAAAAACTAAAGCAATTCAGTAAAGTAAGATGGAGCCCTGAATTTGACATCAGAGTGCCTAGGTTCAAATCCCAGATCTGCCTTTTACCAGTGCTATGACTCCAAATCAGTCATTCACCCTTGTTAGACCCTGGTTTCCTCATTTTTGAAATGAGGGCTTGGATTTTATGATCTCTAAGGTCTTTTCCACTTTTAAATTCCTGATCCTGTGACACTTTGGTAAATCTATGATCTCATTAATGCGAATATTTCTTTCGGTGGCATGAATAAATTTAAAAAAACATAAGTGCTCATTATTATTATTGATTATTCATCTATGTCTTTTCATCTGGAAGAATTTTTTACTAAATCTGATATATCCTCCACTGAGGATCTGAAAAAATGTTGGAGACCTTTGTGTAGATCTTATTTAATGACTATCAGAGCAACACTCAGTTTATCCATTTTTTATCCTTCGCTTTCTCTACATGACGGGAGCAGTTCCTTTTCCATAGCTTTGGAGATACATTTTGTGTCACTTCTTGTACTCACGCGACTTTTGATTACATAATCAATCAGCAAACATTTTTTAAGCACCTACTATGTGCCAGGCATTGCACGAGGTGTGACAAAAATGACCCAGTTGCTGCCTGCAAGGACTTAGCTTACGATACTCACAAAGTACCTCTTGCTTGCTCTTTGGATCATCTGCTATTTGGAGTCTATCAGGGTGGGGTGGAAGCATGTAGTGAATAAATAGAGTGCTTGGTTTGGAGTCCGGAAGACTCATCTTGATGAGTTCACATCTGGCCTCAGACACTTACTAGCTGGGTGACCCTGGGCAAGTCACTTAACCCTGTTTGCTTCAGTTTCCTCATCTGTAGAATGAGCTGGAGAAGGAAATGGCAAACTTGTCCAACATCTTTACCAAGAAAACCCCAAATGGGATCATGAAGAGCCAAATGCTACTGAAAAACAGCTCAACAACAAAAGAGCTTATGCTATGCCGTGAAGAGAAGTTGAAGAGTAGTGCTGGGGGGAAACGGTGTTGAAAAGATGGGCATTTTTGTTGGTAGGGGTAGAGGGGAGGGGAGGTTGCACCTTGGGATCACTGAGTGTACAGTCCCAAGAGTAATCCAGTCTGGTTTTCTCCTCCTATTTTACTCTGTGCCCCACTCATGGTTATCAGTAATACTTCTCCAAGGTATAAGCACCCATGTGCTAACATCCAGGTGTGTATCACAATCTGAGTTTTTCTCAGTTGGATTTTCTTGTGTTTGCTATTAGACTAAACTCTTTTCAATGGTTGTAGGTAAGATTGAAGCCCAAAGTGTTCTGGGGCTCAGTGCAACCACTAGAATGTTATCCATAGATACCATCACCTGGAAATCGTCATCATTTATACAATGGGATACCTGTACTATCCATCTCACCGACCTGCAAAGATCAAATGAGATTATGAATGTGGGAATGCTTTCGAAAGTAGTAAGTGCTTTACAAAAGGAACATTGTTATAATTTGTCACAAAGTTATTCCTTTCAAGCATTAAGGGATATGTATATCCCCAGATGAGGCATCATGGAGTAGTGGAAAGGCATGAGTCAGAAGACCTGATGCGGGACTTTATCTCTGACACTTGCCAGCTGTTGTTGGTGTGGATAAGATCATGGACCCAGAATGGAAGGGACCTCAAAGGCCAACTAGTCCATTTTACAGATGAGAAAACTGAGGTCCAGAGAAATTAGGTGACTTGTCTAGGGACACTCAACTAGTGTCAGGGATGAAATCTGAACTCAGGGCCTTTGACTCCAGAGTCAGCGCTCTTTGTATTTTCTCATACTGCTTCCTGTAGCCTCAGTTTTACCATTTGTAAAATGGGGATCATGATGCTTACAATTCCCTCCTTCAGAAGGCAATTGTGAAGAAAGTACTTTATAAATCTTTATGCACCATAGAAACGGGAATTTAAACTGGGGAAGCAGGCTATGGTGCCCTCTCTAAATTCTGCGCAGTTTTAAAAACTCCATTCCTCTACCTTCTGATCTTTTTTTCCTCTCTACTGGATAATCCCCAATTTGTGGCCTGTCTTTACATGGCAGTCTCTTCCTGTGCTTGCTTATTTCAACTGTCTTTTAAAGGGCAATGACCAGAGCTGCCCGTGGTTATGAAAGCATTGTGGTCTTATCTAGATAGGGAAAGGCAGCAGGACTGGCTGCTCTACAATGTTTGATGTGGAGGGGGAGCCTGGGATCCATGGCAGTTCCAAGCCCATGCTTAGAACCCACGTACCATAATGGGGTCCCAGTATTTATCTATACATCATCTCTATCTTAGATCACAACCAAAGTGCCCTGATTTCAAGGCTGCCCTGTGGTGACCCAGGAAAGATGAATATCTATAAGCTTCACTCATCATCAGGTATCATTATCATTATCCTTGATGAATGTTAATGAAGCACCCAAATGGTGCTAACATGATACTAAGTCTGAGCTCGAAAGAAGTGTAGGAAGGAAGGTAATATTAGTGTTCATTCATGTATTCACTCATTCATTTATTCACCATGTACTAAGGATCTACTCTACAGAAAGCACTATTTTAGTTATCAGGAGAGACACAAAGATTATTAAGATTGTCCCTCCTCTAGGCAGCTTATAATCTAGCAGCTGGGGGTGGTAGTGATACACACATATAAATAATAGTTAGACAATGACTCTACAATAAGTATAATGAAGTTTTGAATGTGATAGGATCACAGAGTATTAGGTAATATCTAAGGACAAAGAAAAGATCATTTATGACTGAATAGATCAGGGAAGACTTACTCACAAGGAATCAGTTGAGTTGGCCTTGAAAACAGAGAGGATTTCAAAAGGTAGAGAAGAGAGGACATTTTAGATGTGTGGAAAACTGGATGCAAAAGCATGGTGGGACAGGGGTGTTACAGGGAGAGAAATAGTGGATGGATGTGAGTGATGGAGAATAATCCAATCAGGTTAGAGTGGAGCATTCGTAGGGACAATAGTCTGAGAGAAAGTTGGTAAGATAGGGAGAGGATGGGTTGAGCTTTGAATGCCAGGTTTAGGAGTTTGGATTTTTAAATTAAAACTCAAGGGAATAGGGAATTCAGCAGATTATCTCTGCTGTAAAGAGGGGAATTCCCTATAGCTCTATTGCTGTTGGTCTTGAAAAGATATCTCCTCAAATCAATCAGTCTTGGAGTTAATGGCATCTTAGAAGTATCTCTCCTCCCCCTTTAGAATCACAATTTTTTTTTTCTTTTTGGAGGGGGGAAGGTGGGGCAGTTGGGGGTTCAGTGACTTGCCCAAGGTCACACAGCTAGTAAGTATGTCAAGTGTCTGAGGCTGGATTTGAACTCAGGTCATCCTAACTCCAGGGCCGGTGCTCTTTTCACTGCACCCCCTAGCCGCCCCTTGAATCACTATTTTTATTTAGCTTTGGACCTAAATTTGTAACTTATAGTGTTTGCCTAATTCTAGGCAAGAGTAGTGTGGAAGTGTGGGAAAGACATAGGAGCATAGATCTAGAAATGGAAGGGACCTCAAAGGCCAACTAGTCTGATTCTACCATTTTACAGATGAGGAAACTGAGGTAGGCCCAGAGAAGTTAAATGATGCAGCTAGGGACAGTCATCCAAAAGTATCAGAAGTAGGATTTGAACTTAGGTCTTTTGACCCCAGAATTAGTGTGCTCTTTTTATTTCATCATAATGCTTTCCCCAGCCTCAGTTTAACCATTTGTGAAATGCGGATAATAATGCCAGCAGTTCTCCACCTGATAGTGTTATTATGAAGTACAATAGAGATTAGCTGCTCGCTTTGTTGCTGAGACTAATTCCTACCAAGTTTCTGTTGTTTTTTGTTTTTTTTTCCAGTAGAGTATAAGCTGTTTGAGAGAAGGGACTCTGGCAGTTTTGATTTTGTATCTGTCCTGAGCTCCTACAAGGTACAGTGCCTTGAATATCCTATGTTCTTAGTAAATTTGTTGTTGATTTCTTTGTCACCTAGTTGGTTCTTTTCAAGTTTTTTATTGTGCATTGTCTCCACTGCCCACTGCCCCTGAGGTCAGAGAGAAGTGGGAAGGCCCACCTTCCTCCTCCTATCCACACATTTTATGTCAGTGGCTCTAAGCTCTTCAGCTAGGTCTGTTGCTGTGGCTTGATAATGAGAAGCATATGAAGGAAGTCTACCCTGGGCTGGTAATTCCTCAGCTGTTATTGTCATATGCTCCAGGAATCTTACAATTTTATAGCTATGAGGGGTTTTAAAAGTCATCTAGTTCAACCTTTAGGTTTTATAGATGAAGATACTGAGGCCTGTGGGGGATGTGGATCACCTAGGATCACTAAATGCCTGAACCCTAATTTGAACCCGAGTCTTTGGGTTCTAAATCCAGAACCACATTCTGCTGCTTTCCTATGGTTTTGCTTCATTTCATGGGAATCGTCTTGACTGGGAGCTTGCAGAAAAAGCCTCATAGATGAAAATAACAACAGATTATGCTAAAATAGAGATTTGTTTAGTAGCTTAGATTTCGCTTTCAAATCTCAGGAATAACTATTCAAGAAAGAGACCTTGATATAGTGGAAACCAGCAAATGACTCCAAAGATGCGTCCTGTGGGGGAGCTCAAGTCATTTCTTTCATATGTCGTTCAGTTGTTTCCTCTGTGCCTAACTTTTCATGACCCCATTTTGGGTTTTCTTGGCAAAGTGGTTTGCCATTTCTTTCTCCAGCTCACTTTACAGATGAGAAAACTGAGGCAAACAGGGTTAAGTCACTTGCTCAGGGTCACACAGCTTGTAAATGTCTGAGACTGCATTTGGACTCAGGGCTTCCTGACTCTAGGCCTGGCACTGCTTCCCTTGTACCACATAGCTGTCCTGTTTCTTTCAGAGATGTGCACAAATTCATGTCTTGTGCTGTGGAGGTGATACCTTCTCAAAGGTAACATTCACGAATCTTTAGCTCTGGAAGTCTAGAGCCAGAGCTGGAGCTAGAAAAACTTTGACCAAGTTACTTGTAATGGGCTGTTTTAGTTGTATCAAAAAAAATATACATATACATTATACATATATATATAATATAATGTATATTATATATGTGCACATATATATATATATATATAATGTATACGGTACCTCAAGTTGCAGTACTTACTGTCTCCTAAAATGGAAAGAAGTTGAGATTTATGTCCACAGAAGGAGTACACACACTAATAAAAACATGAAAGCTTAAAGGATGGATGTGCCGAAGTTTTATGCGTGATAGTCTTTTAGCATCAAATCTCCAGAATTATCCTCAGTCCTAAGGAAGGAGGCAACTATTGACGCGTGACCTTCTGAATATTGTCCCCGTTACCTTTTGGTTCCTCCCCCACGCCGCCCCCTATGCTCACTGTTATTTCTCAGCTGGGTTGCTTTCTCTAGCTCGTCCTGCATTTGACTACGGTGTGCTAGTCTGGAAAAAATGAGCAGTTGTCTGGTAGTAGTAGTGGTGGTTATAACAGTAGTAATAACAAAAATAGTTAGCATTCATAGTGTTTACTATGAGCTGGGGACTGCGTGAAGCATTTTGCCAATATTATCCCATTCGATTCCCAGAATAACCCTGGGAGGTAGTGCTGTTATTATCCTTGCTTTTTAGTTGAGTAAACTGAGGCAGAGAAAGGCTGACTTCCTCTGGATTTCACAGCTAGTAAGAGTCTGAGGCTGGATTTGAATTCAGGTCTTCCTGATTTTAGGGTCATGTGCTGTCCGCTGAGCTATCCTGCTACCTAAAGGGTGAATCTGGTTTGTCTTCAGGGCCCAGAAGGCATGAGTTTGAGGATCAGGTTCTGTCTACCCCACCCTGGTTACTTTTTTTGCATCAGCTAAGTCATCATATATCTCCTTGTGGATTACCAAGAGAGAAGGAGTCTTTTCATTTGTTCCCTTCTCACACACAGAAATGGCTTTGTCTGTGGAAAGGTAGCAATTGCTTTGCAATGAAATAATTTCCTTTCTGACTAGCAAGAGTCATTTTCCTTGCCTGGCCTTTCTCTTAGCTCGCAACTTTGGCCTTATTGAACAAATTCATTCACCTCATGGAAAGGTAATTCTGGTGGATCAGCGGGGCTTTAATCTATAGTTTGCTTCCAGGTGAATTTCTCAGGTGGTTATTCTCAATGGGAGAATGTTACTCTCAATGAAATCCAAGCCCAGGGAGTCATTAAAATCAAACAGAGAGTTATCCTCCTGAGCTTCCCAGATATCCGGGAACAATTAAGCCTGAGCAAACAAATATGACAATGGTTGAAAAAATGAAATCTTTCCTTGTCTTGCACAGGTCACAGGGATGGCTGAAGTGGGCCTCGTGAGAAGCACTATTTCTGACATCAAATGGAGCCTTTATTCCCATGCACATTTATTGAACATGTCCACAAGCATGTTATTCCAGTGTTTATTAACTTTCCTTGAACAAATTACAACTGTTTCCAAAACCCATCCAGGGGAGTCAATTAGAAGCATTCAGTTTCTAGGAGGGTTTTGTTTTAATGAAGAGCACACAGTATAATGGGAAAAACGTCAGGAGGAATTAAATTGAAGAGTGATATAATTCCCAGGGGGAGGCATACTTCAGCAGTGAAACATCTCCTGCCTTCTGCTCTATCTTGGACATCTTTCAGAACTCATTAGAAAATAACTATACTTGTAAGAGGGATGCTGGTGGATTTAATAGCTAGAATGAGACAGGGAACCTGACATGGGGCTTTTCCACAGGAGTGAGGCCTGGACAGTGAGAGGGATGGAGAGCATGGCAAAGGAAGATCAGTAGAGGCAATGGGACTATTTAGTCTGAACAAAAGAAGACTAATGGGGAAGATGATAGCTGTGTTCAAGCATTTACAAGGCTGCCACATGGATGAAAGATTACAGTTATTTTGCCTGACTACTAGGGGATAGAACTGGGGCAAACAGGAAGAAGTTACAGAGAAGCAAATTTTAGCTTGATACAAGGAGACACTTTCTAACAAAGTTTCTCTGAAGTGCCTTAATAGGTAGTCAATTAGTAAGCCCTGATTAAATGCCTCCAATGTGCCAGAATGGGAGTAAGTGTGGGGGAGAGGACAGAAATCTGTCCTTAGAGTTAGGGAGGACTGAGTCCCACCTCTGACATATTGGCTGTGTGACCCTGGTGAGTCACTCAACATCTCAGTGCCCCAGGAGACTCTCTAAGACAATAAATTGCAAGAGAGGTAGAAGGAATTAATCACCAGGAGCTCCTCACATTGGTGAAACCACTGGCCCATTTAAAACACTAGCAGGCACACACATAGAAACAACAGCAACAAAGAGAGCACGGACCTGGCACTATGTTAAACAACCTCAAGGGACTTGTGTTCTATTGAGTTCCTCGTTACTTCCAGAAGTTTGATTATCAAATGGTCCCTCTTACTGGGGATACTGTAGAAGGCATATTTACGTTCAGTCTATGCTAGCTGACTTTTGCTGTCCTTGCCATCTCTGTGACATGTGAACACATGCATGATAGGACTATGGCCATTATTATAATACTACCATTCTATTAAAACACACGCTTATGTATGATACCAGTTTCCAGTAGGCCCTTCTCTTCATTTGCAAACTAGAGTTAAGGTTAGGAGTTTTCATTTAGTTTCAGATGTCTGTGGGATATTGTAATGGTAATAGAATTTGGAGATGCCCCTGTATTGGCTTGGTTTTTGGGTTGAGTGTTAAAACCCAGAGCTTGTGAATCCCACTTGTGGGATGGACTTGTTGACATGAAGAGAGAGGGCTGAACTGAGAGGAGCTGTGGGTTGGGAGAGAGGCCCAAGCCTAGAGGAGGCCAGAAGGACGTTTGGGAGAGCAGTATCCAGTATCGTGGAGCCTGAATTGCTGAGAGAAAGACTGATGAGGGCCAGTTGGAGCTGCCCAGGACTTTAGAGAACTGCCATCCAGAGTTGCCAAGAACTGAGGAGGCATGGCTGTGATGCCAGTATTTTGTCTGTCTGTTTTGATGTTGTTTTGCAAGATTCACCTGCTGGTGAAGGACAGTGCTGCTGTTGTAGAGGTCCTGGAAACTTGCTACTGGTTCAGAAGCCCTGAAGTAGGATTTTCCTGTTGTATGTTTACAGAAATCCTGGCAGAGGGCCTTGCTGATGTTTTCAGGGGTTCTGGGACTGTTCTACAGGCAGAAAGTGACTTGATGAGGACATTGGCTATGGCATTGTCGAGCCTTGTCTCCCCAGGAACTGAGATTGCTGAGGGCTTGCCTTGGAGTGAAGATGAAAGAAGGTTTTCAATGCTGAGATATCTTAACCTTGTTGTAACTTAAGGGTGGATGGCCTTTTGTGCTCTCCTGCCCCTTTTGAGAAAGTACTTGGTGTTAATGGATGGTATTGTAATTTAGTAGTGTGCAGGGGTGGGAAACCTTTGGCTTTTTTGTGCTCTGTGATTGACTAAATGAATGTACTTTGTTTATGATTGGAAACTATTCTCCACTTGAGAAGAGACTAAGTGAATGTACTGCCCAGGAATGGGCTACTTTGACTACTGATCCAGGGGTGGGATACTTGGACCTTGATACTTTGCAATTGAATTGAGAACTTACTTCCTAAATGAACAAGTTACACTGTATTTTGACTTACTCTGTTCTGTGAATATTTGCTGAATAAATGGGGTTTGCTATGCTGGTAATCCAAACCATGGAAGTTGCCTTTGCTTGGCATATTCAGTTCAAGATAGCCAATAAACAGTTGGATACGTAAGACTGGAGGTCAAGAGAGAAGTTAGTGGTAGATAAAGAGATTTGAGAATCATCAGCCTAGAGATCTGATAATTGAATCCATGGGAGCTGATGGGATCACCAAGCAAGACAGTACAGAGGCAAGCAAGAAGAGAACCCAGGACAGGACCTTGGGGGACAGATCAACCAACAGATGCATCCTAGATGAAAATGCAGCAGAAGACATCAAGAAGAAACAGTCATACAGGAGAAGAGGAGGGAGTGAGTAGGGTCATGAAAACCTAGAGAGAAGAGAATGTTCAGGAGAAGAGGGTGATCAATAGTGTCAAAGACTGCAAAGAGGTCAAGAAGTATGAGGGTTGGGAAAAGTCCAGATGTAGCAATTAAGAAATCATTGATAACTTTGGTGAGAGCATTCCAGTTGTATGATGAGATCAGAAACTGGACTCCAGAGAGTTAAGAAGAGAGTGAGAGAAAAAAGAAGTGAGGATGCCATTTGTAGATGGCGTTCTGAAGGAGTTAAGTCATCAAAGAGGGAAGACCTATGAGACACTAGCTGGTGGGGAACAAGTGTGGGGTTTTTAGGAGTGTACAGACATGAGCATCCTTGTAGGAAGCGGGGAAGTAGCTGGTAGATAGGGGGTGATAGAAGATTAGTGAGAACGGGGATAATATCTGCTATGTGTTCTTCTGGGTCTTCACGCACTATGCTTAAGGTTGAAACTACTTCTGTGCCAGAAAGACCTGGTCAGTTCTTCTCAATAAGCTTGTTGTATCATTAGAAATGATAACAACAGCAACAACAATGACAAAAAGAGCAACATCTCAATTATTGGTACTTTGGAGTCTGTTTTCTGTGTGATAGAAAAATGCAGCCATATTTCTCATTCTTGTTTTTATAGACGAAGAAACTGAAGGTAAACTGATGTATGTGCAGCCAGTTGATGGCACAGCCTTATTTTCTGCCTTCATGTTTATTTCCCTTTCTTCCTTCCACTTATTGCTAAAGAAGAGTGTCAGGAACAAAATTAGCTTTATTTGGATCTCATAGCTTTCTGGGATAGTGACTGAATATGTGTGTGTGTGTGTGTGCACGCGTGTGTAAATATGGATATATGCACATACATGTATGTGTGTATATACTATGTGTCTGATGAATAGAGAAGACAGTTTAAAATTCATTTGATATTTTTAAATACCATTGACAAAAAAGTAGCTCTCCTTATTTAGACAAAATTTTACTTTGATGCCCAAAATTGGACTGTGATCTGGGCTAGCTCAGTCTATAGAGTTTGAGATAAATCATTGTGAGATCTTGATATTTTGACTTCTTTGGGGGCTACTTTTGAAAGAAGCCGTGATGTAATGGGATTGGAGGATTTGAGTTCAAATCCCACTTATGCCATTTACTATCTGTGTCACCTTGGACAAGTCACTTGCTTTCATTGGGTTTCAGTTTCCTCATCTATAAAATAAGAGGGTTGGATTAGATCATTTCTAGGGTCTCTTCAAGCTTTAGGTTCTGTGCTGTCTTTCCAACAGACAATATGATTCTCTAACAATTATGTATTCACCTGAAATTTGTGTATTGTACATTTTAAATCATAAAAATCTTTAGGTTGATTTGATTCCACAAATATTTATTAAGCTTCAACTGTTTGCAGAATATTATGCCAGGTTCTTGGGGTGGGGAAAACAAGGTTTAGACAGAATGACACCCTCTTCTCGTGCAGCTTGAAGGTTCTTAGGATCATAGGATTTGAAATCTAGAGTTAGAAGGCACCCCAGAATTCCTATCCAGGTGTTTGTAGTTTATTATTGTAGCCCTTCCTCTGGGAGCCTTCTACCCTGAATGCAGACTCACAGGTTAGGGCTCTAGGAGTGGGACTAATCTTAAAGGTTCCAGGGGCACTCTGTGGGTCCCGACTCCTCAAACTTCAGCTAATGAGCTTACATTGGGGAGTTTACTTTTCCTAGTCATAATTAGTTCAGAGTAAAGGGTACTAGGATGACCAGGAGAGTGTAGTAAGAAAGTAAGTGGTAGAGGTGGCAGATACTGTCTGCAAGAGGGTAGCCAGCACCAGATTAAAGTGTAATTGGCAAAGAAGTAAAAATACAATAGAACATAGATAATGTTAATATGTACTTAGCTAAGTCAATATGTGGTCTTCAGGGATATTTATGTATAATTTAGTGACCTCCTATCTATTTGACCTACCAGAGTATCTTTTTTCTCATAACATTCGGGGTGCACTCTCCTACAAATACACAGCCTTTTGATGGGAAGAGCAGGTGCAAATTGATAGTGAGGCACACAGCATGTGGCTAGGGCAACTTATGTCTCCATCACTGTATGTAAGGCCTCAATGGATGACTTCTCTTCTCATAGATGCTCCCCTTCCCATTACTCCTCCCCCTCCCATAGGCACAGTGTCTTTTCTGGATGCCTGAATGTGCCTGAATGGCTTTTCTCTGCTGCTAGGAGTCTTCTACTTCCTGCCTAGAATACTGCCTTTCTGTACCCCAATCTGTCTGAAGAGTGTGTATCTTTGTTTTCTGACTCTTAATGCTTCTGTGTAAATGCAGTCCAGGGATATGCTGGAGGCAGTTGGCACTTATAGGCCTGCAAGAGTCAATTGTTAACTTTTCATCTTGAGTATTTATACCTTGGAAATCAACAAATGCTACCAAGTCAGGCTGGATTTATGCTTTTATTCATTGTCTAGATTTAAGATAGCGATGGAGAAAATGTTAATACATTTAATACAAATTAAAAATATATTATATATATAGATAATTTATATATACATTTTCCCCCAGAGAACCGGTTGTTAAACTGGTACTGGCACACCTCTGAATGTCTCCCATTGAATGCTCTGGTTGCAGTACAAGGGTCACACTCCACAAAGCTTCTCCCTGCCTAGAATGCCACAAACTCTTGAACTATTCAACTGTTCCTAGGACTGATGAATTTCTCTTTTAAGGGTCATATATCAACTTTCTGTGGTGAGAGGAAGCAAATCCTCCTGGCCATTACATTATTATTATTATTGTTATGATTATTATGTATATAGAAGAGAGGTGTAAAGTTCTAGGTGATGTCTCAGGGTCAACATTGGCTGGGGTGATGAAGGAAAGGTTTATGGAAGAGATGCCATTTGACTTGGTCTTTAAGGTCAGAGTGGCAGGAATGCAGCAGGGATAACATTTCAAGCATAAGGGATGAGTGAGATTAAAAAAGAGTATGGGAAAGGTGGAAAGATAGGAAGCTGTCATCAGAGGTGAAATTTTCAAGTTCAGAATCTTGGAGGTGACCCTAAGTTGAGAATGTCAGATGCTGACGAGAGACCAAGAAGGATGAGAACTGAGAAGAGAGGCCATATTGAAATCAACAGTGGGGATAGAGTGATATAAATATATCACATGGACCTAAAAGGGAGAAAGGTTATTAAGGAACAGTTAAAGAAATGATCTGAAAGTGACAGTGGGGGGAGCAAGAAGTATTCCAGTTCTTCCTTCAAGCCTAAGAAATGGGATTGAGATGGGGAGTAGGATAAGGGGTAGATTATAATGAAGAAGGTTATAAGGAATATAGTATTCTCAAGGGAATACTTGGTTTTTATTAAATTGAGGAGATGGAACGAGTGTTACAGGAATAGTTTGTAAGAATGTAAGTGATTTTGTTGAGAATAGACAGATGGTTCCTAAGAGCCCCATGGATTGGTCTAGGATTGGTCTCATCCACATGCAACATGTAGAGGAATAGAGTTACTTTGACTAGGGTTGAGGATTTCTCTTTTCTTTGTAAAACTGGACTGGAATATCATGAGGGACAAGAGATTCTTGGGAATTGTTGGTCAATATAATTAGTATTACCCAGATGGTAGAGGTAGGAGTTGAGGAGGCAGCACAAAGACAAAATTCAAAGAAATCCTTGATCTTTAGGAGTTTATAATCCAGTAGATTTTTAGAAGCTAATCTTAAATTCACCTAACCCCCACTTGCCTTCTCCTGCATTTGTGATTTCTTTTAATGGTATGGCATCACTCTGATCTGAAACATGAGCTGTTTTTTTTAATGATGAAGGACTAGAGCATTCATTTCTTTTTTAAAAAAGTGGCATGCTTTTTTCCTCTTTAAATCAATTCATAGACTGGGTTCTTCTGCTACTCATTTGGGATTCTGGATGCATTTAGTATTACCAATATATTATGATGTATTCGTGGAACACTGTATATTTGAAAAATATTTTACTATGGTTTATTAACTAGTGCAAGCTGAGAACATGTCAGGGGTGTGTGATTTTCCTCCCTGTAGTAAGCACAGAAAAACAAAAAAACCCCTCCTGCTGCTAAGTAATCCTCCTTCTCCTCACTTCCCCTGGCCAAAATTATGGAGTGTGTTTATGATTATGTATTAGAAAATCAGGATAAGGTAAAGATTTTTATTTGTGTCATAGCTAATGGGACAGATGTACCCCTCCCTCACCCTTCTATGGCTCCAGGGCATTTAGTTTTGGCCCGATGCCAAGGTTTCTTTGGCTCTGTCTTCTCTCCATCTTGGGTCCAGATAGACCAAAAGAGAACATCACCTTGTTTCATGCATCCCTACCCACTTACCAAAAGGAAACACGGGCTCTCTCTCTATTTCTTTTCCCTGTCCCTTACTTTCTCCCCACTTCTCATTTATTTTTTTCTTCCCAGCTATTTATATAGAATCAAGACTAAAATTATACTAAGTCTCACCACCCAGAATACTATTGCTATTCTAATACTGAGGGAGGGGAGTCAGGTGGATACTTTCCCAGAGTCCCTGTGGTGTAAGGGGATAGAATGCTGGGCCTAAAGTCAGGAAGCTTTTCTTCCAGATTCCTCTGACATTTACTGATTGTTGTGACCATGGGCTGGTCACTTAACCTGAGCCTCTGTTTCCTGAAATGCCATATAAATGTCAGCTCTTATTACATTAATATATGTGCTCGTAAAAAATAAAAATCTTTTGCCTTTAAGATTAAAACAGATAAAAACAAGATATGCTTGGAATAAAGCTCCCTGCTTTAATAGGAACTGCAGGGAACAGATGTATTTGGTCATCTGGTAGTACAATTAAGAGTAATAACTGATTTTTATATAGTGTAACAAAGTTTAAAAAGCATTTTGCTTTGTAATACATTATCTCATATGAGCCTCACAAAAACCTTATGAGGCAAGTATTATGGTTATTAATAACCCCATTTTTCAGATGAGGTGACTGAGGCCATGAAGGTCATACCACCTTTATTTGAGCACAGATCTTTCAGTCTTTGTTAAAGGTCACTTAACTTACCAAAGTGGCCTACGGATTATTGAGAGTCTTGGAAAATTGCTTTGAGTGCCTAGCATGAAAAAGGCTATAGAAATGTGATATTGGAATGATAGTAAAGGTGGAGTTTATCATAGACATAAAATCATCAAGACCATTTTCGTCCCTTGAACTTATTATTTTCTGGCAAAATGGGCTTTACATTTTGGTGCTTGTGTCTAGGCAAGTACCAAAAAAACTGGGTCTGAGGTAAGGAGCACAAAGTTGTTCTTCATTTGATGCCAAGGAGTGGGGACATTGTATCTATAGGAGTAAGATAGACTCCATGACACTGATGTGAGACCACTGCTGACTCTGAGGGGTACTGTGGAACTGATGAGAGGTTGGGGGAAAAGGGTGGCTTATGGGAAGAGCTCACTTCAG
The DNA here is from genome assembly GCA_028627135.1 of Pseudochirops cupreus. NCBI lineage: Eukaryota > Metazoa > Chordata > Mammalia > Diprotodontia > Pseudocheiridae > Pseudochirops > Pseudochirops cupreus. Next base: position 340,981,870 of record CM053583.1, read on the forward strand.
GCCACCATTTGATACCTTTCTACTTTAACTAAGTATTCCCATTAAAAAGCTGCTAGCTTCTATTATTTGTAAGCTGATGAAAGACTACAAGCCTCACGAATACCTTCTAAACTTGGCCTGGTTTGTTCAACCCTTCTTATGGCTCTGACAGCTGCTGAAAGGCACTGTATGCAACCCATTCTCTCATTCAGTGACCACTGAACAGAAGTGGTAAAGGTACTTTGGATTGCACACTGATTTCTGGTCAGAGTCTAAGTGCTTGGGGGTGAGGAGTTTGGGAAAATCCCAGAGTCACGTGAGTCAGTGGCTTCTAATTGGGGAAGAGAAGTTACTTGTGAAGCTCTTCACTCAGAAGAGTAATAAGCCAGGCAAGTCCAGCTCTGATCTCCTTTCTGCAAAAAGCACTGTGGTAATTGGATTCTGGGAAACGTTGTGGCTAGCAATGAACTAATTAAAACATGTACTTAATACAATTAACCCCCTCCTCAACATTTCAGTTAGCAATTAGCTTTTGCATATAAAAGGGTGGAGAAAGGCTCTCTCATGCAGATTCAAAACACAATGATAAAATGTCTTATTTAATTATCAAAATATGTTTGGATTTGAAAGGACCCCAGAGACAAGCCAGTCTAACATGTCCTTAAAACAGGAATTTTTGTTGGTCATCATCCCTAACAAGTGGGCCTTTAACCCATGTTTGAAGACTTCCAGTAATGGGGAATCCAATACTTCCGGAAGTAACCTATTCCAGCTTTTGAACAGCTGTTTTAAACAGGTTTTACCTTAAATCTCTTTTGTATAATTTGCACCTAATGCAACTAAGGTTCCAGTGATTAACACAATATCTAGCACATAATAGATGTGTAAATCTAGTCTTGTTGACTTGATTTGATCGGATCTGGAGTCAAAGGACCTGGGATCCAATCCTGGTCCTCTTATCTATTACCTGTGAGACTTGGGGAAAGTCCTTTCTCCTTCCTGGTCCTGTTTCTTCATCTATAAAATGAAGGCATGAAATAGACAACTTCTGAGCTCATTTTCAGTTCTAAATCTAGAATCTTCTGATCCTTAGTTTCACTCTGCTCCTATATACGTGAGTAAAGTGTTTTAGTTCATCCCCCTCATTTATTTATATTGTTTTAGACTTGGGATGCTGTTTGAGCTTTTAATCTTGTCCTTTTTTTTTAATGGGGTGTGTGTGTGTGGGAGTTTTGATGAACTGTTGAGTTATCAATGATCATAGCCTCACAGGCTCATAGATCTAGGGTTAGAAGAGACCCCAGAGACCATCAATTTAGCCCCTTAAAGGTTGTAATTTGCTGAAGGTCACATGAGAAATATATATTGGGTATAGAATATATATCAGAGGGCCACGTGTCTCTTCAGAAATGAATGGAGACTAGGTATAGTGACTCAGTCATGGATACCTACTGAGGGTCACTGAATGAATTGTGTTTTGAGGATCAAGGAAAGAGAAGCCAACCTCTTAATCACAGTATGAAACTTTTTAAGAATTTCAGCTGGCAGGCAGTATTCTGGCACCTGCTGCTGAATTTCCATCTGTCAGATCTCAATGTAATTTCAGGGAAAATGTTGAGAGATTCCAGCGTGAAGGGGCTTCCAGTAAGATGATTGAGTAAGAGACTGTGTCTATACCCAGCTCCCACTCCATTAACCTCAAAATAGCAAGAAATACACCCAATAACCTAGAAGTATCCAGCAAATTAGAATAGATAGAAATAAACAGAAATAGATAGATAGAATAGATAGAGTTCATCATGAGCAAAATTTCATAAAAAACTAGTAAAGAGATTGGGGGTGGGGGAAGAGTAGTCATGCCAAATGGCATCAATTGAGGAGAGGCCCCGATAGAATAGATTTTGATTTGATGTGGACCTGTGATTTCATCAAATCTTGTATAGAAATACTACTATGACAGATTGGCAACATGTGTGGAACTCAAAGTCTTAGAAAGTTGCCTTGGACACTAAGAGATGACATGACATGTCTATAATAAAACAGCTACATGATCAGGAGGACTTGAACCCAGGTCACCTTACTTCCAGGGCTGGGCCTCTATTCTCTGTGACATGCTGCCACTTCTGAAGAAATACTATGGAGGGGAAAAAAAGTGATTAAAAAAGAAACCCAAAGAGAGAAATTACTTCAAGAGCAACAACAAATCTCTCAGACATGTTGTTTTTCAGTTGGTTCTGACTCCTTGTGACCCCTTTTGGGGGTTTTCTTGGCAGACACTGGAGTGGTTTGCCATATCCTTCTTCAACTCATTTTACAAAACAGAACACTGAGGCAAACAGGGTTAAGTGACTTGCCCAGGGTCACACCAAGTAGTGTCTGTTGTCAGATTTGAACTCATGAAGATGAGTCTACCTGACTCCAAGCTTAGCACTCTATCCCCTATTCTACCAGTTTAGAAAAATCAATAAAATAATTGAAAGAAATTCAAGATCCGAGGTATGATAAAGACTATATAAGCTTGATGCAAATCACAAGAACTACCTCACCTTGCTCTCATGCCACACTCTGTTGACTAAATTTATAGAACCACACAGAATCTCAGAGCTAGAAGGGACCTAGGAAAACATCAAGTTCAACTCACATCTGAACAGGAATCTCTCTCCAGCAATCCTAACAAGTGGCCATCTAGCTTTTGCTTGGAGACTTGACATGATAGGGACATCTTTTCATCAGGAGGCAAATGATGGTACTTCTCCATAGCTCTGTGAAGGTTTTTTTTTTTTAAACCTTACGTCAAGAAAGAATATCCTTTTCTACAACTTCTGTCCACAGCACTGAATTTTGCCCTCTGGGACTGAGTAAACAAATCCAATCCCTCTTTTCACATGACAAACTTCAAGAACTTGCTATCATCCCCTTTATGAGCCTTCTCGTCTCTAGACTAAACATTCTCGGTGGCTTTAACTGGTCTAGTCTGAAATGATTTACAGTCAGCCACCTCATCATCCTTGTTACTTTCTTCTAGACATGTTCCAATTTGCCAGTGTCCTTCCTTCCAAGAATGTGGCCCTTGGATTCAAACAGAGCATTGCAGGTGGGACTTTACCAAGGAAAAGTACATTGAGAATTATAATACTAGCTAGCATTGCAAAGCACTTTGCACAAATATTTTTTTTTCATCTTAATCTCACAACAACCCTAGCAGCAATTAGGTGATATTATTCCTATTTTGCAGATGAGAAAACTGAGGTAAATAGAGGTTAATTGACTTTCTTAGGTTCACACAGCTAGTAAGTGTCTGAGACGGGATTTGAGCTCAAAGTTATCTTGACTACAGGTCTGGCACTCTTACCTCCCTCGTTCTGAACACCACACTTACCTGAATGCAACCAATAATTGTAAAATCAGAGTCATAATCTGAATTAGAACAGACCTTTGAAATCATCTATTGGTCCTATAATCACCTCTGTTATATCCTTGATACCTCAACCTTCTCTTGAAGATCTTTAGTACAGGGTAACTACTAACTACCAAGGTACCACATTCTACCTTTGGATGGTACTAATTATTAGGAAGTGTTTCTTATATACATCCCATATCTGTTTTACTCCAACTTCCACCCCCAAATATTTGGAAAATATATGTTTCAGCTATTTGCTTGCCCTTAGCTTAACGTAAAGAAATACTATCAATTGTCTAAAAGGGGAATGGGCTGCCAAAAGAGCAACTTAATTTTCTAACTCTGGAGGTCTCTTAGCAAGGATGTTGTAGAGGAAATCTCTCTCAGGCCTGAGTTGGCCTTGATGACTTCTGACTCCTTCCCACTCTGAAATTCTCCTCTGATCCTTCACCATGAAGTTATTGAAGCCAAGATGTCTTAGAAAGGCAGGAAATGCTTCTTCTTTCCACAAAGCAATCTCCATTGACAACAGAGTTGAAATAGGAAGACACATAATGCAATCGGTAAGGAGTAAAGTCTCTCCTTTCTGTTTCTGCTGACAGTCATTCTATCCTTAGCCATATAGTTTAAAATTTGTTTTCCCTACAAAAGGGAATTCAATATAGTTTTTTATGGGATTATCTGATTTTAAAGATGTGGCTAGAGCAGTTCTTTTCAAAGCGTACTCTGTAGAACCCTTGTTTTCCCTGAGATTCTTTTAGGGGGGTCTGTAAGATCAAAAATATTTTCATAATAATGTTACTTGTCCATTAAAATACTTCTCTTTTTTCTAACTACATATCTGTGTAAGGCTAGATTTTCTTCATAGATTTCAACCAAAAGAGCATATCACAGCAGATTAAATGCAGAAGCAGATATAAGAATCCAGCTGTCTTCTATTAAGCCAGACATAAAAGAGATCTGCAAAAATATATTAAAAAATGCCACTTCTCTCACAATTTTTTTGGATATGGTAATACAGTTTTTTCATATAAATGAAAAGATGGAATTTTGTGTTTTTATAATGTTTATAGTTTACATACTACAAAAAATTTACATAGGAAAATATATGGTTATTTTTAAAATAACAGAATATTTTAGAGATATAGTTATTTTTCATAAAAATGTTATGTTAATATATAATGGATTTGTTAGTGTTATATTAAATGAATTAAGAAATATATATTTGTTTAAATTATTTTAATTTCTATTATGATAAATGTTGATAGATGTAATCTATAAAAACGAAAGCTCTTTGGGTTCTTCAGTAATTTTTAAGAGTATAAAGGGGTCCTGATATCAAAAAGTTTGAGGACTAATGAGTTAGAGCACTAGAATTGGAGCCAGCAAAACATGAGCTCAATTCCTATCTCTTTCATTTATTCTCTGTGTGACCCTGTATCTTACGGACCATAGGAGTCCAATGAATAAAACTGATTTGTAACTGAAACATCCTATATATACTTGGCACCAAAATCCTTTGCATTTTCAAATTGTTCAACATCAGAGATGGATGTGGTTTTATCAGTGGAAATGAAATGAAGGAAGATGCATTACCATCTGCTTTATTGCTGTACCCTAAGAACCATGGGACATACCATCTGACTTGCAGCCGGAACCTCCTACAGCCATCTCTTCCACATTGCAACTTTCCCCATCATGCTTTCAATATATCACGGGTTAGCAGAAGAAATTAAATGGGAATTTTGGGGGAGTTTTGCAGAAGCCATAGACAACGTAAAGGCCAGTAGACGACACAGAACCTATGACCAAATACTTAGCCCAAATTTTACAATAAGGTACTGTAAACACCTCATAAAAGTAAAAGAACAAATTCAGACTTCTGGTACAAGAGAGGGCCCCAAAATTTTATGTGGATTTTCCAGATGAAGAAAGGGAAAGGGGCAGGCAGAGAGGGAGTGTGCTGAGCCCCTAACTCTGGGAGGTGGAAAGGATAACTGTATACGAATTGTTCCCCTCACCCATAAGAGTGTGAGCTCCTTGAAGGCAGGGATTCCTCAGATTTTCTATTTGTAATCTTGCAACTCTATCACTTAGCACAGTGCTTTATATGCAGAAACGTATAGCAAATGCTTTTTCATTCATTCATTCATTCATTCATTCATTCATGTAATTAGTAGACTTCACTTGGTGGTGAGGAGAATTAAGTGAGATAATCTATGTAAAGTTCTTTGTACACTTTAAAAGATGGGCTAAATGTCTATTACTATTATTATACCTTAAAGAACTCTGATGCCTCTTTGTGTCATGGAGGTAACCCTGACTTCTCAAATACTGTGTTAATAGAGCATGAGTATGCAAGTTCTACCAAGATGGGGAGGCAGTGATTATGGGCTCAATTATGGATGGTCTATTTGCTGTCATATCTCTAGTCTAGGTATATTTGGAAAGGTTTATTTCTATCAGCTTCTAGGATGAATGTTTTCATCCCCAGAAACTCATGAATATCATCTATGAAAGCACAGGAGTGATTATAATCAGTAGTGTGCTAGTAAATATTCAACAACCAGCTCTCTGAAAAAAAGTCAGTATGATATACTTCTAAATTTAATCAGTATCATTGTTTTTTTCCCCCTCACTTCCTTTAGTCTAGAAAGCAAAAAACAAACAAAAAACCAAACAAACCCAAAAACCCAAACCAAAAACTAAAACAGAAATCCAATAAATCAAGACCTTATAGTATTTGCCAACTTCTGAGGTGTAAATACTCTCACTGGGAGTATTGGTTTTAATTTAATTACAGTCTAATGGGGAGGACAACAAACAAATATAGACAAACAAGCTATATATAGGATAGATAGGATATAATTTAGAAAGGGAAGGCACTGGAATTAAGAGGGGTATAAAAGACTTCCTGTAGATTAGAAGATGGGATTTAGTTGAGACTTAAAATGAGCCAGGGAAGCCCATAAGCAGAGATCAGAAGGAAGAACATTTGGAGCATGGGAGACACCCAAAGAAAATTCCTATAGTCAAGAGATGGAGTGTCCTGTTCGTGGAATGGCCAGGAGGCCAGTGTCACTGGCTAGAAGAGAAGAGGGTGGAGAGTAAGAGGAGTGGAAAGGTGGGAGAGACCTAGCACACCATTGGTTTTAATCTGAGAGAGTGGAGAAAGAATTCTTATTGATGAAATCTCAGGACCTTGAAGTACCAGCCTGGTTAAAAGCTCTGAAATACTGAGGGTAGATAATGTATAATCCTATACTTCTGATGACATACAATTCCTACTTTGTTGGAGAATCAGTCCATGTGATTCTGTGCAGATTAATCTTGTTCTGAAAGAAGTACCTCAGCTCTTTATTAAATTAATCAGTTCGTGGTGTGGTTGTGATGGAAGGGGATCTGAAAATATGTTGGTAACTTATTCTTACATTTTTAGCACCAGGCAAAAGATCTGGGAATCAATTCAGTCAATCAATTAATACTTATTAAGTGCCTACTATGTGCCAAATCCTGTACTATGCGCTAAGGATACAAATGGAATGAATTAAACAATTCGAGCTTGCAAGAAACTTCAAGTTACCTCTTGACTTTTGCATAGAACAGCGTACCAGTGGAATGTAAGCTTCTTGAGGGCAGGAAATGTTTTGCTTTTGGTTCTTTATTTCTCTAGCTCCTAGTATGGCATCTTGCCCATAATAGATACTTAATAAATGCTTGTTAAATTCAACTGAATTAATTATAATGGACTGGTGAAGCTAGGTTATGGGTTATAATGTAATGTGATTCCCTTTGGTCACTATTTTTTCTGGAAGCAAGTGACATCAGTTGCTAATTTGTTTTACCATGTTGATGGGGAAAAGAGAAGGAAAGGGGATAAGCATTTACATAATGCCTACTATGTGTCAGGCACTGGCTAAGTGCTTTTAAATGTCTCATTTGCTGAAGCCACTGTCACTTTCAGTGGCAGGGGTAGCAACCCCCTAATTTCCAGCAATTTTGCCAAGAAATCAGAAGGTCTGCCTGCCCTTTGGGACAGGTGATTGGCCTAGACCCACACATTGAGCTCATGAACAAGGCTGTAAGAGGAAGTCTGTAGCAAGAGCTGAGGAGACAGACAGGGTTTGCAACTCCCTAATTCCTAGCAATTTTGCCAAGAAATCAGAAGGTCTGAGGGACAGCTGCCCTTTGGGATAGGCAATTGACCTAGTCCCACCACTGAGCGCGTGAATAAGGCAGTAAGAGGAAGTCTGCAGCAAAAGCCAAGGGCACAGACACAGCAGCTTCCTTAATGGCAAGGCTGTTTTATACTCCACCCATTCTTCAGTTGGGATGCATATCCAGTGCCCATGAAAGCAGCTTCTCAGGTTCCATTCTCATTCTCTTTTGGACTCTGACCTCACTACATTGTCCTATTAGAAGGAATTAAGCTAAAGGCAAAATTTGGCCCCAAGGAAGCAAAGCAGGAGGTAGTTAAGCCCACAGCAGTCCTACACCAGGGAACATCATCTGCTGAACAGATGACCCAATAAACTGATGGAACATTCACATGGGTATTTTTTCCCCTCCTCATCTCAATGGCAGACTTGTGTAACAAGTCTGCAGAAGAAGAGCCTTTGGCATGAGTCACTCTGATGCTCTTTATTGGCGTTTATAGCCAAGAAGCTAGGCAGCCTCACCTGTGCCTCAGACATTTTTATTCCCTGGTAATCCAGAAAGGCATTATTATTAAGCAATATCCTCTTGGCAGCATCTGGAGTATGTGAGAAGCGATATGGCTGGCATCAATAAACACCAGGGTAAAATTCAGGTGTTTATGGGATCACGTATTCTTGCCTCTTTATTTACTCAGCAATTCCACTAAATCTATGGTGTAGGACCCGTGGCTGTACTGAAATCTGTCACAAGCCATAATCACTCAGAAAGTTATACAAGCTCTGCTGCTGGGATCACATCCGGAAGCCTTGAACATATACTTCCCTCAAGAGGAGAGTGAAGGAGAACCTTGATACTTGCAAAGCAAGGAACTATAAAACACTACAAACATTCTCTTGTATTAGGAAAAAAAAATTGTTTGGGCCATTCTGTTATTTTGGACCATCTCATTCCTGGTTCTGCATAGGACTGATGGCCAGGAGTTAGTCAACAGTTGGCATGGTCTTAGAATCAGTACTGGGAAGGTCTTCCAAGATGATCCAGCCCATGTCTCTCACCTTACAGAGCAAGAAATAGAACCCCAGGGTGGTAAGATGACTTATGAGGTACACACAGCTACCAAGTAGTGAAGTATGGATTTGAACCTACATCTTCTGACTCCAAGTTTGTTGTTCTCACCACTGTACCACAGTCTCACATGCAGAGTGAAATGTTCTAATCCTGGCCCCTAGTCAACAAACTCTGGGGACTCTTTTTTGCTTCCAGGATCAAATACAAAATCTTGTTTGGCATTCAAAGCCCTTCATAACCTAGGTCTCTCCTACCTTTCCACTCCTCTTACATCTTACTCTCCACTCTCTTCTCTTCTAGCCAGTGACACTGGCCTCCTGGCCATTCCATGAACAGGACACTGCATCTCTTGACTATAGGAATTTTCTTTGGGTGTCTCCCATGCTCCAAATGTTCTTCCTTCTGATCTCTGCTTATGGGCTTCCCTGGCTCACTTTAAGTCTCAACTAAATCCCATCTTCTAATCTACAGGAAATCTTTTATACCCCCTCTTAATTCCAGTGCCTTCCCTTTCTAAATTATATCCTATCTATCCTATATATAGCTTGTTTGTCTATATTTGCTTGTTGTCCTCTCCATTAGACTGTAAGCTCCCTGAGGGCAAGGACTATTTCTAATTTTTTTCATATCCTTATTGCTTAGCACAGTGCCTCCTATGTGTTGTTGTTGAGTCATTTCAGTCATATTTGACTCTTTGGGACCCCATTTGAGGTTTTCTTGGCAAAGATATTGGAGTGGTTTGCCATTTCCTTCTCCTCCTCATTTTATAGATGAGAGACTGAAACAGGGTTAAGTGACATGCCCAGGGTCACACAGCTGGTAAATCTAAGGCCATATTTAAACTCAGAAAGTTCAGGGGGGCAGCTAGGTGGTGCAGTGAATAGAGCACTGGCCCTAGAGTCAGGAGGACCTGAGTTCAAATCCAGCCTCAGACATTTAACACTTACTAGCTGTGTGACCTTGGGCAAGTCACTTAGCACCAATTGCCCTGCCTTTCCCTCTCTAAAAAGATGGAAAAAGAAAGAAAGAAAGCAGGGCTGGCATTCTATCCACTGTGCCACTCAGCTGGCATGTAGTAGGCGTTTAATAAATGTTTGTTGACTGCCTGACTGATCCAGAATGAGTATTCAATAGTAGTTATGCTATGAATTTGCATCCTGAATGTAATGTTGTGACTTTTTAGAACATATCATATTAATGCATTCATTCAGCTATTACTTTGTCCATGCCTGTGATTTCATCAATACATAGAATTCCTTGTCTAGAAACTCCCATACTGAGGCAGACTTTCACCCTGTCTAAAATATGTCTATAATACAAGCCGTATGGACTTGCTTGGACAATAGGACATTGTCATACAACTAGTAGGTATCAGAGGCAGAATTTGACTCCATGTTTTCCTGCTTCCAAGGCTAGCCCTCTATCCAGTATGCAGCTGCCAATCTCAGCCTCTTAATCTCAGCACTCTTAGAGTAACAGGGCATAGGGACTTGAGCAGTTATTTCATTGGTAGAGGGATCTCCCTCTTTCAATGTAGACTGGCACCTTCTTCACAACTTGTAGTAACTAATAGTTGAATAGGGCATGAAGAAATTGTGATTTACTCAGGGTTAGTGTCAGTCACAGATGGGACTTGAACCTGGCTCCTTCTGACCCAGAAGTTGAAAATCATGTCTGATTATGCTATACTCACTCTATGTATTCAGATACAATTGTGGTTGTTGTTGGTGGGTTGTGGCTGATTCTTCACAACCCCAGTTGTAGTTTTCTTGGCAAATATACTGGAGTGGTTTGCCATTTCCTTCTCCAGCTCATTTTACAGATGAGGAAACTGAGGCTAACAAGGTTAAGTGTCTTGCCTAGGGTAACAGAGCTAGTAAGTGACTGAGGCCAGATTAGAACTCAGGTCTTTCTGACTCCAGGTCTGACACTCTATCTGCTGCATCACCTAGCTGCTTCTGTCAGATAGATATGCTGCTGGCCAAGTCATATTCTTCCAAATATACATATAGTAAAAACCTGGGATTGGATGTGTTGGCTAGATCATAACATCAGTGTTATGAGGGGATTCTTCTATAGCATATACCACATGCTAAATCTTTCCACTGGTAAACTCTAGGAGACCCATTTTATAGATAAGAATTAAATTCCTTATTTTAGAGATGGGGAAAGTTGGGGAGCTGCTGGGAAGTGGTAATAGCAGAGGCGATAGAATCACAAGACCTGTATTCAAATTTTGGCTCTGCTTATTAGCTACATGACCTAGGACAAGTAAATCAAGATATTTTTCTGGTCCTCTTTCTCTTTATTTTTGAAATTAGGGAAATGAGTTAGTTGATCTTCTTTTTTTAAACCTTGAAATATTTATTTTCCCAAAAAAAGTGTCCTCTAAAGACAGAATGGTAGAACTTGAGAATAGACAAATGGATTAGTGTCTTTAAGGCCTCTCTACTCTGAATTCTATGAGATACTGAGTAGATGCATGCCCTGTCAATGTTGCCAGGTCAAGTGAGGGTAGCATAGGGAACTAATTACTTAGCTCACTCTTTTGGAGCATGGTAGTAATGAGACCCAAGGTGCAAGTTCGGTGCTCACACTCTGCTCCACGGCCACAGACTGTACCTCTCAGCCTGGTCAGCTGGCTCACAAATGCTTACCTTGGCCAAAATAGGCATCAGAAGATGGTTGTGTGGACTGTCTGACCATGCAAACCCATCCCTTGGAGTAAAAACAGTTACAAGTGCTCCATACTATGCTGATGACAGGTCAGGAATATCTTCCTACATGAAAGACGTGATTGAATTTGAAGAAAGAAAGCTTGGGACCTCCAGATTTAAATTCTTTATGTCAAATGAGTTAGTAACTAAGATTCTTTTATAGAAGGTAGAAACTGTGCTTTTTGGCTCACTCCACTCTGCATCTGCTGCTCTTCCTTGTTTCCACTCCATGAAACAAGATAGCTCCTTGTCTCCCTCCCCCTTTCCTGACTTCTTTTGTATATTCTCTCCCCCACTAAATTGTAAGCTCCTTGAAGGTAGGAATTGTCTTTAAAAAAAATTATTAGTTGTATCCCTAATGCTTAGCACAGAGCCTGGCACGTAATAGACATTTAATAATGTGTATCAGATTGTATTGGATGGATTCTGAAACTTGTAGGCCATTATTTTCCTAGTTTTTAAGGCTTCACTTTGATTCAGTTCATTTTGCCTTGTTATTACTGCTATTATTTTCCTCCAAGGACTTGCAGGGAGAATACTCCCTTCTCCCCAAACCTCTGGAAGCTGCTTAGTCTAATTCAGAAGCTTTTGAAATAGTCCCAGTAAGAGGTGACTAGGGGCTGAGAGAAGGTTGTGATGCCTGATTGTGGAGTAGTCAGATATAAGAGATGTTACATGTATGACTGAGCATAACTTGGCAACTGAAGAATGGCCTCAGAGGACAGATTTGAGAAGAATCACCCAAACAAATCCCCAATTGCTTCGAGAAGGTAATTTCCCTTCATTTTAAATGAAGAACTCACTGTTTACAGAACAGTATATGAGAAGCTAGGGGTGATACAAGACAGGATTTCTGCCACTGTTGTCCTCAATAAGACAACAAAAAACTATAATACACAATGATTCAGTTCAATTAAACAAACGTAGTAAGTGCCTACTATGTGTAAAGCCTTGCATTAATTATTAGTAAACAATACAATTGAGGAGCATATAATTGAATGGGAATAGACATATGCAGTTATAAATGATATAGTGTAGCCTTTGATAGGAAAGAAAGAAATCTAGAATGAAAGATTCTAGATAAATTACTAGACAAAATTTGGAGAGAGACAAAGAGAGAGAGAGAGAGAGACAGAGAGAGAATTTTCACTTTGCATTTGTGGGGGACTGAGGGGGAGAGAATCAGAGAAGGTTTAACAGAGGACTGTTAGAGGACTGTCATTGAACTGGACCTTGAATAGAGACAAGAATTTCAACAACTAGCGGTATGTAGGGTATATATGCTGTGAATGGAGGGTGGCCTTTAGAAATGCCCAGAAGTGACAGAGGGACTGCCTAGTATTGTCTTTAGGCTGAGACACAGAATGCATGAAATGGGATAGATGAAACAAAACTGGGAAGGAAGCTTTGTGTAGAGTAGAGAGTAGAGAGTTTATTTTTTTCCCCTATAGTTAATAGGGAATGAAAAACTTTGAATGGATGAAAAGTATAATAGTTGAGGTCAGTGATTCTCAAAGGGTATGTGTGCTGGGAATTCTTGCCCAGTGTGCTGAGGATTATCTAGAATTTATACTTGTAGTCAAATGTCCATGGGTGAGTCTCCTGACTCTTCCATAGAGTCCGGCTATTTGGCAAAGGATAATATGCCATGAGAAAAAAAAAAGATGGAAGAATTTCTGTTCTAGGAGAATTATAATTAGGGCCTGAATTGGGGTGATGCATAGTAGATTAGTAAGCTTTGATAAGGGGCAGCTAGATGGCACGATGGATAGAGCACAGGGTCTGGAATCAGGGAAACCTAAGTTCAAATCCAGTCTCAGACACTTACTAGCTGTGTGACCCTGGGCAAGTCACTTCATCCTCTTTGCTTCAGTATCCTCATCTGTAAAATGAGCTGGAGAAGGAAATGACAAACCACTCCAGTAGTTTTGCCAAGAAACCCCAGTGGGGTCACAAAGAGCCATACATGACTGAAAAACAACCAAACAACAACTGAAAGTAATCTGGAGATGGAAATGGCAAATCATTCCAGTATCTTTGCCTAGAACACCCCAAATAGGATTATGAAGAGTCACACAGGACTGAAACAATTGAACAACAAAAACAACAACAATAATTTTAATAAATGGCTCTTGAATGAAGAGAAGTAACTAAATGATTACTTGTAAAGGGGCTGTAGAATGTCCAAGACAAAGCAAGGTCCCATAAGAGAAAAGGGGGATAAAATTAGGGGAACAAATGAATGTGTTGAAGGAAAAGGGACCAAAGAATTGAAAAGCAGAGAACACTGAATTGTTGAATTTACTGACTATAGGATCAATGCCAGAATAGGAGCTGCTGAACTGGGAGAACATTGAGGGAGAAGATGTGAGTAAAGAACAGGTTTAGAAGAAGTGAGAGAAGGAGATGGAAAGACCAATGGAGAGGGTAATTTCTTTTTAAAAAAATACATTTTAATTGACCTGTTTTGTCTTTAAACGACCCAGATTAAAATTATCCTCAAGATTTGTTTGACTCAGGGACTTATTTCCTAGTGGCCAGAGCAGAAAACAGCCATGGCTGTTTTAGTCATGTTTGGATGCTTGACTGTGAACCACAATGTGCAACTGAGGCAAGAGAGCTTTGCATATCCTTCTCCTGCTACATAAATCTCCTTTGGTTAACTACTGAATAGCCTGTAGATTGTAGATATCTTATTTGGTTACAGTATAGTATATAAACTACCAGAGGATTGGCTGCGTATGGCTCAACCCAGAATGCCTTTTAACAAAGATTTTTTTTTCAGATGGAAAAAAAAATAAAATTAATGAATACTTTAAAAAAAATCTGACATATTATGCAATTTCTCATGCCTCTACCCACTCCATTAACAAAGGAGTAAGGGGAGGTATTATCTCCTATCTCTTCTTTGGGATCAAGCTTATTCTTTATAATTTCACAGCATTCATTTTACAATTCACTTTGTGGTTATTATGCTTTGTTTCATTTCTCTAATCATCATTTACATTGTTTTCTTGTCTCTGCTTACTTCCATCTGCATCAGTTCATGTAGGGCTTTCCATGCAACTCTAAATTCATCATATTCATTGTTTCTCCACGTAGCACAATTTGTTTAGTCATTCCCCAGTTGAGGGACATCAACTTGATTTCCTAGTTTAATGCCTTTGATCGATTCAGTCCAATGGTTTGCACTAGATTACTTCAGCCGTCCCTTGAAGGAGGGACCTTTCTTTGTATTTTACTTAGCTCAGTGCTTATCATGCTGCATATAGTAAATACTTAATAAATGCTTGTTGGAAAACTGATTTTCAATTTAGAATCTGGGGTTTTACTCACCAGGGTAGCCCAGTGTAGGACAGAGGATTCACACTACAATTGTTCAATGTAGAGTCAGGAAGACTGTGTGTAGAGTCAGGAAGACTCATCTTCCTAAATTCAAATCTGGCCTCAGACTCTTACTGGCTGTGTGACCCTGAGCAAGTCACTTATCCTTGTTTGACTCAACTTCCTCATTTGTACAATGAGTTGGAGAAGGAAATGACAAGCGGTTCCAGTATCTTTCCCAAGAAAACCCCAAGTAAGGTCATATCTCCTTCACAATGCCCCAGAAATCACCATGGAATGAAATTCTTCTGGGGCGATTGGCTTGAACAAGGGTAGCTAGGTCTTTTCTTCTTATATCTTTCTTTGTCCTGGATTTCAATTCCCTTTTGGTAATTTTTGTTCCGTCCTGTCTAGCACAAGGATAATCAGTGGTAGGATTGACATCTTTGAAGAGGATGGCAGGGCATGACATGGAGAGGGAGTCTCTGGGCATCCTTCAGAAAGGCTAGAAAATATCTTGGAGATCAGTATTTGGTGCTAACAAAAATAAGAGGTAATATTAAGTGCATAGGATGGATAGGTGTAAAGAGAATGTTTATTAAGTTTGAATGGGAGAGATCATTTGGGAGTTAAGGTAGATAGGCAGGATGAAGGAAGCCTATGCAAATGAGGTGGCGTTTGAACTGTCTTTTAAAGAAAGATAAAGATTTCATGGATGGGAGAAAGCATATCAGGAGTGAGGAACAGTATAAACAAAAGCACAGAGGTAAGACATTGTCCAGCCCATGCAGGGGCTGATAAATAGTCTAGTTTGGCTGGAATATTTTCCATGCCTCTTATTAGGGTAAATGGAAGTGCTTCTTTCCTGGTTCTCAAGCAATGTGTAGTTTATTTGGAGAGGGAGCACAGAAAGGAAGTGAGAGGAATGTCTGAGAAGAGAAAGCCTGGAATTTCAGGTCCTTTCATAGCTGTAGGCCTTGCTTGCTGTGTGGCCTCTGACTAGTCACATAACCTCAGTTTCCTCATCTGGAACAATGGGAGAACAATATGTAACCTCTCAGGGGTGTTGTGGGAATGATTAATTGTTTGCAAAGCACTTGAAGATCCTTGGATGAAAGTCTTCCTCTAGAGAGCCAAATGTTATTCTACTCTGGTGGTTGAAATCCAACCCTGTGGACAGATAAGAAAAACTGAAGACATAAACACAAAAACAACTGTTTGTCATAAATATGTTCAGCTTTTGTTCTTTCTCTTTCTAAGGGAGTCACTGATTTGCTGGAGTTGCAGAAAAACATGCAACATATCTCAGAGCAGTCATGACAAAACTTAGAATTCTAAGACACAAAAGTGAGCTGTCTCTTGTTCCTTTCTCTGTTGAGGTATTTCTGGGAAGATTGGAATCACAGGATGCGGTTGCAAAGTCAATCAATTTAGAAACAAGTATTTATTAAACGTTCATTATATGTCAGTCACTGAATTATTCCCAAATTTGGAATTAGAGGATTTGAGTTTTAATTTCAGTTCAGCTCTTTACTAGCTGTGAGACCTCTGACAAGTTCCTTCCCTTCTCTGTGCCTTTCTTCATCCCGAAAAATGAAGAAATTGAATTGGAGATCCCTCCTAGCTTTAAAGAAATAAGTTATCCCTTCCATCTCTTAGGGGTTAGGAGCGATCTCGAAAATCCATGTAAAATGTTTTGACCATCCTTTTGTACCAGAGAAGAAGTTTGACTTTTTTCTTTTTCTCTTACAGGATGTGTACAGTACTGATGTGGTTACCCATAAAGGTGGTTAGGGTTGCTCGAGACCCCAAAATACCAGCACACCAGGTCCTGCCAAAAGAATTAGACTCAAGTCTTCTCAGCCAAAGAAAACCAAAGTTTATTAAAAGTTCATTAAAAGTTCACCATATTGGATAGA
Source organism: Pseudochirops cupreus (assembly GCA_028627135.1). Taxonomy (NCBI): domain Eukaryota; kingdom Metazoa; phylum Chordata; class Mammalia; order Diprotodontia; family Pseudocheiridae; genus Pseudochirops; species Pseudochirops cupreus. Next base: position 340,998,435 of record CM053583.1, read on the forward strand.
CTCTTATGGAGCCTAAGGTATCTGTGACACTTGCATTGGGCAAGCAGGCCAGAACAAGTCTGACACAGAGTAAGTCTGTGCTAGGTCATTCTATGGCGCTTTCACACCACGTGGAGGGAAGATGGGGTCTTATGTATAGAGAGATCTAGGGGTGGTCTATAGATGGAGTATGGGGGGGTCTTCAGGAGGAGTCAATGAGGTAAGACTCCAGTAATGAGTTTGGGGAGGATCTCCAGGAGGAGTTAATGAGGTCAATGCAAGGGTGGATTGGTATTTTGATAGGCTCAAGGGTGGGAAGTAGATGGACAATGGAGGGCCAGGCTCTTAACAGAGGTTTGGGCCCAGCCACACTGAAAAACTTATGGCCTCTGCAAATGTCTCATCAAGTGGGGAGATTTAATCAGACATCAAGGGGTTTCCCAGAGCCTATACCTCAAAGATTCAAGGAGAGCTCAAGGGGGCTCCCAGAGCCTGCACCTCATCAGTACCCTTTTGTAAAATTTGGGTTGAGTATTTGATCACAGGCTCTATGTCATCTTCTGGTCTTCTTGTGTCACCTGCAGTTTCTGCAAAACTTTCCCCCAAATCCCCATTTAATTTCTTATGCTGACCTGTGATGTATCAAAACTATGATGGGGAAAGTCGTGATGCGGAAGGGATAACTGTACTGTGATCCTATAAGAAGTGGTTTCTGAAGGCAAGGCTGGAGGGAGAGTATAAAGCCAAAGAACTCAGGCCCCTCACTTTAGATGGTTTAGGAGAGCCCCTGAACCTTGGGAGGGACTAGGACAGGGGTGAAGAACCTGCAGCCTCGAGGCTACATGTGGCCCTCTAGATCCTCAAGTGTGGTCCTTTGACTGAATCCAAACTTCACAGAACAAATTCCCTTAAAAAAAGGACTTGTTCTGTAAAACTTGGACTCTGTTAAAAGGCCACCTAGAAAGCCACATGTGGCCTTGAGGCCATAGGTTCCCCACCCCTAGACAAGGATATCCTAATTTTGCTGGACAGGGCAAAAATGAAGAATGGGTTAGACTAGATGATTCCAGAAGTCCCTTGTGGGCAGGGACCATGATTGTACCTTTCTCTGTACAGCTCTTAGTCCAGTGTTAAAAACAGTATATATAGCAAGTATTTAATAAATGCTTCTTGAATAACTGATTTCCAATTGAGAATCTGGGCTTTTACCCACTAAGGTGGTTCAGTGTGGAACAGGGAATTTATACTCCTAAGAAGCTCTTTGTTTTGGGGAAGTGACAGAGATAGTGTGACTTCATGAAAAATGTGCTCGAGGACATGAGGACTGGGCTGGTTCCTTATGGTTTTTTTTTTAATAAATTTTTATTGGTGTTATTTGTTTTTGTAAAATCTGGATTTTTTTTTCCAGTTTCCCTCCTTCTTGGCAGAGAGCCATTCCATATACAAATATTATTTTTAAAAGACAAAACTTAAAAAAGGAGAAAAAATATCAGCATAACTGATCAATACATTGGAAATAAAGAGGCTGATAATATATGTAACATGCGTTTGTGGACCTCTCACGACTGACAAGGGATGGGATGGGAATGTTTTCTCTTATCTCAGAATGTCATCTTATATCTATTTCATGTATGTATATACACACACACACACACACACACACACACACATATATAGATACATTAACTATAATGAGAACTTCGTATTTTTATATTGCATCACAGTTTTCAAAGTGTGCTTCATTGGATCTTCAGCTACAACCCTAGGGCTTAGCTATTGTTATCTTCATTTGACAAAAGAGGAAACTGAGGTTTTGAAGCCTTGAATGACTGACCAAAGGTACCATACTTTACAAATGGAAGGACCAAGTTTGGAGCCCTAATGTCCTGACACTCATTCAGCCCTCTTAGCACTAACAGAATGCTAAGCACTTAGCTCAGAAAATATTTGTTTAATGACTCAATAATATATGTGCCATCCTTACAGCCACGTGCTGCTGACCAATTGGCCTTTTGCTCATCCCCCAATCCCAACACATTCAAACCTTTTGCAACCAAGGGATATTTCCCAATATTGCTCCATTATGTGGGAGCTTCCTTGTCATGCCGGGATATCACAAAGGCTTCGGCTAGAACATAAGAGTGCATGAGGGGGAGTAATGTGTAATCAGTCTGGAAAGCTAGAGCCATATTGTGAATGGTTTAGAAGGCCAAATAGAAGAGTCTGCACTTTATCTTAGAAGCCATAGGGAGACAATGAAGTAGTCTTGAGTAGAGAGTGCCATGGTCAGACCTGTGCTTTAGGAATATCACCTTGGCAGCCATTGTATATGGAAGATGGTTTCCAAAGGGGAGAGGTCCAAAACAAGAAGACAAATTAGGAGGCTTTTGCAATAGCTTAGTTGAAAGGTGAAAGCCGCCTGATCTAGGGTGATGGCCTGTGACAAGTGAGAAAGGGAAGCATATGAGGTAAAATTGACCAGACTTGGCAACTGATTGGATATGGGAGGGAAGGGAGGAGGAAGAGTTCAAGTTGACTCTAAGGTTGTAGACTTGGGTGACTTGAGATGATGTACAACATATCTGTGTTGTTCTCCCTATGGGAAGTCTGGGCAGCTGTTTACAATTAAAAAAAAATTCAAGCTTTCCAGCTGCATTGCACTGACAAAACAGAAAACAACCCTCTGGGAGAGGAGTGAAGGCCTTTCTTTTCCCTGCTGGAGGGAAATCAGATGTCATTTGGGGAACTTTCTTCTACAGAAGGAAAGACCACCCCTAACTTATAAAACAACTATCTGTGTGATCTAAATGCCCAGAAATAGGGACATTTGTTGTCTCTTTTCCATTTACTTCTTTTAAAAAAATAATTATTTAATCACAAAGATAAGAAAGTGGATTTCCACTTTGCATTGAATGCTGGATTTGGACTCAAATCCTAGATTCATTGCTTGCTGTCTAGGTGACTTTAGGGAAGCTACTTGACCTTTGCACTTGAGTTTGCACATCTTTAAAATGAGATGACCTCCAAATTTCCTTTTAGCTCTAAATGGATGATCCTTTTTAAGAAAGCATAGGTGCATTTCTGGCAGGGGACCCAGGTCCTTTCTGCTGAGCCATTAAGGTGGGCTAAGTCTGAAGATGCCCGCCACCTGGGGTTAAGAAAGTCAGTCCTCAATCAAAGGGAGCAACCAGGCATCCAGCTGCAGTTGGATACTCAAAGATCAGTATCTTGGGAAGAAATAGACCCAACAAATAAGAAGAAAGGCTAGGACTGCAGGAGATTAGGTTGTCAAAGTGAAGAGCACAAGGTGGTCAGGAGAGGTAGGGAAGCAGGGAGGGATGAAGAGGCCCCTCACTGACAGGGAAAAGTGTACTTGAATCATTTAAATCTCTCATAGCAGTTGAGGCACTCTTCTGTCTGAACCTGCCCTGTACGTTACTCTCTGTGGGCCCAATCTATGATCTCCTTTGCCAACGTCTTCCCTCCACTGCCTTCCTACCCACCTCCTCTCCTCCGGTGTATGGACCCTGTCTGCAGGACTAGAGATTTCTGACCTCTCTTGATGCACCATCTTGTACATGGAACCTTTCTTAACACCCCCTGCTCCTTCCCCTTCCATTGCTAGTTTATTTTCTCCATAACTACCTAGAATTAAATTGCTTCATATATATTTGTATTAATTAACTTTGTACCCATGCTAAATATATTTTTGTATGTATTTGTGGTCTCCCCCATCAGAATTGAGACTCATTGTGACCAAGGACTAATTTACTCTTTGTATTTGTAGCATTAGTACCTAGAGCAGTGACTAACACAAAGCAGTCATTTAATAATAACTTGATGATCGATGGACTGATTGATTCTGATGACATCTCCATGGCCCCAGCTGCCACAACATCTCTTCTCATTCCACTTCGATGCCTCCATTCAACACCTCCTAGTACATCATGTACATTAGGTTGTCTTTTCCTTCTCCCCAAACCTCTTCTTTTGGGGCTAGAAGGTGGGGGGGGGTTGCTAAAGTTTGCAGTCTTCAAAAACTTCCTGTGTTTATTGTTTGTGAGCTAGCCTTACTCTAACGACTAGAAAAAGAGGATAATTGAAACCGAATGTTGAGCTTGTGTGTTAATAATGAGTGTCATCATTTTATTCTGTAGAATTCTCCATGGCAGAGCACTTCAAAGGCCAGAGAAGAATAGAGGAAGACTTCCTGAAGGAGTGGTTGCAGCCGCATAATAGGGCCTGATCACAAAAGGGAGAGAGAATTCTGAAAACAAACTTTTATCACAAGGTTGATCCAAAGGAAAGGGGAGTCAGACAGCTCCCACTGTTTTCAAGAACATTCCTTTTAGATCCAGGAGGCCAAAAGCCTGCCTTATCCAGGTGTGCCCACAGAAGGTTACATTTGAATGCTTAGCCTTTATCAGAAAAAGTCACCATCCTTCACTACTTAGTCATGCACTGTTTCTGAGGACAGAAAGTCAAGAGAACTTCTGAATCACGTAACTCTTCCAATCTTAGAGTTGGGAGGTACCTGAGAGAGGCCATTTAGTCCAATTCTCTTCCAGTCCACAAATTCCCATTATAACATCCCTGAAAAGGGCTCTGACTGATGATACTCAGGCCTTCCCTGAGGATTATGGCATTGCAAGGGCCAATCATATTTCTCCCTCGCTCGTGGTGATCTTTCCCACATTCTGTACTCCCTAGACTTATAGATTATAGGAAAAGGCCTCACAGGCCATCTTATACAAGTCTCTCATTTTAGATTAGGAAACTGAGGCCCAGAGAGATAAAGTGACTTAGGAGTATAAGATTATGAAGTTACATAGGTAGTAAAGGGCAGAGCTGGTATTTGAAAACAAAGTCTTCTGACTCTAAAGTTGTTCTTTCCTTATGAGACTCAGTTTTCTTATTTTAAAGGGAAAAGAAGGTGTTTAACTAGCTTTCCACTCTTTCTATTTTTTTCTTTCCACTCTATATTGCCACCAAACTAGACAACTGGCTATTCCCCAAACCTGGCATTCAATCTCTCCAGTCCGTGAAATCACAAGGCTTCCTCTCCATTCCTGAAGGCTCACCTCCCAAGCTACCTGTTCTTAGCTCTTCCCTCCTCAAATTACCTTGTAATTACATATTTATTTGTGTGTCATATCTTACAGTAGGGTGCAAAGTCCTCAGAGGGCAGAGACTAATTCATTTTTATCTTTGTATTTCAAACACTTATTACATTGCCTTGTCATAGTGGGCATTTTATGTTTGTTTAACTGCATACAGGCTCTGAAATTCTCTGTCCCAGGGCCATTTCTAGGATAGCTTTGGACTGGGACACTGACAACCCTTTTTACTCTTTCAGTAGTCATAAGTACTTGAGCTCAGCATTTGGTTAACAAAAATAAGAATTTCAAATATGAAAATGCCGTAGCTTTTCTCTAGTCTAGCTCTCTGGTGGGGTCCCTACTAGTGACTTCATGATATCCAGGGGCCATGTTCCAGGATATTTGTCTTCCCCCTGACAGGTTGGTATCTTGTAGTTCTCTCCCACTATAAACACAAATGGTATAGCATTCTCTGGAGTTTTACCTAAAATCTGATTTTAAGAGTGTTTTATGCTACTCATCTGGGGCACATTCTTAAAATGCTTAAATGGCTAATTATGACTCTACACTATTCCAAGGGACTTTTTCCATCTAGAACTTTTCTAATTATGAACTATGATTCTAAGTTTGTGAAGGTAACTGTGTTTTCACTGAAATCTGTGGTGTTTTTTATGTGGTTGTGTATGTGAAAGAAGATATGACTTCAGATTAGTAGAGGAAATGATGAATATAATGTGTACCTGTGTAAGGGGGTGAAGTTGATGTTAGAGCTGCTTGGGAACATTCAAAATGAGTGCCACCCCTATGTAGGTACTCAATATCATGTGCTCAGCATTCTCTCCACCAATCTGAAGTCATTTTTCCATCTGCATTCACAGAAACATGCAAAATACCCCAGGCATGGATGAAAGCCAGGTCACAAATAAATTCTGTACCATCTGAAAGTACTCTTGTTTTTCAGTTGCCTTGGGATTATCAATAAATTACTTTTAGATATGTCTTCTCACCTTCAACAAGATTAAAAGTTTCTTCTGGGCAGGGACCACGTGTTATACTACTTTCTATATTCCCAATACCTAGGATAAGGTATAGGATAAGAGTATAGCTTCAAGAAATGCTTGTTGAATGAATAAATTCCCACTTGTCCAAGTGAACAGGCCTTGGATGATAGTGACCCTGATGTGTGGGTGTCATTTACCTATTAGCAGAGCTGTAATTTGGAGGATGTGTGATTACAAGGGCTTTGCTTCATGGTACCTGATGTCTGGGATTTGTGCTTTTTCTTCCTGGTGCCTTAGAGTCCTGTACTTATGTCACATGTCCACTGGAAGAGAAAACAGAAATTCCTATAGTAATGATGGAATGATGAATGGGGAAAAAAACTAAATATTTCCTATTGGCTAAGCAAGATACAAATAGAAAAGTAAGACAACCTGCTTTCAAGGAGCTCATGTGTGTTACAATTTTAGAATTAGAAGGGAACTTAAAGATGGACCATATTATAGATGAGGCACTTGAGGCCAAGGGAAGAGTAGGAACATGATTATAAAAGGTCACATGAATAATTAGCAGGCACCTGGACTAAAAACCCTAGTTCTCTAACCCCCCAGTGAAGTGGTTCAAATAATGTTAACTCTTCTATCTCCAAATTCACACAAGTCTTCTCCCTTCTTTTTCCAAAGTATTATCTGAAAAGTAGTGGTGGGTGGCTCCCCAACCCTTGCCAACCAAGAAAGTGGATCAATATGGGAACTAGACATTGAGTTCAACAAATCCTTTAGTAGTACAGCAGATAACAAGAGAGTCTCGGAGGAAAAAAAGGTCATGTCAAATAAGAAGCATTTAGTGAGTTATGGCCAAAGGATTTTATCTCTGCTGTCTTTGTGTGACAAATCATACTGTTAACAATTGAGATATCAAAGATACAAAACTTTGGACTCTGTTTTTTTGAAAGCACAAAACAATTAAGTTGGAAGCATTCTAACAATGTTTTAGACTTATAGTTAAGCTAATCCTTAGTTGCGTATGCTCATAGGTGACAGATGAGTGGGAAACACTTGGAATACTTACTAGCTGAGTGACCATGGGCCAATGGTTGAATTTTTCTAAGCTTCAATTTCCTCATTTGTAGATCTATAACAAAAGAAAATACATAAACACGCACGCACACAAGCACACACACACAGACACACACAGACATACACAGACACACATACACAGACACACACATACACAGATGCACAGACACACACACACACACACACACCCTATCCCAGAGGATTATTGTGAGAATCAAGTTAAACAACTAAATGTAACAGTACTTTGTAGGCTTTAAATCAATATGTAAAAGTTATTATTATCATATTATTTTTATCTTTTTTTTGATGGTTTGAGATAGAAATGGTCCCAGAATATGTTATCTTGCTATTATTCATTTAGATTAAGTGCTCTATAGGCTATTGAATAGGTGGATTTAGTAGCTGCTTTCTGTAGTCGAATGAAAGCATTAGGATGTAAATTGCTCCTTTCTAGGTTTATTGTAAGTATCTTTGGTATAATTTGGGTAACAGATCAGACAACAGAGATGTTATGTACTTCATCTTCCCATGTTATTTGGATCTTCTCTGCTAGGTCTCTATATTTTGAAAACTTTTCATTCTATATAGTTTAGAGATTAAGAGTATTTGGTATGAATACATCTATGAGAATACATTGTTTTTAAGTTTTTGTGGATCAACATTATGTCCAGGCAATACTGGACAAAGATTTTCTGATAATGGTCCAGTTTCTATATAATTTATTGGTGGAGTTCTCCTGGACATTTGTCATCCATCAGTCCGTGAAAAATAGTGAATTTCTGATGTAGCACCTACCTTGTAGAGTTGTTGTGTTAAATGAGAAAATACTTGTAAAACACTTAGCATAGGTTTGGGCACATAGTAGATGCTTAATGAATGTTAGCTTTTATTATTGTAATTCTGACCACTAGAGCCTGTCTTGCTAAGTAGTGAGTAAATGCTAAATTTTCGTAGTCTATATCAATGTGTTACACAGTTTCTTTTATTTTCTTGCATTTATTAATGTTTTAGGATGTAAAGAAAACCCCAAAATTATGGAAGGGTCAAAGTTTACTACCATCTGTATCATGCCCTTCATATTACCTCCTTTCTCTTTCCCATGCCGGGACATAGCCAAGAACATATTACGAATCATCTAACACAGTAGAGCTGAAACTGAGGAGTTCCAGGATGCTGTTGACTCACCAGGAATCAGAGGACCCTTGGCTCCAAGTGAAAGCCTTCTCTTCATTATACAGTACTCAGAATGAGCTGGAATGTTTTGCCTTGTCAAAGTTTTCCATGGTTGTCCTATGGTAATAGAGAGGCCAATCTAATGCAAATATTACTCACTTGAGACAAGAATGATAAAGGCCAGGAACAAACAAACGGATAAGTTGGTAGCTCACCAGCAATGTAATTGCTCCCAGTCAATGGTCTTTGGAAACAAATGAAAATGTTTTATTGAAATGTAATGGAAGTTGTATACTGATCTTGTAAGCAGCTTACCACTTCATGAAATAGAGAGTCTACTACTTGCAAGCCAGAGAAATCGTCTTTAGAGTGAATTCTTACTGAGGACGTTAGTTAAGGAAGGGTGACATGATATTACCACATGAAAGAGGATGAGGGACACTTGGAGGAAGCTTGGTTTATTGGAAAAAGAACTTGGTTTAGTATCAGGAGTTGTCATTCAGTTGTTTTGAGGATTTTCTTGGAAAAGTTACTAGTTTGGCATTTCCTTCTTCAGCTCATTTTACAGGGGAGGAAACTGAGGCAAAGAGGGTGAAGTGACTTGCCTAGGATCACACAGCTAGTAAGTATCTGAGGCCTGATTTGAATTCAGTAAGGTGAATCTCCCTATCTTCCTGACTCCAGGCCTGGCATGTTATCTACTATGCCACCTAACTGACCCAAGTTCAAAGCTTGGCTCTGTTTCTTACTAATAGTATGGCAAGTCACAACCTGCCTGAACTTGAGTTACCTCATCTTTAAAATGAGAGTAATAAAATTATATTCCTCACATGGCTGCTAAAGGAATAAAATTAGATGATATACATAAAGAACATTAAAAAAATTGTAGATTCTCAGAGCACAAAGGAACCTCAGAGGATGTCTAATGATTACAGCTGACATTTTTAGAGCGCTTTGTTACATCCATGATCTCTCAACAACAACCATGTGATAAGTACTAGAGGTATTATCTGAATTTTAAGATGGGGAAACTGAGGCTAGGAGAATAAGTGATTTGCCTATGGTCATATTACTAGGCTCAGAGATAAGATTGAAATGTTGCAACTGCAACATTATTTGCCCCATGTCTTTCTGTATCTAATTTTCAGCCTTACAGAGAATCTTCTTTAGAATGTTTTGGACACATAACTACCTATTGCCACTATGATAAGAAACAAACTCACATCATTCTGATGTTTAATACCTTCACGTCTGGCTCCAATCCACCTTTCTAGGCTTATTCCATGTTCTGTCCATACCAGGCCATTAACTGCTTAGAAAACTCAGCAATCTATTTTTCCATTTCTCTGCCTTGAATCATCTATCCATCCCCTTTGCCTGGAAGGCAATCCTTTCTTACTTCAATTCTACCTTAAAGAATCTTTATCTTAATTCTAGATTCAGTTCAGGTGTAGTCTCCTACCAGGCACTACCTTCTCTGATTTCTTCTCAGTTGTTAATTTCTCTCCCTCCCCAAATTATGAATAAGTTGATAAATCACCAGAAATATATTTGTTTCCAGTCTATGGTTTTTGGAAATAATGGAATCTGTGACTCATATGAACTAGGCTGACCCACTAGGAAATCTCCAAATATAATTTATGCCTAGGTTTTCATAGATGTAGACAAAATAGTTGTCTACCTCCTGCATAAGCACTCAAGGTAACATATGCATATGGGTAAAAAATAAATACCCTTTAGGGGCAGCTAGATGGAGCAGTGAATAGAGTACAGCCCTGGAGTCAGGAGGACCTAAGATCAAATTGGGTCTCAGGTACTTAACACTTACTGTATGACCTTGGGCAAGTCACTTGTAATGGTAATGAAATTTGAAGATCCCTTTGTATTGGAAAGCTGACAGGTACTTAGCACCTACTTTCAAATTAAGCCTCTGTAAAGAAACAGGAAGTATGAATCCCTGTTGCTGATGTAACAGGAAGGGGCTGAACAGGGAGTAGCTATACCATATTTAAGAAAGAGCACAGGCTGGACAGTCAGAATTTTCTGGAGTAAGCATTGTGGAGGCAGAACAGCTGCTGCTGGATTGAAGACTGAACTGAGAATTGAGAAGAACTGAGAAGAGGAATGAGAATTGAGAATTGAGACAGAATTTCTTGGAGCAAGCCATGTGGAGGCAAGATAAAGTGATTTTGATTTTTTGAATGGAGCTTATGGTGCTGAAGACTTCCAATGGCCAGCTGGAGTTGCTGAGGAGCTGCTGAGGATTTCTGAGGGCCAGCCAGAGTGGCTGAGGATTTCTGAGGGCCAGCCAGAGGTGCAGAATACTGAGGAAGCATGACTGTGGTGCTGGTATTTTGTACAAATGTTGTTGTGACTTTGTTAATATGTATGAACGTTATAATGGCTTTTTTAAGCCTTGTCTTCCCAGGAACAGAGACTGAGAGATTTGAGATGGACTGGACACTGCAAGCTTCAATGTGGAACAGGAACTTCATGGAGAGCTGGACAAGAAACTGGGGGCTGTCTGCTTTTGAACCCAGGTAACAGTTTGGTGGATTCAGATAGGAGCTACCTGCCTTGAGTCAAGATGAAAATACCTCTCCATGGATACTGAGTAGTGACTGATGAAATTGTAACTTACTTGTGACTGAGGGGTGGATGGCCTGTGTATTTTCCACTACCCCTTAAGAGGGTGCTGAGTAGTAACTGATGATTGAATAGTGACTGATGATTGAATAGTGATTGACTTATAACTTACTGTGCGCCATAGGTAGAGGACTTTGACCTTTTGTACTTTGTATCCCTTAAGGATGATTGAATGATCGAGGTACTAAATGATTGTACTTTGTTCAAGGGTTCTAGTAACTTAGTGTATTATACCCCATAATCACAAGTTTTTAGAGGTGCAAGGGACCACAAAGATCATATAATAATAGATTTAGAGCTGGAAAGGAAGCTAGAGAACATTTAGGGTCTAACTGTCTCATTGAAAGTCATGCCAAGAGAGGTTAAATGTTTGTTCAAAACTATGTGACCACTTTGGTGAAAACTAAGTGACCATTTTAGTGATAAGTTGTTGAGTTGTGACATGGCGAATGCTGTATTTTGATTTTCTGAGATAAGTTGTAACATTGCGAATGCTATGCCTTGATTTTCTGTGAATGTTTTGCTTTGATTTGTTATTAAATGAATAGAGGGTTCACTATACTATGTAATCAGGATCTTGAAAGCTGTTCACAACAGCAGTCCTCTGGAAAGCTGCTTGTGAGTGGCTTTACATCACTTAACCCCAATTGCCCTGCCTTTTTCCTTCCAAAAAAAGAAAAAAATACCCTTAATTTCACCCCACAGAAAATGCAGAATATCCAAGAGACTCACAGGAGGCAAAAAACAAAAAACAAAAAACAACAACAATAAAAACCAAAAGAAACAAAACCCAAAAAACCACATAGTGAAAAAACTTTTCATAACTCTCCTGGGAAAGAGATGA
>CM053583.1:341010753-341071062 GCA_028627135.1 Pseudochirops cupreus
CTAGCAGTTATATAGCACATTAAGGTTTGCAAATATCTCCTTTTATCCTCGTAACTGACTTGGAAGTTAAGTATTATTACAATCTCCATTTTACAGTGAAAAAATGGAGAGATAGAGAGATTAAGTGACCTGCCCAGGGTCATACAACTACTCAGTATCAAAGGCTGGATTTGAACTCAAGACTTTATGACTTCAATTCTAACAGTCTATCCGCTATGCCACTGGTTAATTGGATTCTTTGTTAGCAGCCCCAATAAAAGATTATGTAGCCTATCAATTTTAAACTAGAAAGTAAAGAGAAATGTTTTTCTTTGATCTATGGGTTCTGATTATTCAGGCTTCCCCATTACCATGACTAATTGACATTTTGATATATATTTCATATACTTGCCAATGCATTAAATGTTATTTTATATTTCTCCAAGAAATATGTAGTACAGTATAAACTCTTTGAGGATGGGAAATTATTTTTCATTTTTTTCTTCACATGCCCAGAACCGAGAAAACACCTTGCATACACTTTAATAAATTTTTGTTGGAGTGAATTGTTTGAATAATAGTTTTTTTTAGCATTTACTAAAAAAAAAAACAAACCACAAAACTTTTATGCTGACATTGCATTTGATCTTTGCAACAATCCTATGAGATGAATGGGGCTTCTTCTCACATGGGAATCCCTTGTTTCTTCCCCAGTGGCTATGAACCGAGAGTATGGAAATCCCACAGAGTGTCGTTGGACCTTTTGGGGTATTAGAGAATTTTGGACACTAGGGTTCTAGTAACTTAGTGTATTATACCCCATAATCACAAGTTTTTAGAGATGCAAGGGACCACAATGATCATATAATAATAGATTTAGAGCTGGAAAGGAAGCTAGAGAACATCTAGGGTCTAACTGTCTCATTGAAAGTCATGCCAAGACAGGTTAAATCATAGATGGTAAACTCCTTAAAGACAGAGATCTTTGAGTGTTTGTGTCTCCTCAATAGTGCCTCAAATATAGTTGGCTCTTAATAAATGCTTGTCTTAGATTGTCCACTACAACTAACTACCTCATTTTGCAGAAGAAGACCAGTAAAGGAACGTGACTTATCCATAGCCATACTATGAGTAAGTGGCAGAACCAGATCTCCTGTCTTCTTTCCAGTACACCCTGCTGCCTCCCCACCAACTTAGTGTAAGGAGAAAGAAGTTCATTCCGGGAATGTTCCACTCCCCCATCTCCTTCCCTGGCATTTTACAGCATTCTTATGGCCAGGCATTGGGACTGAAACTCCAGTTGCTGTGCATATTTTTGAATATGCATGATTATGACATCTGTAGCCCTGTGGAAGAAGGTTTGTCCCAGCATGGTAATCCACTCAGCCACTGCCAAGTATTTTCACTGAAACACTCATTGGCTTTCAACCTATTATCTGCTGTTGGGTTTAGAACAAGTGTTTCCCAAAAGTGTTTCCCAACTGCATGATGGTTGGAGGGGGGTTAGGGTGGGGGGAGTCACAGCACAGCCTGGTTGATCTCACTTTAAAAAAAAAAAAGAAAAGAAAAAAAATCTGTTCCTGCTGTGGATCTATTGTAGCCTGAAGAGTTTGTTACTGTAATGCTAACATCACTGGCTGAGAAGAAATCTGTGCTATATTCCAGGAGGTGGTGGTGGGGAATCCCAGAAAGATTTGGGACCTTCCACTCAGGGGATATGTTATGGTTCTTTGTGAAGGAAAACATGTTTTGATGTTTGGTGGTTGAAAATGACAAGTTGGGGGAAGACTTTGGATCTGAGGAGACTAGGGATTGGGAAGAAAGCTTGCCAAGACCAAACCCTGAGCCACTGCTGAGATGGTGTGAGCTGAGTACTGGGGAAACACAATCATTGACTGCAGGCTTCCCTCTAAGTGGTAACAATGGACTCATGGAATACTGCTAGATTAACAGGCTCTTTTATATAGAGAAAGTAGGCATCTCTGTCATTTTGCCAGGAGACCCAGATGCCATTGAAAGTGCAGCTTCTCAAAAAGGAAATTCTTAATGACTGATGACCTTCCTGACCTGGGGATAATGATGGATTACCTCTGACATTTCCCATTTATTCTACTCTCATTTATTTAGTGCCTATGGTTTTCTAGATTTTTTCCCCTTTTCTATTTTTTTCCCATTATCAAGGGCGCAACTTCTGACTGTAGCTCTGGTCTATCCCTGGTTAGAATCAGAACTTCATGGGCCTTGGAAGACCCTCTCATTGTATTTTCATTTCTTCTGGGTTTGACAGATTCAGAAAAGAAATTTCCTTTCTATGCTGTTCAATCCCATCCCTAAACAACACACACTCACACTTACTCATATTTTTATTTATCTATGGGGGGGGAGGTGCAGGCATACTTTTATGCAACTTTATTATTCAGTTCCATGGAAATTCAGTCCGTATGTTTCAGATTCATTTACACTTAGTTCATCTGAAGTGGTTTCGTAATAGCTGTTTGATGGCCAAGAGACTTCAGAGCTCTTTTGCAGGCCTTTTGACTTTAAAACAAGATGTCATGTCCATTCTAGCACTAAGTGGAATTTGAATCCTTAGAGATTCAAGTTGAAATCGTAGGCCATATTGTATGAAGGGTTAGACGTTCTCCTGAGTGAGTCTGGGAAACAAATTCCCATCTTTGCCTTCTTAGAAATGATACATCACTTTGATGTAATGGGAAGAATGTTGAATTTGAAGTCAGAGGACCTGAATTAAAATCTAAAGTCTAAGACCTACTATCTGAGTGACATTAGACAAATGATTTTTCATACATTTGTTCTCTATTTACTCATCTTCAAAATGATGGCATTGGACTAGGTCATCTTTAATATGGTTTCCAAGTTGATAGCCTATGACTCTACCCTTATCCAAATTTCTTGGTACAATAAGTATTTCAAATGTGCAAAAGGCTATCCAAATAAAGGATTAAACTTCTTCTCAATAGCTCCGAAGGGTAAAAATAGAAACAGATTTTGAAAAAAAGAAGAATTTTAAGAGTTGGAAATTGACATGCTATAGTAAACTCCTAGAAGATGCATGAAAACATTAACTTTCTAATAGAGTTCACCAAAAATAAAATGAATTGCTTTGTGAAGATAGTGAGACCTCCACCAGTCAAAGGTTTCTAAGCAGAAGCTAGATTTTTTCCTGGGTGATATTTTCCAGAGTGTGCCTGCACTGATTGCAAGATTTTATTAAATGCTGCCTAAAGTAACTTCCAACTCTAAGATTCTATGGTTCTATGAGTCAATTTTTTATGTCTGTGGACAACAAAACAAGAGAAAAAGGGATTGAATGAAACCAGGGAAATTTCCATTAGACATTTTGGAAAGTACTACTTAGGAGACAAACTAGAATAATGAGGTCCCAAAAGAAAGTGAAGGTGAGCATGAAGAAAATAATGAGAAACTATCTCCTTAGCCTAGGATAATCTAAGGCATATGGGTCCCTTTGGGTAGGAACGTGACAATATTCAATTGTTGAGCTGCTGCTGCTGATCTTTGAGGATCCTAGAATATGAGAGCTCTGGAAAAGAGCAAATGTTCTGATTTTCAAAAAAGGGAGGGTAAAGCCTGATATCTTTGTGTAAAAATTCTAAACCATATTATTAAAGGAATGATTTGTGAATATATGGAAAGGAGAGCAATGATCACTAAAAACCAATTATCACTTCATAAAATACAGGTCATACCAGACTAACTTCATTTCCTTTTTTCACTTTAGATAGACTTGGAACTTGTTGAATAATTGGAACTTAAAAGTAGTCATGAATGAGTTAAATTGGAAGGAGAGTGTCTAGTGGAGTGCTACAGGGATCTATTCATAATGTTGTGTTGTTCAGTGTTCTTATCAATGATTAAGAAGGAGCCAAAGAAAGCATGCTTGTCAGATTTGGAAATGGTCTAAAGTTTGGATAGGTAGCATCAATCAGTCAATCAATCAACATTTAATAAGTACCTACTATGTGCCTGGCACTGTATTAAGTGCTAGTGATACAAAAAGAAGCAAGAGACAGAAGATATACTATATATCTTCTCTCAAGCAGATTACAATAGAATAGGAGAAACAACAGACAAGATACATAAATGATAAATAGGAAATAATTACAAAGAAGGAGAGCAGTGGAATTAAAAGGGACTAGGAAAGGCTTCCTGTTGAAGATGGGATTTTATTTGGGACTTAAAGGAAGCTAGGGAGGTCAGTATTAGGAACAGAGGAGGTATAGAGTAACAAGCATAGGGCACAGCCAGAAAAAATGCCTGGAGTGCCTTGTTTATGGAACAGCCAGAAAGCCAATGTCTTTGGATTGATGCATATTTGTTGGGAGAGCAAGGTATAAGAAGAAAGGGAAAGGAGGAAGCTAGGTTATGGAGGACTTTGAATGCCAAACAGAGCATTTTGTATTTTCTCCTGGAGGCAATAGGAGACCACTGGAGCTTGTTGAATTGGGTATGTGTGTGTGGGGGGGAGTGGAGGCGGGGGTGGGAGGGCATGTGTGTGACATTACTGGACCTGTATTTTAGGAAAATAATTTTTAGTGGCTGAATGGAGAATGAATTGGAGTGGGGAAGAGACTTGAAGCAGGCAGACCCACCAGCAGGCTATTGCATTAATCAAGGCATGAGGTTATAAGGGCCTACACCAGAGGAATGGCAATGTCTGAGGAGAGAAGGGAATGTGTTGGAGAGATATTACAGGGATGAAATCCAACAGATTGCCAACAGGCAAGCCTCCTTAAGGATGATTGAATGATTGAGTTACTAAATGATTGTACTTTGTTGAAAACTATGTGACCACTTTGGTGAAAACTATGTGGCCATTTTCTGTGACAAGTTGTAACATTGTGAATGTTATACTTTGGTTTTCTGTTGAATGTTTTGCTCTGATTTGTTATTGAATAAATGGAGAGCTTACTATACCATGTAATCAGAACCTTGAAAGCTGTTCACAGCAGCAGTCCTCTGGAAAGCTGTGCATGCTTGGCTTTATATCACCAAGTGAAGTGGTATAGAGGGAGAAGAGAAGAATGTCCAGCACAGAACCCTGAAGGACACCTAAGATTAGAGGGTGTGATCTGGAGGAGGATCCAGAAAAGGAGAAGGAAGAGTGGTCAGATATGTAGGAAAAGAACCAGGAGAAAATGGTGTTCCAAAAACCTAGAGAAGAGACTTTCAGTGGTGCCAAAGTTTGCATGCAGAGAGATCAAGGAGAATGAGGATTGAGAAAAAGTCATTAGATTTGGTAATTAGGAGATCAATAGTAACTTTGAAGAGAGAAGTTTTAGTGGCATGATAAAGTCTGAAACTGGATTGTAAGGGGTTAAGAAGAGAGTTAGAGGAGAGAAAGTGGAGCCCCTTATTGTAGGTGGCCTTTTTGAGGAGTTTAGCTACAAAGGGCAGAAGAGATCATGGATGTTAAGGGAGACAGAAGGATCAAATGAGGATTTTTTTGTGGTAGGGGAGATGTGGGTGTGTTTCTAGGTAATAGGGAATGAACTAGGAGAGAAAGAGAGATTAAAATAAGTGAAAGAATAGGGAAGACAGTTGGGACAATCTGCTGGAAAAGTCAGTATGGAATGGAATTACTTGAACAAGTAGAGGAGTTGGCCTTGGTAAGTGTACATGCTGGGTGAGATTGTCAGATTAACAAAAAGATCCTGGCAAACTAAATTGTTGTACAGCAGAAGTGTCAAGCTTATGGTCCTCTGAGCGCAGCTGAACCAGATTAAGTATAATTGTAAAATATTCACTAAAATAAATTAAAAACACAATACATTGATAATGTTAATTTGTAGGTTTTTTTTTTTAAGTCAATATGTAGCCCTCAGGGATCTCTTTCTCTTTGTTTGATACCATTGTATAGAATGTAATAGAAGGAATTTTAATGGAGTTAAATCTAAATTCTACACTTAGGCTAAAAAATAAAAAAAAAATCTTCTTAAGTACCAAATGAAGGAGGTGTAGTTAGGTCCTGGTAAAAGGCATTGGGGATTTAGCTGCCTTTGAGTTCAGTACGAATCAGTAGTGTGATATGGTTGCTAGCAAAACTAATGTGACCTTAGGCTACATTAAGAAAAGCAGAGTGAGAAAAAAATAATTTCTTTTGGTTGACTGTGAACTGAACTAAATGGCCTCCAAGGACCCTTCTAATTCTGATCATCCTTCTGTGATTTGGGAACTCCTAAAACCTTTTCCCACTCTGTGATTTCGTGATTCTATGGCCAAGTTATAGAAACTGTGAGCTATTTAATCCCTTGGCTTGTCTTTATCATAGGATTTAGAGTTAAAAGAATTTAGAACTGACATTGGAAAACATGTAGTCTAATCATCAATTTTATGTTGGGAAAGTGGCATTCAAAGAGGTGAACTGAGTTGTTCCAAATCACATAGACAGTAAGAACAACACTGTGATAGAGGAAGCAGGTCCTAATCTCTGCTTTTCCACATCTCCACACAGATGGTCTCCAGCCTGGCCTCTCAATATCTCCCCAATCATCATCATTAGGTAACAGAGTCGAGGCAGGGAGGAGAAAAAAGTCAGTTACATTTTGCCACTAGTTTGGTGGTGGTTCTTCTTTTTCAAAGAGGACCAAAATGATATCACTACGTTAGAGTCAAGTTATAGTGTCCAGTTGTGACTGATTAGACCAATGTGCACTCAGAATGCTCTACCAGAGGTCGGGCACAAATAGTCCATGTGAATATTTAGAGTGGATTCTCTAAATCTGAACATCTCAAGTTTCTTTTGAACTACTTCCACGCTGGGCAGTCCTTTGCCCAAGTCTCTCTCATGTCACACAATCAATTACAAAGTTTTTCAGAGAAACCCTGAGAGTGTCTTTGTATGGCTTCTTCTGACCGCCATGTGAGCACTTGGCTTTTGGAGTTCTGCTCAACGGTCTGATAAAAGAAATTGGTTAAAATTGGTTAAAAGTGCCTCAAAATAAATCGGGGGTGGGGAGAGATGTCTTTGGAGATTTAGGGTATAGTTTGGACATTAACTCTTTTTTTCCCCCTCAGCTAGCCAAAACCACTTAAAAGAGTAGATCACTCAATAAATGGGAATCTGACTGCTTTAGTTTACTCTAAATAGAGAAAAATTCCTGAAATTCCCAAAGAACCAAAGAAGTGTTTTGCATGTCTGGGAGTTGAATGAATGAGAACATATTGATTAAGCACTTACTTTAGTAAGCACTGAAGATACAAATACAAAAGGTATTCCCTGCCCTCAAGGAGTTTACATTCTGGGGAAGGGTGGGGAGAGATTGCTATGTGTAGAGGAATTGTGGCTAAGGAAGGATGTTTTTGTGTGTGCAATCCTAGTAGCCCGAAGCTTTGGAATGAATGAATGCACAAAACAATGGAAAAAAAAAGCATTAGAATTCTGGGAATGGTCAACCTTAGAAGGTCAAAACTACCTTAAGTATTTGTGGAAGTGACTGAAGTTTGATAACTAGAGACAGAAACATCTTCTGTTTTATATCTTATGTCCCAAGCAAGAGATAAATATCGTTGTTCAAATTTCATACCCACGTTATATCAAAGACATGTCAGTGAAACTTGGAATAGTCTTCCAAAATAATCATATCTGGGTTTCCTGGGCAGGAATATCTTCCTCAGAGCCCACGATAATCTTAAATTTCACAGAATCTTGAAATTCCATAGAATCTTCATTTCTTTCAACTCCTCCAACTTCCTGATGTGACCAGCACCACTGGTTCATTGTTTGCCCTTCATTCTAGAAGAGGACCAGTGACGTTAGGACGGTGATGTCTTGACTTGTAATTGAATTGAATTGAAGTGAGGCAGAACTGTGCAGAGCCATTGGCCTTACTCTCTCCTTTAGAAATGAAAGAAGAGGATGCATGTATTGTGGTCAAGGATTAGTAACCAAATCAAAATGATCTGGAAGCCATCATGACAAAATTTTTGATAACATGGGAAGAGAAGCAATATAGATACTTGCCTAAAGTCCTCTCCATTAAACTTCTTAAGCCCTGGCTTGCTTGTTTGGTGGAAAAAGTCAGGCAACAAACATTTATCAGATATGCAGAGCAAGTTTACCACTCAAGATGCTACTAGAAGTGGCAGGGAACTGAGACTGAAGGAAAGTCAAGAGAAACTACTTGTGGATTCTTCTAATTAATTTGTTTTTTAAAGATGCTGTTATATATGGTTTTTATATACTATACACATGAACTAAATCCCCATAACTTATAGGAGTTATTTATTCCAGGAAGATAGATTCCTCAGCTTGGGAAAGGTTAATTATTACTTCTCTCTTCATAGTTACTAATGATCTCTTAGTTACCAGATCCAACCTTTTCTCAGTCTTCATTCTCCTCCTTCTCTCTGCAGGCTTTGGCACTGTTGATCACTCTCTCCTTGATAGTCTCTTCCCTCTAGGTTTTTGGAGCACCTCTCTCTCTTGGCTCTCCTCCGACCTATCTGACTTTTCCCCTTCTGTCTCCTTTGCTCTTCCAGATTGCACCATCTGACCATAGGTGCCCCTCTGTCCTGGGTCCTCTTTTCTCTCTATACTGTTTCGCTTGGTGATCTCATCAGCTACCATGGATTTGATTACCATCTGTCTCTGTGCTAACCATTCTCAAATCTACCTATCCTGTCCAGAACTCTCTGCTTGCTCCAGTCTCACATTTCTAACTGCCTTTCAGACATCTACAACTGGATATCCAGTAGACATCTTAAACTCAATATATCCAAAATGGAATTCATTTTCTTTTCCCCAACCCATCCCTCTCCCTCTACCTTCCCTATTACTGTGGAAGGCAACACCATCTTCCCAGTCCCTCAGGTTTGCAACATAGCAGTCATCCTGGATTCCTCACTATCTTTCACATACCCCCTCCCCCCATTTCCAATCTGTTGGCAAGACCTGTTGATTTCATCTTTGTAACATCTCTCCAATATATTCCCAGCTCTTCTCAAACACTGCCACCCCCCTGGTGCATTCCCTTATAACCTCATGCTTTGATTAATGCAATAGCCTGCTGGTGGATCTGCCTGCTTCAAGGCTCTTCCTCACTCCAATCTATTTTCCACTTAGTCATTAAAGTGATTTTCCTAAGGTATAGGTCCAGTCATGTCTCTCCCCTGCTCAGTAAACTCCAGTGGCTCCCTGTTGCCTCCAGGATCAGATATGTAGTGCTCTGTTTGTCATTCAAAGCCCTTTATAATCTAGCCCCCTCCTACCTTTTTAGTTTTCTTATCCCTTACTCCCAAACATATACTCTTCCATTCAGTAACACTAGCCCTCCTGGTTGTTTCACGAACAAGACACCCCATCTCTTGGTGCTGGGCATTTTCTTGGTGCTGTCCACCATACTGACATGTTCTCCCTTTTCTGCTCTTAATACTGACCCCCCCTTGCTTCCTTTCAGTTCCAACTAAAATCTCACTTCCTACAGGAAAAGAAACCTTTTCTTGACCCCTCTTAACTCCAGTGCCTTTCCTCTATTAATCATTTTCTATTTATCCTATGTATAGCTTGCTTTTTATATAATTTTTTACACAATGTCTACCAATTAGATTGTAAGCTGCTTGAGGGCAGGTACCTATGCTTCTTTTGTATTCCCAGATCTTAGAATATTGTCTGTGACATAGTAGGTACTTAATAAACGTTAAGTGATTGGTTGACTGATGTATGGGATAAGTGCAAAAGACAATGGAGTAAATTAGAGTTAGAGTAAGGGAGACAAGTAGCCTCTGCCAAATTCCATCTTCTTTCTCTAGGTATTAGCATTACTTGGAAGACCTGAGTTCAAACCTGGCCTCAAACACTAGGTGTATGACTGTGGACAAGTCACTTAACTGCTGTTTGCTTCAGTTTCATTATCTGTAAAATGTGGAAAAAATAGCACCTACCTTGCTGGGTTGTTGTGAGGATCAAATGAGATAATAATTATATAGTGCTTAGCACAGTGCCTGACACATTAGTAAGCTATATAGAAATGCTGGCTTTCATTGTTATTACTTATGCAGTTTAATCTTTTACTTACTTACACAGATGTTCAGACAGAATTTGCTATTGTCTCCACATGCTACCTATATGTTCCCCCTCCTCCCTCCCTAGGTCTGTGTACAAGTGACCAATCATAGAATTTGACACAATCGGTCCTCACACTAACAGCATGCTCAGGCATCACAGAGCCCTGAAGGATAGGGGCCCTGATTAATCTATTTCTTCTTTTACCTTATGACTAGAAAACTCCCATCTCCTGCTCACCTTATCCAGTGGTTCAGAATCATTGTCTGCATAGGCAAAAATGTCCTGCTGCCTGCAACTTTTCCCTGGAAACTCATCCTTAGGCACCTCAGGCTTCTACTTCCACCACCTGCATCCTCCTCTAGCCTCCTTTTCTGCTCTCCCCTCTAGAATTTCTACTCTATTGTTAACAAACCCTGTTTTATATACTTTAACCCCCAGCCTCACACTTTTCATCTTCCAGTGCTTATAGAAAGCAGTAGCTTAGAGCTTCTTTGGGAAGCTAGACCATTCTTGGATGCCTCTTTCCAGTTCTTCCAATGATTCTTCTCTCATGCCCCACCATACCCTAGGTCAAAAGGAAGAGTGAGCAGATTCCTTGTTCCCATACTACTTCTAGACTATCCCTTAGCCACTGCCACTCAGTGACCTTTCTTCCTTTGAGTTTCTTTACGCTCATTTATACCACACAGGGCAGATCTATATGGCAGTCATTGATCAACTTATTCCGTGCCATTCTTTTTCCTTTCATGAGGAATTTAATGTTCAAATCAAAATTACTCTCTCAATCACAAGTCCTACCCTCACTTAACCAATCCACTTTCCTTCTGTGGGCCTCAGTTTTCTCATTTGTAAAATGAGATGATTAGACTAGATGACCTCTAAAGTCCCTTCCAGCTTTAAATGTATGATCCTTATTCTGGCACTGCCACTAAGTACAATTATGACCTCGGGGAAGTTATTCATCCTCTCTGGGTATGTTTCTTTATTCAACTTAATTCACTAAATGTTAAATATTCCATGCAGAGATGAAAAGATGGAAAATGACACAACCCCTGCTTTCAAGAAGCTTGCACTCAAATAAGAAAGAGGAATCCAAGGAAAACAAATAAATGCCATTTGAGGTCGATTGTAAAAAGGACAAAGGTAAGAGGTGAGAGAGCTGAAGATGACAATCATTTTCACCTTGGGGTGGTGAGGGAAAAGCTTCGTAGTGAAGCAAAGCAATATCTGTGTTATGCCTTGAAGGAAGGAAAGGTCTTCAACAGATAGGGACTGGGGAGATGGAATCTATTCCAGAAAAGAAGGGTTGCATTAGCAAAGGCGTAAGAACTGGAGAGAGAAGAAAATGGGGGACATAGTGAAGTACATTTTGCCTAAATAGAATATGTGATAGAGAATCACGCACCTATTCACATTTATACATACTAGAATTTAATAGGAGGAAAAAATGATTCAGAATCTCATTAATCTTTGCTTTCAATGTTCTTAAATAGCTTGCTGCTGCAAAAACTCCAATATGTGATGGAGAATATAAGGCTGGTCAGGTAAATTAGGATTATAATATTGTAGAGGTCCTTGAATGCCAGCATTAGGAATTTAAAACTTTGGGTGATAGAGAAAATGGAGGTCTACAGAGGTTAAGTGAGTTATCTGAAGTCACACCAGTGCATGATGGCAGAGATGGGACTTGAACCTTGGTCCTCTGACTCTCTAGAACACATTTTTTTTTCCACTATACATATGGAATGAAAAACCAATGAAAGTTTTGGAGTAGAGTGGTCAGCCTCAATGAATCAGTAATGTGCCCTGAAAGAGAGGGCAAATGGGGAGGTGGGGAGGGAGAGAGACACTGAAAGGGAAAGGGTAAGAGAGGAAGAGAGAGAAACAGAGGCAGAGACTGAAAGACAACGAAAGAGAGAGACAGAGAGAGAAAAAGAGAAAAAGGCGGAGAGAGACATAGAGGCAGATGGAGAGATAGAAAAACAGTGAGAGAGAAGCAGAGTAATAGAGAGACACAGAGACAGAGACATGCAGAGAGACATAAAAAGAGACAGAGACAGGGAGAACTAGAGACACACAGAGAAAGACAATGAGTGAAAGAGATAGAGAAAGAGAGAAACAAGAGACAGAGAGAGAGACAGTAAGAAACAAAGAGAGAGACAACTAGAGGCATAGAGAGAGACAGAAACAGACAAAGAAACAGAGGAAGAGAAAAAGAGAGAGAAACAGAGACAAAGACAGGGGAAAGACAGTGAGAAATAAGAAAGAGAAAAGAGAAGGAAATAAAGAAAGAGAAACAGAGACAGAAAAAGAAAGACAGTGAGAGACAAAGTGAAAAAGAGATAGAGGAAGGGAAAAAGAGAAAGAGATACAGAAACAGAGAAAGATAGTGAGAGACAGACAGAGGCAGAGAGACAGAGAAAGAGGCAGAAAGAAAGGGAGAAAGAAAGAGAGGGAGGGAAGGAGGGAGGGAGAGAGGGAGAGGGAGAGGGAAAAGGAGAGAGAGAGAGAGAGAAAGAGAGAGAGAGAAAGGGAGAGAGAGAGAGAGAGAGGGAGAGAGAGAGGGAAAGGGAGAGAGAGAACTACTTGAGGTCAGGAAATGCCTCACTTTTCTATTTGTATCCCTAGAACTTAAGATGATGCTTGACACTCTTTAAGTGCTTATTTTATCTTCATCCACTCATTCATCTTAGTCTGGCATTAGTATCAGGCAGTGGCGGGGAGCACAGGCTTGAGACAGGAAGATTACCTTAGAGAGTTATCAAAATAGTTTAGGTGAGGAGATAGGAGAGTCTGACCTAGTATGATTGCTGGTAAGAGTAGAGAGGAGGGGCCAGATGTGAGAGATATCGCAGAGGTAGAAATGAAAGGAATTGGCAACTGATTTATTGTGTGGGATGAGGGGCAGGGAGGGAAAGCAAAAGATAACAATAATAACTGACATTAATATATCACATTACATATATTATCTCATTTGATACTCATACCAACCCTATGAGATAATTATTCCAGGAATTATTATCCCCATTTACAGATGAAGAAACTGAGGCTTAGTAAGGTCAAGTGACTTGTTCCTGGTCACACAACAAAGAAAGGTGGAATTTGAACTCATGTATCTTGATGTGAAAGACAGAGAGACAGAGAGACAGAGAGACAGAGAGACAGAGACAGAGAGACAGAGACAGAGACAGATAAAGACCCACTGCTTCAGCGCACTGTGTGTGTGGGTGCATTCCTCAGTTTCTCTATACATGAGGAGATATCAATGAAGACGTGGGCTATTGATCAGCTCTCCATTGCTCTTGCCACAGCCCCTCTCCTTTTCTGATCATGCATTTCTCTGACAACATTTTATTCGTATGTTTCTCCTCCGTAATTCTTTCTTAGTAATGTGCAACAGCCTGCTCACCCCAACCATGTACTTTTATGCTATCACTTCTTCCTTTGAGACCTAGTTCAAAATCTGCCTTTCACAGAAAGCCTTTCCAGGTCCTGGCATAGGCTACAGAGGCTTCTGTTCTCAAGCTACCTTCCAGCTACTCCACATGTATCTTGTATGGATATATATCTATATACATATTGTCTCTCCAATTAGAATATAAACTTTTTGAAGGCAATGATTGTCCTTTCTTTGTAACCCCAGGGCTGAGCACAATGCTTGACACACAGTATTAATGAATGCTTGCTTATTAATTGATTGGTTTCATGGCTCATAACTGTATAATAATACCAGTAGAATATTGGTATTAAAAACCTAGGCCTTTGCTTAGGGAAAAGTTTGGGGTCATTAAGGCAACTTTGTATTTTCACAAAAGCAATCCAGTCTGTTCTCCACCTATTTAATTATAGACCCAACATATTGTCCAGTTTGCGGGGTTTGTCCAAGATAGATACACACTTACAAGATATATAAATACACATTTATACTCAACTACCTATACACATTTATACACACTAGAATTTAATAAGAGGAGAAAATTATTCAGGATCTCATTAATCAGTGCTTTCAACGTTCTCAAATAGCTTGCTGCTGCAAAAACTTGTCTTTATAACTCCAGTGGTGCCAAGTGGCTACAAATGATGGAACCCCATGATTTCAGAGGGATTCAAATCCAGGTCACCCCAAAGGCAATGGAATCCTGTATGGTGGAAGGAAAGGACTGCAGTACTTTACTAACCATGGCCTTTTAGAAGCTGTCTAAAATACATCATCAAGGACTATTGATGACTATTAATAAGTGGATTGCTTATGTAGCAAGAGAAGATAACAGAGTTGCCTAAATGCTGCACCCGAACCTATAAAATAGAAAAAAGAATCAGAAGAATTATCTCCAGTGCATTGAATAGGTCTTCTATGGAGGAATTATGGAAAGACATTACGCAGGGATGTAAGGTGTGGACGGGCTGTAGTGAATACCCCTACAGATTACAGATTCATGTACTTGTCCCATTGCTTCCTATTAGATTGTTTTTGTTGGTTGGTCATTTTATGGTTGTGTTTGACTTTTTGTGATCACCATTTGAGATTTTCTTGGCAAAGATACTGGAGCGGTTGGTCATTTCCTTCTCATGTTCATTTTACAGATGAAGAAATTGAGGCAAATAGAGTTAAGTGACTTGTCCAGGGTTACATAGCTAGTAAGTGTCTGAGGTCAAATTTGAACTCATGTCTTCCTGACTCTGGGACTGGTGCTATATCTGGTGCTACCTAGCTGCCACTACTAGACTGTAGGTTTCCCCCCTTTAGAATATAAGCTCTTTGAGGGCAGGTACCATGCCTTATTGATTTTGTCTTCCAACCAGCACCTCCAGGGGTGGGGAACCTGTAGCCTCCAGGCCACATGTGGCCTTCTAGGTCTTTGGGTTCAGCCTTTTGACTGTATCCAAGTATTACAGAATAAATTCTTTTATTAAGGGGATTTGTTCTGTGAAGTTTGGATTCAGTCAAGGGCCTCACTTGAGGACCTAGAGGGCCACATGTGGCCTCTAGGCCACAGGTTCCCCACCCCTAGACAATGCTGTTCTTGAAGTAGTCACTCAAAATATTCGTATGACTGGAAGTGCATGAATAAAATCCAGGCACTGGAAGAACCAGTCCTGAATAATGGATCATGCATTTAGAACTGGAATGGATTTTAGAAGTCATCAAATTCAACCCCTTCATTTTATATATGAGGAAAATAAGACCCAGAAAAGGAAAATCATTTGCCTAAGGTCACTTGGGTAGTAAGTGGCAGAGCCTAAATTTAAACTCAGATCTCCTGACACCCAAATCAGTCCCCTTTCCATTGTGCCATGTCAAAACAGAATCTTTCAGAAGTCAGGAAGGCCTGGTTTTGGATCCTACCCCAGACGCTTAACCTCTGCCTACCTCAGTTTCCTCAACTGTAAAATAGGAATAATAAGAATCCCTTCTAACATAATTGTGATGAGGAGTAAATGAAATGTTCCATGTAAAGGGCTTTGCAAAACTTAAAGGGAGGTATCAGTGGAAACTGTCATGTCTGTCTCTTTATCTGGCTATTCTGCTTTCGGCTTTTAGGTTATTTGCTTGTGTCTGACAAAGAGAGGGATTTTTGAAGGCAGATCAAATTGTTTGCATTTCTATGATTTTGAGATCCTAAAGTTTGCGTTTTGCTAGTCTAAAAGCTATATTTGAATGGGATATCATTGGCACATTCTTTCCTAAAAGATTTCTTCTCCTCTGCCTCCCTAACAACCTGTTTTCTCTGGAGCAGAGCTCTGGAAGCGCTGTCTAAACAAACACAAAGGGGCATTCCAAATCTGTTTGCCATTTAATGAATTCAGGGCAGGGGTATAATAAAAGGGAAGAGGCTTCTTCCCCCACGGCCACCCCCCACCCCCATTGGAATGCCAGACTTCATGCATGTCAACCAGATAAATGCAGACTGATACATAAACCCCCACTGAACAAACCAGCATTTACATGAATTATTACTGGTCACGCAACTCCGGAGGAGGTTTCAGAGGCTACCAAAGTGCAGGGTAATCAGAAGGCCGGAGTCTTCTCCCTGTGAAGGCCCATTATTTCAAGGACATAATAAAAGGATAGGCAGACGCCTTTGGGAGTACAGAAGTAAACTTTGTAACCTCTTCTTCCTCCCTGGACTGAGGCCTAATTGGAAGAGGAGGATTCTACTCCCCATTATGATTTGTAGATAGCTACCATTCAGAGGATGGTTAAAGGCAAGGACTGAAAAGTGTGCTTAGTCCTGGTCCTGACTGTTCCATTTTTCCAGTAGGTGCTTTCTCCAAATGTGGGCTTTTGAAATGTAACCAAGGCTTCCAAACCAGTCTGCGGCATTTTGCTTTTTGCTCAGTACATGTAGAGGGAAATGTAACTCCAGATTAGAGGAGGGAAGGCTGATTGTAGATGCTCTGTACTTGCCTAGAGGATTGACTGAGTTGGTTACAGAGCTTCTGCAGGGAGACAGATGGACAGAGGACACTCCAGAAATGCAGAAGGAGAAAGACTCGGAAAGGGTGGACATGTAGGGGAAACCAGGCCCATCATTGTCTTTGACTTTGCTTGAAATTTTTAGAAACTGCCATAATGGAACTCTGATTGAGAGTGTTCTTGTTCTCCTAGTTTGAGCCAAGATTTCATCTTGCTTCCAGCAAAGGCTCCTTCCCTTTTGTTTTTGCATATTCCTCATTATATCCTATCCTGCCCAGCTTTTATTTCTATTTGCTGTTGGGCTGGACAAATGGGTTTTCTTCTCTGATTCCTTATTTGAGATGGTATTTTGTATAACCAGAGTTTGATGGAAAAGATTTAACTAGTGGATTGTTAGGTAAAAGGCTAACCTTCTCCTTAAGAAGGAGTCCTTCATAACTCAAAAGTTCTACCTTTGGACCAGAGATATTTGAGGGAGCCAGGTTAGTAATTCTAGCCTCATACCCTTCTTGGAGACAGAACAAACTTCTAACCTTGAGGCACTCCTGAGACCTGCTTGCTCTTTGTCCTTGTTTCCCCATTTCCCCAGCTAATGTTCATGGAGTACAGAACCACCCTGGTGGTTCTGGTCACAGATCAAATTCATCCATGCCTTATAAGAGCCAAACCTTACATATATACCAAACCTCTCTAACAGATACCCTAGGTATGTCCTTGGACCTCTCCAGTGATTAATCAATTTATAAACAAGTATTTGTTAAGCACCTACTGTTAGGGATTATGATAGGTGCAGGTTATCAAAAGAAAAAAAAGAAGCAGCTTATTCTCTCAAGAAGTTTCCATTCCATCTGGGGGGATGACAATGTATACTTATAGAAATATATACAGAATAATAGAAGAGACCTTAATATAAGCTAGTTAAGGAGAGAACACTAACAGTTGAGAATTTAAGGATGACTTCATGTAGAAGATAGTGCTTGAGTTGTTCTTAAGGAATGTCTTGAAATTCTCCAAATAACCAAACAAAATGTTTCATCCCTTTCTTGTCCAAATGAATTTTAATTCACTATAGAAAGAAATAGCATTGGACAGCACTTTTCAAAGGATATGTTTATGTCAAGAAATCAAAGCCACAATGCTAGGGCGTCTTGGTCCTAATCAACACTGATTGGCAACCAGTGTTCTAGGGAAAGCATCTCTCCTGCCTCATCTAAATTTTTTCCTTACTTGGTGAATTCCAACATTAGATATTTCTAAAACAAAACAAAGCATTGGTGAGGTTGAATGGTACAGTGAAAAAAGGTCCTGGATTTGAAGTCAGAAGACCTGAGTTTGAATCTATGTTATTTACTAAGATGTCACTTAACCTCTCTAGAGGTTGGTTATATGAGTTTCCTCAAGTAAAATGATGGGGTTCTGGAGTCTAGAACTCCAGTAGCTCAGGACTTGCCCCAGTTCTGATTCTTCTTGCAATCTGCAATTAAAATATGCAACCTTGGCTTATTTTCATTTAAGCTGGACGTGGGCTTCAGCAAGAAGTTTGGACCACAGTGGGATAATGGTGGGTCAAAAAGCTTTCACTATTTCCTTAGCATAGTGTTGAAATCATCTTTCTGTTAAAGGCTTTTAACTTATATATATATATATATATATATATATATATATATATATGTATATATATATATATACTTATTATATATAATTCTCCTAATTGGAAGAGGAGGATTCTACTCCCCATTATGGTTTGAAGACAGCCACCGTTCAGGGAATGCTTTCTTCAGAGAGTGCTTCCTTCTAGTACCATCCATAGGGTAGCCACCAGCTTCATTTATAAATGCTTCAGCTCACAAGGCTTAAAATATAGAATGCCTTTATTTACAAATGAAAAGACACTAAAAGGTCTCAGATCTGATTTCATAAAAACCAAAAAAAATATTCCTTGCCTCATTTTTCTATTCAGTCTCTATGACTTTTATTATTATAGCCATGGGTGAGGTGGTAAGGAGAGAAAGCTGAGTTGTGTTCCTTCTTGTCCGTGTTCTCTCTGTGTAATGTTGTCTTTTCATCAATAACTCTTCTCTTAATGCTCCCAGGAAGTACTTCTCAGTTTTAATCACATGCCTGTGGTTCCTATGACCTACTTAGCCTCTTTCTGTTAGTATGGTTCTTTTAAAGATGATGCTTAGTTCTGTTTTTAATGCTTTACAGAGTTTAGGTGGTATTTGTTATCTTCTTTTAGGACACTAGTTCTCCAGCCTCTACCTCACAGAAAAATGAAGGGTTTGGGAGAGGCTTTCTAATGTCTGCCATCTACCCTCTCCAATCAGAGAACAAGAGGGGCCCTAAAGGCAGTGAATTAATATGGCTGCTTCCCTATAGCCTCTCCAACATTTGCCATTTTCCTTCCCCCCCTCCCCACTTTGTCAATATGATGGGTATAAAATAGTATCTCAAAGTTGTTTTAATTTTCATTTCTATAATTATGAATTTAGATGTAGAATATAGCTAGTGACAGTTTGGATTTCTCCCTCTGCCTGTTTATGTCTTTTGAACATTTAACAATTGGGGAATGGCTCTTATTGTTATGCATTTTAATCATTTCTTTATATATTTTAGAAATATCTTTATCAGAGAAACTTGCTATAAAGTTTTTTTTTTTTTACCCAGTATCCTACTTCTCTTCTAATTTTAACTGAATTGGTTTTGCTTCTGTATAAACTTTTCTAATAAAAATTGTGAGGTTTATGTCCTGTGAACATCTCTGTTTCTTGTTTGGACATATACTGTTCCCCTATCTATAGATCTGACAGGTAATTTCTTCCAGATTCCTTTAATTCCTTTATAATGTCACACTTTATGTCAAAATCATGTGGAGTTTATTTTGGTATACACAGTGTGAAATGTTGATCTATACCTAATTATTGCAAGACTCTTACCCTTATATAAGGTTATGTGCTTCCCAATTAAGATAGAACTTTTAAAAAAAGCACACCTGTTGTCTCAGGTTATTCAAGTTAATATCATAATTGTTGCTAAAAAAAGATCACTAAAAGAGTATAGTGAAAAAAGCATGGTGCTTCTAGTACATGATCCTTTACAAAGAGAAATACTTGAATCTGCCTCAAAGGCAAAGACTTGTAGTCTAAAATTATATTGGTAATTGTAGGCACTCATTAAATGCTTGCTGATTGACTAAACTAGCAAAGCATTCTCACCAATGCACTTATGAAAGGGGTGCTGATCACAGTATATCCATATATAATAATAATAATAATAATATCTTTCTAATAAATTGAGTTATCGGGCAATTCTCTACCACGAACATGGTATAGTGGAAAGAGCCTTGGATTCATAATCAGAAAAACCAGATTTGAATCTTGAATATTACAACTGACCTTGTAAAGTCACTTAGCCCTCTTTAAACTCATTCCTTTTCTGTAAAATAAGGGGATTTGAATGAGATGATTTCTAATGTACCTTCAAACTCTAAGTCCCATGTTCCTATGATTTCATATTGCTACCTAGCAAGCTGCCTATTTGACCTCTCAGGTCAATCGTAGCAACATTAATAGCGATAATACTCTTGAATAAATGCATATACATAATGACAGCTAATCTTTTTTTTCCTTTCAAGACAATTGGGGGGTAAGTGACTCACTCAGGGTCATACAGCTATTAAGTATCAAGTGTCTTAAGCCAGAATTGAACTGAGGTTTTCTTGACTCCCGGGCTGATACTCCATGTACCCGCTGCCCCAATGATACCTAATCTTTAAATTCCTCAAATGTCTCAGGCAAAATTCTGCTTATCTGCCATCTTAGCCCAATATTCTTTCCATTATTTCTTCTTCCTTTAGCCTCCTTGATTTAAAATTAACTCCATGCCATAAAAATTTATCCACTTTCAAATCCCTTCTTTTCCTTCACATTATGATACATAATAAAAAATGAGACCAGAAAATTGAGGCCCCTATTTAAAAAAAAAAGAGGAAGGAAAACAAAATTAAAGCCCAAGAATTAAATTAAAGATCAGACTTTGAAAAGGACCTATTAAAAATGTGGAAATCATGAACACATTGTCGAGAAGCCATTTAAATAAGTCAGGGAGGCTGGTTCCAAAGGGGTGCATGGACTATTTCAGATTTCAAGAGAGGTAATCACAGAGGAAATATCCATCCCAGAAAGAGCATTTTGGCTGACCTCAGAGATCGCCCAGATAATTGAAAGATATGATTTATCATTGATGATATTTCCAGGGAGTGGTCAGAATATGAGTAAGTGTTTTCTGAGACCTGATTTTGTTTCCAATTATGTTGGGTGCTTGGGAAGGTTGTGCATGTGTGAGTTGATACTCATTTTCAGGAATTAAAGGCACCTCTGGGTGGTGATTGATCACTTGGGGTATAAGTGAAGGTGGAGGGTTTAGTTATACCTGATTTTCTTTGGAGGAGGCAATTCCCAGTCACTGAATGCTGGACTGCTCTTGGGAGGGGGTGGGAAGGGGAACAACCCCAGGAGTGTTAGGACCATAGGGAATCTCCTGTTTTCAAAGGCCAAAGTCAGTATAACCCATCCAAGGATGGGGAGATGGGAGATGCCAGCTCCTGCTACTGGTAAGAGAGTAAAAAAAGAAGTTTTTTCCCCACAGGTTCCCTTTCTTTTGTGTAAACACACAGGGTCTGACTCTATGTCTGCGTCTTCAATGTTCACACTCCCTTGCCAGGCCCAGGGTGATGTCACTTTTCTAATCAATCCTGCTTATTTTGTTGGCTTCAGGCGGGCCTCTCTCCAGCCAATTTCATAAGCTGGACGTATTGTGGTGACATCAGAATGAACAACATCCATGTGGAGAATCTCTCCGCAGTGGCTGGCCAGCAGCACATTGTGGTGACGGACAGAGGGAAAGTGTTGCTTGTTGTCATTTTTTTGGTGACTTTATGAAGGTCAGGGCACTCAGGCCACAGCTGGCAGGCCGAAATCTTGGAGTAACTGGAGCCAAGAGAACAGCCTGTTGTAGAGGAACAGCCTGGACTCAGACATTCTGGGACTCAGTACCTAGGCAGTCTGAAGGAGGTCTCTTCCCTTCCTTCTCTGAACCTCAGTTTTCTCAGGTATGAAATGGGAGGGCTGGGTGATCACAGATTACAATGACATACAAATCAGCCAATCATTTCACTCCTTTTCTTGACAAGATTCCCTAATTCGAACACTCCCACAAGAAGTCATTCCCTCCACCTCCTCAGAAGTCATTCCTCTTTTTTGGGGGGGGGGGGAGGTGTTATCTTTCTTTGAATATGTACAAATGGACCTTCAGGATCTCATGACCTTCAGGAAAACCTCAAACTGAAAATTCATGATTTTTCAGTTTTTAGATTTAGATCTGGAAAGGACTTTAAATAACCCTTCATCTAGGCCTCCCTTTCTTTCTTTTTATCTTTTTGAAGGGGGGAAGGCAGGGCAACTGGGGTTAAGTGACTTGCCCAAGGTCACACAGCTAGTAAATGTTAAGTGTCTGAGGTCGGATTTGAACTCAGGTCCTCCTGACTCCAGGGCCAGTGCTCTATTCACTGAGCCTAAATACCCTACCTCCCTTTCTTTCTTCCTTCCTTCCTCCCTTCCTTTCCCTACTTGTCCTCCTTACCCTCCTCCTCATCCTTCTCCTCCTCCTCGTCCTCCTCCTTGTCGTCATCATTGTTGTCGTCGTCGTCATCATCGTCGTCGTCCTCCTCCTCCTCCTTCTTCTTCTTCACTGTTGATTCATCAATGAGCAGTCTGCTAAAACCTCAGAGCTTTTTTCATAGCTGCTGATTCCTTGCTGTTCCTCTCCTGTCTTGTTCGTGAAGATACTTTTTTGATCACTCCTTTAATTGATTTGCTACTCAACACTTGTCTTTACAGTTGTTATGGAGCTGAAACCACTATTACCTTGCATTTGCTTTCATTCTCCATTAGCTTTTCCTTCCCTGCTGAGTTTATACATCTTATTTAGAGAAGTGACTTGAGGGCAGGCCCCCTTTTCTATCCCTTTTGCATCTTCCTTAGCGTCTAAGGCACTAATTGACACACAGTAGATGCTTAAACAAAAATGCTTACTTGCTGAATAAATGTATGAATTCCTGATTTCTTTGTGTGTTTTTCTCTCTCTCATATTTGCACTCTTGCCCTGGTCATTTGGATGCAGCCTTAATGCTTTGGCAAGGAAATAGGGTGGCTTAAGCCTAAAGGAAGCTCATGAATTGGGGCTTCTATTCCCCTGTCAACAGCTGTGTGATCCAAGGCTAGTCACTCAGCTGCCCAGTAGTTAATTAGTCTCTCCCTTCTTCTAAATTAATCTCTCTCTTCTGTAGAGAGATGGAGACTGTTTTCACCAGGGCACCATGTGGGACATCTAAGGAGATTTCAATTTGGAGAGGATGAGGAAGGAGACTGAATCCCTAGTAGAAAGGTTTAGTAACAAATCACAAGAGATCAGTTAAAAAAGCAACTCTGTTCTAAGTGGTTAGTCCAAACATGGAATAGAAGGATGCCAAATAGAGAAGGGGATATATGAAATCCCTTGCTTTGAAGAATGTGGTGAGTTAATCAGAAATCCGAGCATTTCTAGGGCCATTTCCCATCTCCCCTTTAAGGGGAAGAGCTACAGGAGAATAGGGCTCTGAGTATCCTCAGAGCCCTTCAGACATTTTGAATCTTGGAAGGTCCTTCCACCTTTTTAAATAGCTGCTGAAGGCAGCACATCAGGGTAGAGTCAAAGCTGCTGAGAGAATCCCAGCAGAGGTGAAATATGCTGGATGCGTCCATCCATTTACTGTCATGACATTGTTCCCACATGCATTCTCTTGGGATTCTGGTATTTTGCATTTCTTCAACTAGTAACTACAGGCAGTGAAGATCCTTTGACTGTCTTCCCTTCTTGCCCGCAGGTGGTAAAAGGGAGAGAGGTTGTATTTTAATTACCTGGGATCCAGGCTGTACCAGGCCCCAGTGTTCATGGGAATGAGGGAAAGGGGTGGGGTGAGATCTGGTTAAAGTTCTGGTGGAGAATCTAGGACACATAAGAATAACAACTCTGTTCCCATGGCATTCTAAGGTTTGTAAAATATTTTCCTATGCAAGATATAGGGTATTAGGATTGCAAGCTTTGGGTTTGGATATGCCTCTGAAACATACATCTTCAGTGGCCGGGGGTACATCATTAGCTTCCCTGTACTACAGGCAAATCTCTGTAGCATCTATAGTAATTGACAATTGACACAATCCTTTGAGGTAGATGACCTTGCCTACTGTAATGCATTGTACTTAGTAGCTGAGTCACTGAAGGGGTAAATCACTGAAACTCTCAGCCCCAGCTTCCTCCTCTGTTAAATAGGGACACCAATCAATCAAGATTAAATATTTTTTATGTACCTGTTTATTATGTGCCAGACATTGGTGATTATTTTTATTGGGTGAGAAATGAAGGGCAGAGTGGATTGTACACTAGACTTGGAGTCAGGAAAACCTGGTTGCAGTCCCACCTAAGAGATAAAATAGCTGCTACCCTGGACAAGTCATTGAAAACCTAGCATTCAGTTTCTGTGTCTGTAAAATGGGGATAATAATCATTTCCTCAATGGGTTATGAGGAACAAATGAGATAATGTCTGTGACATGTAAGACATTATTAATAAATTCTTGCTGAATGATTAAATTCTGGACAGGACACCTGGAGCTCAACCTCCCTCTCTTTTCTTTTTTTCTCACTTTCTGGTTCAATTTTGAGTTGTGACTGTCAGAGGAAATGGAGGTTGAGGACAGTTGGTGGGGAAGAAACCCTAGGAGATGGAGCAAAACAATGTGTCCCAGTCTGATAAAAGAGGTCTTAAAATGACTGAAAGGACCCAAATTCTACCTCCTTCTCCCTCAAACTCGAAGGCCTTGAGAAGTCGGAATCAGTAAGAGGACGGATGGAGATATCTCTTACAAGGAATCCCGCTGTAACTTATCAATTACTTTGGAAATGGCTATAGATGACTTGTCAGCAGCTAGAGGGTGAGAGTTCCCACAATTTGTAAGGAACATTAATAAACTAGGGAATAGCCTGAGAGGGGAACCAGGATGTCAAACAGCCTCCAATTCATGCCATGTGAGGATCATTTGAAGGAGCTGGGAATGGAGAAGAGTAAGTGGGATATAGTACCTTTCTTCTACTACTTAAAGGATCACACTTGTTATGTTTAGCCTCAGAGGGCAGAATGAGGCTATTTAATGTTTAAAAACAAAAACAACCAAAACCTCTCAACAGTTAAAGCCACATAAAAGTAGACTGGGCTGCGTCAGGAAGCAGTAAGCTCCTCACTGGAGGTCTTCTGACAGAGGCAGAATGACCACGTCGGCTGTGCTGTAGCGAAGATTCTTGTTTAGCCACAGAAGTCCCTTTCAGTTTTGAAATTCTGTGTTCTGTGATGCTCAGAACCACCAAAAATGAAGGATCTCTATTCGCAACTTCAACAATAGGGTCACATAACCATAGATTTAGAAGTGGAAGAGACTTTGGGGATTATTGAGTCCAACTCCCTCATTTGACAGGTGAGGAAACTGAGATACAGAGAGGTTAAGTGACTTGTTCAGAGCCACACAGCTGGGAAGTGAACCCAAGTCTTGCTGACTCCAAGTCTAGCGTTCTATTTATTATGCTTGTGGTGTGCTGGCAAATGTTTAAAAACCAGTTTTGTTTTAAAAACAAACAAACAAAAACATACAACACACTTTTAAGCTTAATCTGTATTTACATTTCTCCATCATTTTCTTAGGTCTGGATAATGAACAAAACAATAAATTAACCCCTTATTTGTAGCACTGGTCAATTTTTGAGGTGTAAATGTTCACACTGAAAATTTAACAATCAGCTCTTGAGAATCAGAGCGAGGGTATGAGCATACCCCTGAATATATCCCTCTGCCTCAAGGTCTTTCAGAGGTTGAATGGAATGAAAGCAAATTTGGGGAGATCAGCTTTCTTTCTTCTAGCTCCTTACTTTACTCTAAAGGTGGCAGTGATGTCTTTTATCTACTTTAGTGACTCATTCTGTTCAGTCAGTCAATAAGCACAAAGCATCATATACCTGGCATTGTGCTAAGCTCTGAGGATACAAAGAAAACCAAAGATAGTCTCCACTTTCAAGGAGCTTAAAGTCTGATGGGGAGACAGTCTACAAATGACTATGCTATAGTCTGTGGGTTACAGACAGGATATATTGGAGATAACCAACAGAAGGAAGGTACAATTAATCAATAAATCCACATTTAATAAGCTCCTAATATGTTCTAGGCATTATACTAAAGGGGACTCAAAAGGAGGCAAAAACAATGCCTGCCCTCAAGGAGCTTATACTCTAATGGAGACAACATGCAAACAAGTGTATACCAAGCAAGCTATAACAGAATAAATAGGAAATAATTAACACAGAGAAAGCACTGGAATGAAAAGGAATTGGGGAAGGCCTTGTAGAAGGTAGGCTTTTAGGTGGAACTTAAAGGAAGCCTGTGTGGTTGGTATTGGGAGCAGAGGAGGAAGAACATTCCAGGGATGAGAGACAGGCAGAGAAAATACTCAGAGTAAAGAGATAGAGTGTCTTGTTTGTGGTACAACCGGGAGGGCCAGTGTTACTAAATTGAAAAGTATGTGTCAGGGAATAAGGTGTAAGAAGACAAGAAAGAAAGGAAGGGGATAGGTTATGACAAGGTTTGAATACCAACCATAGAATTTTGCATATACTCCTAGACCTAGAAGCAGTAGAATGGAGGAAATGCTTCCACCAGAAGGTGGGATTTTAACTGGGACTTGAAGGAAACCAGAGAAGCCAGGACGTGGAGATGAGAAGGGAGAATGTTCCAGGGATGGGAGACAGCCAAGTGCAAATGCTAGGAGTTAGATGTTCATCAGAGCCTCAGTCTCTCTTCTTGTAAAATGGAAGCAATGAGGCCAGGCAATGCTCATAAAGTGCTTTAAGGAGCTGCTATTAAATAGACTCTATAAATGGAAGGCATTACTAATGTATTTTTCGAGCAGGCTTAGTAGCATTGGAAAAGTTTGCACATGGCCAAGGCAAGCAAGCTGAGCTTGCTACAAGGGTTACCTTAATGATGTCTGATCTCCAGGTTCCAGCTTTAACACCGCATTCCCTGCACCATGATGCTCAGTGTTTGTGTGACATTTAGTATTTTCAAAGCACTTTACTCTCCTTAATGAGCTAATCCACATAACACCCAGGTGAGGTAGGTGATTGCCAAGCCCAATTATCCCAATTTCACAGATGAGGAAAATCATACTGGGGGTGGTAAAATGATTTGCTAAGGAAGTATTGACTCCATGTTCTGAACTCAGTACTTTCTAGGCCATAGTGATAGGATGTCAGAGCTAGGAGATTTTAGAGAACATCTAACCAAGCTCTCTCATTTCATTTTTTAAAAATTTTGTATTTCTAGTCTTTTTGATTTTATATATAGTATTTTTTTTCCTTAATATTTGTTCCCTTTACCCTTCATACCCCTTAAAAACACTGGAATTTCTCTTGTAACAAATAAAAAAAATTAAACAAAAACAACTTCATTTAGTGTATAAAACATTCTGTACCTCTGAATTCCATTTCTCCCAAGTGAGGAGATAGGTATATTTTATTTTTGCTTTTGGGGACCGAGATTCCTCATCACAATTACTAAGAGTTCAGTCTTTTTAGTGTTCTTTTCATTTCCATTACTATAGTCATTGTGTATATCGTTCTCTTGGTTTTGCTTATGTCAGAAATGTTTACCCCCTGCTCTCTCAGTTCTAACTGTACAATAATATTCCATTATATTCATATACTCAGTTTGTCTAGCCATTTCCCAACTGATGGGCATCTTTGTTTCCAGTTCTTTGCTATCATACAAAGTGCTGCTATAAATAAACATACCCACCCCCCCCCACACACAAATAACCTTCTCATTTTATAGAGAAGTAAACTGAGTCCCAAAGAAGTGAAGTGACTTACCCAAAGTAACAACCTAGTGAATGTCAGACAGCAGAGCTGGAACCGGAATTTAGGGTTCCTGACTCTCCATCCAGGGATTTCCCACTATACCACATTACTTCACATAACTCAGGAGATGAATCAGTGTGTGATCTAGTGTTGATCAGAGGCTTATGGGATTTAGTACTGGAAGGGACCTTAGAATTAATTTACCCCATCATCCTTTTTATACATGAGGACACTACACCCATTCTTGTTTGTCCATCTCTCAATATTAACTGAATTTTAAAAAAAGATCTCTTTCCAGAAAACAATCACCTTTGATTAAAGAGCAGAGTGGAGAAGCTGTAGTTCACAAGGAAGTTTCTCAAAGAAAGTTCTGAATAAAGGGTAAAGAAGATTACGATAGAAACAGAATTGTGAGCACACTTTAAGCACTGTGTTTTTCTGGCAAATGCTATAATTAACATATAAGTTGGACATTATGTATAATTTGTGCATTTATGACCGAATGTGCAATTCATATGTTAATGCCTGTTAATTGTATATTACCTAGGATGTTTAATGAACATTACATATAGTTTAATGTATGTAGTTATTACAATTAAATAAGATTATATTCTTACTATGCAGATTTAGTCCTTATTGTAGCTATAACCCTACACTGTCTTAGCTATAGGAAGTGGGTTCTTGTTGTAACAAGAATTTTGTAATTTAGAGAAGAAGGAAAGAAAGGGAAGGCATGTGAGGAACAGCCAGATTCCCTGGAAGCCTTGAGGGAAAAAAATAGAAGTCAATAAAACAGAGAAAGACTCACTAAGTAAATGTCAAACCCATGAACCATACAAAGGAAGAGATTTCACTTTGTCATTTGCTGGTGTGGGTTTTGGATGGGGATGTTTGTTGCTCTCCAGCACATCCACTCAAAGCCTCAAACACACAGACTGTAACAGGATCCTTTCTTCTGGGCTGATGAAAAACCCGAGAGTAGCTGCATCATTTCCTACTGGATTGACACCACATGACTGGAAACATTCCTACTTGTGAACTGAATCAAAATGGTTTGCTTATCACTTGGACCTACAAACTTTTCCCTCTAAATTTTCCTTTCTCTCCCTGCTGGTTCTGTAAGGGAAAGGGGGAAGAGGAAGAGAAGGAAGAAGAGGTAGAGGAGGAAGAGGAGCCTCAGATTATTTAGTGTTTAAATGGACATCTGAAGGTCTCAGGCCTAGAGAAGGGAGACAGGATCTGGGGAATGAGTTCTGCATATCCTAGAACCCTTTCCATCTTAATTCCCAAGGTCCCACTTTTTTGACCCTTTTAGTAAAATTTATTCTGAAGGATGCTTCATTAAGAAAATTAATCATATATATTTCCTGCTCTCTGAAAGCTAAGTGTTTCTCAGGTTAGGTGTGTAAAGTTGTAGGGGAAAGTGGAAGCATTCTAAGAGGGTGTGAAAACTGAAGATGCATAATTATTGGGTGATTGTAATGTTGAAGTCTTGGCTGTATTAATCTGGAGGGTTTAAAATTTGTTCCTTTATTCAACAAACATTTATTAAATGTGAACTGAATGTAAAGCATCTTGTTCAATGGTGGGGGAGATTCAAAGTTTAGATAATATATATCCCCTGATTACTATGAGGTCATAGTCTAATAGGGAACTAAGATCAACATAGATAACAATATGCAAAATATTAATGATAAAATGAATTGAAGAGGTGTGAATAAAATGTTATGGGAGATGCAAAGGGAAAAAGGGGTTCTAGAAAAGGAGCAAGGGGTAGAAGTTACTGAGAAAGAAGGACATTTAAGGAAGAACTTCCAAACAATCCCAGCTTGTTCAAAGTAGAATGGGTTTCTTTAAGATTTCCTCTTCATTCAAGACTTTAGGTAAAAGCTGGATGACCATTTGTCAGATACGTTGATAGAGGGAGTTCCTGCTCAGGTGCCAATTTATTTATCTATTTTTTAAATTTTAATTTTTTTTTCAATTTATTTTTTAAAAATAGTATTTTCCCTCAATTACATGTCAAGACAATTTTTAGCATTCATTTTTACAAGATTTTGAGTTCAAAACTTTTCTCCTTCCCTCTCCTCCCCTCCCCTCTTCCTAAAATGGAAGGCAATTTGATATGTTATACATGTGCTGCCATGTAAAGCATATTTCAGTATTAACCATAATAATCAAAGAAGAAACAAATCAAGAGGGAAAAAAGAATAAAGTGAAAAAGCATGCTTCAATATCCATTCAGAGTTCATTAGTTCTTTATCTGGATGTGGATGGCATTTTCTTTCATGAGTCCTTTGTACTTGTTTTGGATCATTATGTTGCTGAGAAAAGCTGAGTCATTCACAGTTGATCATCACACAATGTTGCTGATACTGTGTACAATATTTTCCTGGTTCTGCTCATTTCACTTTGCATCAGTTTATAGAAGTCTTTCCAGGTTTTTCTGAAATCTTCCTGTTCATTATTTTTTATTGTACAATAGTACTCTAATACATTTGTACAGCTTGTTTAGCTATTCCACAATTGGTGGGCATCCTCTCAGTTTTCAATATTTTGCTATCACAAAAAGGGCTGCTGTTAATATTTCTGCACATGTAGGTCCTTTTCCCTTTTTTATGATCTCTTTGGGATACAGACCTAGTAGTGGTATTGCTAGATCAAAGGGTATGCACAGTTTGGGCACAGTTCCAAATTGCTTTCCAGAATGGTTGAATTAGTTCACAACTCCACCAACACTGTATTAGTGTCTCAATTTTCCTGCATCCTTTCCAACATTGATGATTTTCCTTATTTGTCATATTAGCCAATTTGATAGGTGTGAGGTGGTACCTCAGAGTTGTTTTAATTTGCATTTCTCTAATCAAAAGTGATTTAGATCAATTCTTCATATGCCAGTAGATAGCTTTGATTTCTTCATCTGAAAATTACCTATTCACATCCTTTGACCATTTATCAATTGGGGCATGGCTTGTATTCTTATAAATTTGACGCAGTTCTCTATATGTTTGAGAAATGAGGAGCCAATTGATTTTTGAGACTGTTCCAACTTAGACATTTTGTGATTCCAGTTTAAGACATTTTGTGATTTGATGAGTTGGCCCCTGGTTGGTTCCTTCCTTTACAATTTTTCTCTTCCCTCTGTCTTTTTAAGAATTACTGTGGGGACAGGTCGGTGGTACAGTGAATACAGCACTGGCCCTGGAGTCAGGAGGACCTGTAATGCCAAGGAAAGGCAACTTCCAAGGTTCGGATTATCAGCATAGCAAACTCCATTTATTCAGTGACAGGTTAAGGCAGAACATTCACAGAACAGAGAAAAATCAAAATACAGTGTAACTCATTCATTTAGCAAGTAAGTTCTCAATTCAATTGCAAAGTACCAGGGTCCAAGTATCCCACCCCTGGCCAGTACATTAGTCAAAGTAGCTCATTCCTGGGCAGTACATTCATTTAGTCAGTCAAAGTTTCTCTTCTCAAATGGAGATTAGTTTCCAATCATAAATAAAGTGCATTCATTTGGTCAATCACAGAGCACAAAAAAAATGTCAAAGGTTTCCCCACTCCTGGATCACAACTGAATTACAAAACCATCCATTAACACCAAGCACTTTCTCAAAAGGGGCATGAGAGCACAAAAGGCCATCTGCCCTTAAGCTACAAGATTAAGATATCATCACAGCATTCAATGCCCAAGGAGAGGTTCTGTCTTCCTCTTGACAAGAGGCAGGTACTCAGCAATCCCTGTTCCTGGGGAGACAAACCTCAACAAAGGCACAATATACATTGCCAGGGTCCTCATCAAGTCACTCTCTGCCTGCAGAACCATCCCACAACTCCTGAAAACATCATCAAGGCCCTCTTCCAGGATTTCTGTAAACATACAACAAGAAAATCCTCCTTTGGGGCTTCTGAACCAACAACAAGGTTCCAGGACCTCTGTAACAGCAGCACTGTCCTTCACCAGCAGGTGAATCTGGCAAAACAACAGACATCACAGCCATGCCTCCTCAGTTCTCGGCAGCTCAGGTTGGCAGTTCTCAAAAGTCCTGAGCAGCTCCAACTGACCCTCAGCAGTCTTTCTCTCAGCAACTTTGGCCTCTTCTGCTTGGGTCTTCTCTCTGCTTGGGCTTCTCTCTAAATCCACAGTTCTTCCCAGTTCAGCCCTCTCTCTTCATGTCAACAAGTCCATCCCACAAGTGTTATTCACAAGCTCTGGGTTTTAACACTCAGCCCAAAAACAAAGACAATACAGGGGGAGCTTTAAATTCCTTTGCCATTACAGGACCTGAGTTCAAATGTGGCCTCAGACACTTGATACCTACTAGCTACGTGGCCTTGGGTAAGTCACTTAACCCCAATTGCCCTGCCTTCCTCTCTCCAAAAAGAAAAAAAAAAGGAATTACTGTGGCACAGTACATGATGACTAAGTTAGATAGACTTGGCTCTTCTCAGCAATGCAAGGACTTAAAACAATTCCAAAAGACTCATGATGCCATCCATATCCAGAGAAAGAAATATGGAGTCTGAATGTAGATTGAAGCATACTATTTGCTCTCTTTTTTTGTTTTGTTTTGTTTTTTCTTTCTCA
Source organism: Pseudochirops cupreus (assembly GCA_028627135.1). NCBI lineage: Eukaryota > Metazoa > Chordata > Mammalia > Diprotodontia > Pseudocheiridae > Pseudochirops > Pseudochirops cupreus. Next base: position 341,042,784 of record CM053583.1, read on the forward strand.
TGGTTCTCCCCTTTCGTTATAATTCTTCTATACAACATGACTGATGCGAAAATATGTTTAATAAGAATGTATGTGTAGAACCTATATTAGATCACCTGCTGTCTTGGGGAGGGGGGGAGGGAGGAGATAGAGAAAATTTAAAACTTATGGAAGTGAATGTTGAAAACTAAAAATAGACAAATTTACTTAAAAAAAGGAATTACTGTTGGCAATTAGGTAAATAGGATAAGAAGATATCTGAACAAATGTTAATTGGTTGCTGGACCTCTAAGATTAACGGTCAGTCTTTATATTGCTACAAAGTAGTATGTGTGGGGGAAATGTGTGTGTGTGTGTGTGTGTGTGTGTATGTGTGTGTGTGTGTGTGTGTGTGTGTGTGTGTGCATATCACAGTATCACAGATCTTAAATCTTGAAGGGACCTCAGACATATGGTGGTCCAGGAACCACTGGGAGCAAAGGATGGGCATACAGCTGAATTTTTCACATCAGGAAATTTAAAATAAATATTGAGTTGGAGAAAAGAAAATCCACCTGAAAGTTTTTGTTAGGAAAAATAGGAGACATATGTACACACAGGGAATGACAACAGAGAGAAATAGGAGGGCAGATTTGGAGGGTGGGTGGGAAAGGAAATAAAGAAAGAGAAAGTCTTCAAATTTTGCAATGGAAAAGACTTCATTTTTCCAGTAACCTTCTTGCAAAGTATCAGCTTGCATCTCTCCCTTGCTGTCTCTTTCTTTCCATTATTTCTTTACATGCCAGCTCACTAATGTTAGGCTGGACAGGAATACACTTTCTATTTAGAAAGTGAATTCAACTAGATTTGGATAATCTGGACTGGGGCCCATGACTCACTTTTGCTATGATGACACATTCCCTATGCATGTTGCACAATTTTCAGAAACACCAGATTTATTTTTGTCGGGAAATTGAATTCCACATTATCCACCTAAGGCCACACACTGAGGCTCAGACCTCTCCCTTTTACTCCTCTCCCCTCAATTCTGAAGGTCCTAGATGAATGAGAATATTTAATATGAATGGAAATCATCATTATTTCTAAAAAGCAAAAACCTAGCCAAGAATTTCATTATTTCTAACAAGGGTTATCAGCTTTTTTGATCAGTGTGCCAAGGGAGTAACCTCTATTCCCTGGTGTCTATGATGGCTGTGGGTTGAGGTGGTGTCGGATTCTTACAACAAGCATAATTTGTGGAAGAAACACTGGACTTGGAGTTAGAGAGCCAAGATTCTGATACCTTAGTGACTTGGAGACATCATTTCCCCTCTGTAGGGATCAGTTTCCTCATTTATGAAATGGGAGATTGAACCAAATCATCTCTAAATTCCCTTTCTCTCTAAATCCTGTGATCTGTTGAAACTTTGAGGGGTGGGGGGAGAGAGAGAAAGAGAGAGAGAGAGAGAGAGAGAGAGAGAGAGAGAAGAGAGTGTAGGGATGACTTTATTGGTTAGCAAAGTAGGGAGTTTCCTACATGATGTGATTTAAAGAGTCCTTTGAAGCCCTTCTCTATATTTCCAGATTTCTTAGACTATTCCTATATTTTTTTTGGAAGGGGGAAGACAAGACAGTTGGGGTTACGTGACTTGCCCAAGGTCACACAGCTAGTTAAGTGTCAAGTGTCTGAGGCTGGATTTGAACTCAGGTCCTCCTGACTCCAGGGCCAGTACTCTATTCACTGCACCACCCAGCTGCCCCCCACCCCCACATAGAAACTTTTTGATGGAGTAGAGAAACAGAGAGATGATTTAGGAAGAATATGAAGAGGACGAGTCTCTTCTCAGAAGGACACACCTGATAGACAATGCAATGGTGGTTTGGAAGTAATCACAGGGGGCAGCATGAGAGCACTGGTTACCTGAGAGAGTAGAAGAAGAGGCATTATGAGAAGAGAGCAAAGAAAGGGAAGTGGTGTAATAACTAAGACATACTTTTATTGTCCCACCACGGGTGAGTAACAGATGCATCAAAAACTAGGAGGGAGCCATGGTTCTCACATCAATCAAAAAAACACAAAAAGCAAAAACCAGCCAACCGCTCCATAGATTCTGACCTTTTCTCAACTAAAGTTACCTGGAAGGTTTTTAACAAATCCCTTTTTGGTAACATATTTGAAAAGCATGGACTAGAGGATTATTAAAAAAAAATGTGAAAGGAAACCTCCTGTGGGAGAAGATATAGCATCAGCTTGGGCATAAATAATGATAATAACAGCCTTAAGATACCATCATTAGCATTTAGCCAAAGATTGCCACGCTTTCAGTCAGACATGGCACACAAGTACCGCTTCCTTCATTTTCCTCCATTTTGGAAAGGTATTCTAGTCTATTATCTTTGATTTGTTTCTAAGGAATTATATCCTCATTTGAGCTATAACACTGAGTTAATGAAGATGGCTGCACATCACAAATATAAAGATGAGGCATGAGCTCCCGAGGGAATCTGTGTCCCAAAGAAAATCCCCATGGATACTTGTAGGAAGAAAGGGATCAAGGGAAACGAGTGAGAAAGGGAGAGAAGTGAAGCAATGGTTAAGTAAGGTGGGAGTGTGATGATTAAAAAGGTTGGAGAGACATAGTTTCTGGGCAATTAAATCATTTTGTTTATAAGGCCAGCAGGTTATTGGTAAAAGGATGGTCATTTGGCCGATTCTCTTAGACCAAAGACCCTTAATGGTGGTGGGGTCACAGTTTGTATGTCCTCAGAAGAGTAGGTGTTCCTGGGGTATGGCAATCAACTCAGATTGGTTAACGCAATGGGAGTTGAGGGCTATATTAAAATGGAGGTTTTGGGGCACATGACTTATGTCACTCAAATCTTGGTCAAAGAGACGTCAATTTGCTTATCACCTGTCTTCATAACGGGGAGAATCAACCTTTCCCCAGAGCTGTGTGAGCAAACACAATGAACAGGAATACACCCATCGTCCCAAACTTAGAATTTGTTCTACCTTGGCCTGGGTAAATCTTTAAGAGAGATTTCCCACACTGGTTGATTTCTGGATGAGGAAGTAGAAAAGAGGAAAAACCTTGGGCCTAATGTAATAATTAGTTATTTAATATAAGAGAGGAATATTAATTTCTTACAGTGGGAAAGAACTCGAGTTGTTCCCTATTTGATATGGAAGCCGCATTTGTTCAGCTCTCTTTACTGTCCAAGCAAAAACGGGAATCAAGGAATTTGGCTAAGCCAGACCTGAAGGGATCCATGCAGGGAATTTATGAATCACAGACCTTCTGAGCTAGCAGGGACCCAAGATTCAGTTCTCTATCAAGCTGGGAAAGATTCTGATAATGAATAGTCTTTCTGCTGTCTTAGAATCAGCTGAGGATGGGAAGAGTCATCAACATATGAGAATGTGGCATAGTGGATAGAGTGCTGGGCCTGGAGTCAAGAAGACCTGAGTCCAACGTGGTCTCAGACATTTACTAGCTGTGTGACCCTGGGCAAGTCACTTAATCTTTGTCTGCCTCAGTTTCTTCAATTGCAAAATGGGGATAATAATAATCCCTACCTCATAGGTTATGAGGATCAAATGAGATAATATTTATAAAGCACTTAGCACAGTATCTGGCACATAGTAGAGGCTTAATAAAGCTTATTCCCCTTCCTTCACCACAGTATAAATGTTTTTTTAAACACAATGATCCATGAAATAAATGAAAATATAAAATATCCCTCCACATTCACAATTGCACAGTGAGAGTGGCAAAGAGGCAGCTTCCTTGCTTCCCTGTTTCCCAAGTATTTGTCTTTGATTCTTGTTTCTCCTGTCTCTCTTTCTCTCTCTCTCTCTCTCTCTCTCTCTCTCTCTCTCTCTCTCTCTCTCTCTCTCTCTCCCTCCCTCCCTCCCTGTCCTCCCTCTCTCTCTCTCTCTTTCTCCCTCTCTCCGTGTCTCCCTCCCTCTCCCCCCCCCCTCTCTTTTTCTCTGTCTCTATCGGGGACTTCATTATTTCCCATGTGTCTAATTTTTATCTCCATGCAAATGACCTCCAAATCTATATTTCTAGCCTTAATCTCTCCTCTGAGTTTCAAATCATCATCAACTGTCATTGGACATCAGATGGTACAATGGATAGAGTCCTGGACTTGGAGTCAGGAAAATCTGGGTTCAGGTTCTACCTCTGACATTCACAAGCTATGTGACCCTGGACAAATCACTTAATCTCTTTGGGTCTCAGTTTACCATCAGTAAAATGAGGTAATAGTTGAATTTATCTCACACATAGTTGTTGTCAAGACAAAGCAAGATATTACATGTAAAGTCTTGGCAAATCTTAAAGTACTATATAAATATTAGTTATTATTAGAATAGCATCAAACTAGATGTCCAGAGACATTTCATACTCCATATATCCAAAGCAGTGGCATTTCCCCAAACCTAGTTCTCTTCCAAATTTCCATATTCTTTTTGAAGGCACCACAGTTCTTCCAGTACACCAGGTACATATCTTTGTTGTTATTCTTGACTCTTGTTTCCCAAATGCCCCATACCTGAATGGCTGTCAATAATTGCCATTTCTGTCTCTTCAATATCACTCAAATCCTCGCCTTATTTCAACTCACATAGCTACCACCCTAGTTCAGGCCTTTATCACTTTTCTGCTGCCAGTGGTTCTCAACCTTCCTAATGCCACAACCCTTTAATACTCGTATCTGGGTGTATCTGCATGTGGGCAGACCCACCTGGAGATGGATAGAGGACCGGTGTCTTGGTTCCTAAGACCATCGGAAATATGTGTTTTCCAACGGTCTTAGGCGACTCCTGTGACAGGGTCATTCAACCCCAAAGGGGTCGAGACCCACAGGTTGAGAACTGCTGCGCTAGACTATTGCAAGGGCATTTGGTCACCTTGCCTCATGGGTCTACCCCTCCCAATCCATCTTCCACACAGCTGCCGAAGTGATTTTCCTTAAACACAGATCTAACCATGTCATACCCTCACTCAATCATCTCTTCTGGCTTCCTATTATCTTTAGGATCAAATACAAAATCCTGTGTTTGACTCTTTGAAACTCTTCACAACTTGCCCCCAGCCTAGTTTTTCCAGCCTCATTGTATGTTACTCCCCTCCCTGAACTCTGCTGCTGTTCACTCGTTTTTCAGTCACATCCTACTCTCCATGACCCCATTTGGGGTTTTCTTGGCAAAGATGCTGGAGTGGTCTGTGATTTTCTTCTCCAGTTCATTTTGCAGATGAGGAAAATGAAGCAAACAGGGTTAAGTGACTTGCCCAGGGCCACGTAGCTAGTAAATGTCTGAGGCCGGATTTGAACCCAGCTCTAACACTACCTTCTGTATAAAATTTTTCCTGACTCCACAGACAGGTAGTGTCATCTCTATTTCCTTTGAACTCAACCCACTACCCTGGACTTAAATTTTTTTTTTCTATATGTATTTTTTTATGTATGTACTTGTACATGAAAATGCTGTCCTCCCTCTCTGCTCTCACTTACTGAATGTAAGCTCTTTGAAAATGGGGATTGTTTTATTCTTGTATTTGTATATCCATTGCTCACCACAGTGCCTGGCAGCTAGTAGACCATTAATAATACTTGTTCCTTGATGATACAGTATTGGATTTGAAGTCAGAGGACCTGGGTTCAAATCCTGCCTTTGTTGATTTTTACTTTATATGACATCAGTCAAGTCATTTAATAGGGGAGGGGAAGAATTAGATCATCCCTAAGGTTTCTTAACCTTAAATCTATGTTCATATGAACCATTCAATGTACAAAAGACCCAGAGAGGAGGAGATAACTTGCCCACCATCATGAAGTTAGTATGTAGTAGAGCCAAGATGAAAAGAATTCATCAGGTTGAAAGTCTAGTATGATTTCAAAATTTATCATGAAACTTCCTAGAGTAGTGGTTCTCAACCTTCCTAATACCATGACCCTTTAATACAGTTCCTCATGTTGTGGTGACCCCCAATCATAAAATTATTTTCTTTGCTACTTCATAACTGTAATTTTCCTACTGTTATGAATCTATCTGATATGCAGGATGTATTTTCATTGTTACAAATTGAACATAACCCGCAGGTTGAGAACCGCTGTCCTAGAGAGAAAAGCATGGGGGGAAATTCTAGACTTTACAAGGAATCCATTTTGCATTTGTTCACTGGTTTTCGTCCTAGGGGCTTGTGCTTAGTGTTACTAATGCTGCTAAGCTATGAAAGCAGTAGGCTTTCTTTTCCTCCTCTAGATGAAGAGCCTGCCAAGCTCTGTACACCACCCAGTGTATTCTAGGAACTTCTCTGCTATGCCATGGGGCATGAACTGCAGCCACACGAGCCTTTCCCCAAGAGTGAGCAGGAGTGGTGCCCAGAGAGCCAGTGCATCAGAAGTCAGGATATGGCACCTTTATTATGGAGGAGTTCCCAGGAACCATTGGAGTCAAGAGACCTGTAATTTAAGGGGTTGGACTGGATGATCTTTGAAGTCATTTCCAGTTTTTGGTCTATGATTCTATGTCCTGGGATTGAGTCCTGGCTCTACCCCTTAGGAGCCATATGACTATTGGGTAAGTCACTTTGTCTCTCTGATTCTTGGTTTTCTCATGGAGATGATAATATTTAACTTGTCAATCTCACAAAGGTTTTTGTGAGGGAAATTCTTAATAAGCAATAAGGCTACCCACATGTGTGAGCCATCATTATCATTAGCACAGTATAAAGATCTTAGATCTAGAAGGATTTTAGAGGTTAATTAACAAATCATCTAATTTTACAGATGAGGAAATTGAGGTTCATAGAAATGAAATGAATGGTCCATGGTCATATGTCCGATAAGCTTCAGAGACGAGACTAGAACTTAAGTTTCCTGAATCTAGTGCTCTTTCTGCTACATCACACTGCTTCCCCATTTATAATAATAACAATTAAATTATCATGTATGGGACTGAAAATGCAGGGATCCTTTTAAAAGTAACTCTAGATATTGTTTGACTTATTTTCTACTTCCTTCTTTCTCCCTCTCCATCTTGGTCATCTCTTCCTCTCCTTTTTTCTTTTCCTGGATTTGGCTTAATATTGTAACAGTCAACACCCCGGTGAAGCATATGTGGCAATGGGCCTTTGCCCTGGCCTCTTTTGATAGGTCCCTTGATATACTGTGTATACAACCAGAAGCTTCTGGCTGGTGCCCAAGGGAATCCCTGACCCCTAAGTACAAGGGGGAGAGGTGTCAAAGTTGATGGGCTACTAATAGGTACTACTCAAATAGGTTTTAAAGGGAGATACAAATTCTGTTCTTACTCTGTCCCCTGCCATTTGAATGTGTGACTTGCAACAAATACGTTGCTCTCTTAGACTTCCTGAAAGACGGAGAGGGCTTTTGCCCAGACTCTTTCCCTTCCCCTGCCCCCATCAGGTATGGCAGCTACTGGTAAAAAGTAATGAGAGCTTGCGTTTTCCGAGTGAACCTGAGACAAGTTCTTAAGGCTCTGGCTTCCTCTTTTGCTTTGTGCTCCTTCCCCTGAGCACAGGTGACTGGACTGGAATCCTGAGTTGACATTTCTAATTTTGGCTGTTATCATATGGATTTTCAATGTCTGGAGACACTGAGAAGTCTAAATGGTTGACATTAGGAAGTACTACCTGTAGCCAGTACAATATTTCCTATAGGAGAAGATTACCACCACCACCACAGGAATGAAACCAAGTTCTGCCTTTGCTTGGCATATGTTGTGGACCTTAAGAAAGTTGTTCAGATACTGCAGAACCAAGGTGACTGTGAAATGGTTTTTCTGCTGTCTCATAAAGTATTTCATGTTTTCATGTTTCAAGCATCTACCTATCAGGAGAGGGTAACAAATGACTGTATCCTGTTTTAAATTTTTTTTTCCAGTGTAAGTTTATAAATCTTTTGTGTTTTAAGCACTTCTTGTGTGTAGTAGAAATAACTATCCTATTCCTAATCTACTTTGTAAATTGTGTACCTTTCTAAGAAAGGGTGATAATAACCGCTTTTGGAGAGACCTTTGAAATAAACCATATTTAAGCTTTAAGTGATTATCCTCAGGGATCTAGGATGAAGTTGTAAAGAGTCAGAGTATGAGAAAAGCTTGATTCCACTATTTGTAGCCAGACTTCCCCAGGATTGAACCCAGTTTCCTAGGGCCTAGATGTAGGTCTGCATAGTAGAAGGTTGATCCAGCCCCCTAGCCCAGCAGGTCTTTACAAATAACTCCACTTTCTAGAGTTCTTTTAGGTTTGCAAAGTATAGTCACTCTCATTTCATGAGTCAGCTAGTCAATAAAGATGTTTATTGTGCTAAGTACTGGGGATACAAAGAAAGGTTAAAGACATTCCCTGCCCTCAAGAAGCTCAAAGTCTAATCTGGAAATGTAGGCTGAAAGAGTTTTGCCTAAAGTCACAGACAGGAACCTTCAGAGACAGAACTAGAACCCATGTCTTTGGAGTTCAAATCAAAGGCTTTTGTGACTGTACCAAGCTGCCTTTCAAGCATCGTACCTCTACCTCATTATGTTGTTGCTGTTGTTTGTCATTCCTTCTCAAAGAGGACCGTGACATCAGGAAACTGATGCCATGACTCGTATCTTCCATTAGTTTGCCCGTTGATTGCACTGTGCCCCTAAAACCTTCAGCAAACTCAGGTGCTAATCATCCAATCTCCTAATAAACCCTGAATTAAGGACGAAACATCCTGGCCTCAGTGAAAATGGATTCTGTCTATGCTATTAGGCAGTAAATGTTCAGCATCTAGGGGCTTACCCCATACCCAAGCAACCCTTCCATTTCATAGTTAGAAACTTTTTCCAGTGTCAACAAAAACAACTGCTTCAGTCCTTTTGCTAAAAATCTCTCTCAAAAAAGAAAAGGAAAGGAAAAGGAAAGAATTGGTTTTGTTTTTTTTAAAGTAAAGGTTACGATAATATTTTGTTTGAAGCTATATGAGAGCAGCTCAGAGACATTTGTTTGGTAACCATTACAGAGCTTGTACATGTGGAAAGTACCCTGGGATGAGTAAGCATTACTCAAAGTGATTCACTTGTCACTACCACTTTGGGACTTTGGTCAATATTGCTTTGGATGCTCTGGCTATTTTTTCCTACTTGACTTTGGGCATTCCCTACTGGTCCCATGACTTTTTGGAGTCAGAATTGTGTTATGCTTCTCTGTTCATGGTGTCAATTTATTCTCTTCTGTTATCCTAGTAGGATACTCTAGACTGAGCTTGACTGCCCACCCCTGCTGCTTCTATGGCATGCAGGACAAGGGAGGTTTGCTATATAGAAGAGAATTGGTACTTACTCCTTAGCTTAGATTCATCACGGGATCATGGGGTTGGAAGGGACCTTCAAGACCATCTGCTTTAACTTCCTTATTTAGTAGAGGAAGAAACAGAACCCACAAGAGGTTAATTAATTTGTTTAAGCTCGGAAGTGGGACTAGAACTGATAGCTCATCCCCAAACCATTGTCCTTTACATTGTTCAATACTTGCCTGCCACATAATAACTTTGGACAACATCGTACTTTTGCCTCATCTGGATTTCCATTTCTCGGAGCTGGAGGAACCATTCTGGCCTTTCGATTTGCAAAGTGGGGACAAAAATGCCTGGTATTAGTCTTCATGGGGATAATATAAAGATTCATGAGATCAAATGCTTTGGCTTCCTATAAGAAACGTAATTGTAGGTCAATTGTGCATGTTACCTATAATTTTCATACTGAATTATAAGCTGTTCAGTAGTGACTACTTGTAGTAAAAGTAACTCAGATTTATATAATGCTTTAAGGTTTACAAAGCTTTTTAGAAATCAGAGCTGGAAACGACCTCAGACATCACCTAGAGCACATCTCTCATTTTGTAGATGAAGAAATGGAGCTATTCCATGAATGCAGCTATTACAGAAGCCCAGCATTCCAGATATGGAAGAGACCTCAGAGGTTATCAAATTCAACCTGTATCTGAACAGACATCCCCTCAACAATATTCCTGACAAATAGTCATCTGCTTTCTGTATAAAATCTTTAGTTATTATGATTCACAACCTCCAAAGACAGCCTATTTACATTGGCTTTCCTTATTTGGATATTTCCCTCTCACATCAAGATGGAATCTGCTTTTCTACAATTTTTACCCACTGTTCTACATTCTGCCCTCTGGCTCCCAGCACAACAAGGCTAATCCCTCTTGTTCTTGACAATCTTCAAAATATTTGTTACTATCTATCATCTCCCTCTCCCATTTCTTTACCAACTGCCCCTCTTCCAATTAGGCAAAAAATTCCCATTTCCTTCAAATGATTCTAGTTAGTGGCAGAAGTAGATCTCCTGGGTCTCAGGGATACTATGAATCACTAATTAATTTAATAAAGTGCTCTGAATCCTTGCAATAAAGACCATGTATAAACACATATAATGGCCACATGTGACAATGATAAAACTACTGACATCAGAGGCATTTTGTGTGTGTGTGTGTGTGTGTGTGTGTGTGTGTGTGTGTGTGTGCGCACATGCGTGTCCTAGCTTCACAGTTCTTCTGTGCTAATGAACTGATATGAATGGGCTAACTAAACATTCAAATCCCTATTTATTTTGCTGCCAGTTTATGGATGTTAACAGTTTTAGACCCAAAAAGATTTTACCCTAAAATACTAAGGAGTAAATAAACTCCTCTCAGTGTTTGTTTTTTAATCCTTGTTCTTGCTTTGGGTACTTGAGCTGGTCTTGAAACTCAGAGCCCTCTTCAAATTACCACCAAATCCATAAATTGACCTCTCTTCTGGATAGTCGGCTCCAGAGGCTCACTCTGTTCTTATTCTGCATATAATGAAATAGTGTACAGCGATGTGGACTTACTGTGTAAGTTTCTGAAGATTATTATACTTGACTTCTGGGAAAGTGGTCTGTGACAACCAAGAAAAATAGAAGAGAAGGAACCATATGTCTTCCAGCTCTTTGATATTGGTTTACTCAGTTTACTTAGGTAAGTTCAGGTGAAAGGAGACAGTTCACTCCTGAGGATATGGCCCCAGGGGATCACTTTGGTAGGTTTATGTACCTAAATTAAAGTACAGAATCAAGACAATTATTCAGATCATTCCAAATGAAAAACAAAGCCCACAGGCAAAGTCAGTTGCCTAAATTATTTGGATATTTCATTAAAAAAGTGGCTTTGGAAGGTGTAAAGGAATTGAATAATTGCCATAATTGTCTGTCTGGCTTTGCATGTGGAAAGTGCCTACTATGTGTAACTTACTCTTTTAGGACATGGGGATGAAAAAATGGAATAGGACTGGTTTTCTCTGCCCTTAAAAAGCTTACAAATCTGGAAAGGAGAAGGAAGACGAAAGGATAGTTACACAAAGTAGAAAGAGGAAAAGATGTCTACACAAATAATACAAGAATGGAACGAACACTTGTTCTGAAGTTAGAAGGACCTGGATGGGTGTCTTTGATGCTTACTATCTGTGAGAACTTGGTCAAGTAACTTAACTTCCCAGGTCTTCATCTTTCCCATCTGGAAATTAAATGAGGCTGAATCAGATAGCCTCAGAGATTTCTTCCATCTCTAGACCTATGAAGTTTCAAGTTAAAATGTGGTAAGTAAATAGAAGTCCAAATGGAGCACTATGATAATTTTTGGCTGTGGCAAACTGAACAGGTATCATGGGAGAAGCAGCACATCCCAGTTCAGGTGGAGACTTTAATGAAAGGATTTTAATAAGCAGAGACGTGGGAAAAGACCACTGGGGAACTGTAGAGGGATATGCTAGAGCCAGTTCAAACAGGATCAGCCAATTGTTAAATTTTCAGTGTGAACATTTATACCTTGAAAATCTGCAAAGATTATAAACAAGGGTTGATTTATTATTTGGTTGATTATCTAGACTTGAGAAAGTGATGGATAAAATGTTAATAATGCAGATTAAAATTAAAAGTATGCCAAGTATGCATTCTGCTCCCTCCTCCCCCATCTTGCCCCGAGCTGGTTGTTAAACATTTACCAGCTGGTCATGACTACAAAAGGGTAGAAGTTTCCATTCTCTATGTTTTCTTGGAGATAAAACTGATCTTAGAGCTACATTAGGTGGGAGTCATTTTGGCAGCTGGGTGGTAGAGTGGGTAAAGCAGGGGCCTGATTAGAAAGATCTGATTTCAAATCCAGCCTCAAACATATACTAGTTGTGTAACTCTGGGTAGGTCACTTCATCTCCATTTGCTTCATCTATAAAATGGGTAGCATCTCCCAGGGTTGTTATGAATGTCAAATGATATAATAATTGTAAAGCGCTCAGCACTGTACCTGGCACACAGTAGATGGTATACAAATGTTAGCTATTATTTCACTAGCTTATAGTCATTTTGGCATCAGGACATGTATAAGGTGTGACTCTCATTTTTCTGAAAGCCATTCCAAAGTAGGATCTCCAAAAAGTTTAAACTTCATTGATCTTATTGGAATAAATATATAGCCTTCAAAGATGACTTATGTGAATCAAATGATACATTTACTATTTTTCTTTTAAATATTTTATTTTCCAATTACTTATAAAGACAATTTTTAACATTCACTTTTTATAAAATTTTGAGTTCCAAATTTTCTCCACCCCTTCTTTTCTATTCCCTCTCCCTAAGACAGTAAACAATTTGGTATAGGTTATATATGACACTCATTTAGATATATGAGCTTTAGTCTGTTAAAAAAAGATTAATCTTGTTGGACATGGGTTCTTAGCATAGGGTCCAAGAACTTTTTTAAAGAAATATTTTGATAACCGCATTTCAGTATAATTGTTTCCCTTTGTAATCCTCTGTATTTTATTTTCAGCATTTAAAAACATTCTGAGAAACAGTTAATAGGCTTCCCCAGACTACCTAAGAAGTCTATGTCACTAAAAAATCTAATTCTGTCACAATCTAGTCTGTGATCCTAGGGAAGTAATTTCATTTTTCTGATATTTAGTTTCCCTATTCATATATTGAAGGAGTTGGACTGGATATTCTCTCAAAGGTCTATGAGTTCACTTTATGGTTCCATATCATAAATTAGGCAAGGTATCTTCTGATATGCTTAATTACAAGTATACAATGAATTCCCAAAGCCCTCGGTGGTTACTGTTCATTTTCGAGCCATATTTCCTTAGGCTACAAGGCTGTGCTTGATTCCAAAGGTCTGCATACTCTGCCAGGGCTTGTTATCTGCCTCTCCACTTTCACACTGCGGGAACATGGTGACCTGGGTTGTAAAACCATTTTATGTTTAAATCTCGCCTTTAGCCAACAGTGGCACAAATGCCTTCAAGAACAAGCATCCCCCAGAAATAAAGAGAGGAGGCAAATTAGAGTTTAAATGAGGAAGTGGTTTAACCAGTTGGAGGAAGAGGGAAGGATAGGATTTCTAGACCAAGAGCAAGCAGCCATGGGGAACTGAGCCATGAGGAATCACCCCAAGGGAGACAGACGACAGGCCAAGGTTAAAGCTGTGGAGTGAGGAGCAGAACAAAGAAAGTATGTGGCATCTGAGGGACATTTTCTGTATGTCTGTGATTCCTGACTATGGGGGGTAGAGTAGGGGTGGGCTGGGGGGTCGTGGTGATTAGAGCAAGAATTAGAGTCAGAAGTGAAGAGGAGAGGCCATAAGGACATTTTGCTTCTACTTTTAGGAGTAAAATAGTGGTTTGGTTCTAGGATCCAGTACCTTCTACAAATTAGAAAATTAAGTTTTAGGAGAAAAAGAGGAGAGAATAGTAATAGTGAGTAAGGGAACTGATTACAGTCAAGTAAAAGAACCTGACCACTGGGCAGTGATATTGTAAAAATGAGTGTGGCCACATATCTTAATGGATCCTATCAATTTGCAAAGAAAACAATAACTTTATTAACTGTTGAATAAGAGGATTATAATAGACTGGACTTTATTTGAGAATCTGCATATTTTTCAGAGATCCCAGGCTATTTTTCATCAAAAAAGAAGGGAAGGCAATGAGCTATAGAAAAAATGTGTGTGTGTGTGTGTGTGTGTGTGTGTGTGTGTGTGTGTGTTCTGGAATTAAAAGATCTGAGTTCAAATCCTATCTATGACATTAATTCTGTGACCTTGGGCAAATCATATTTCCATGGACTCAATTTAAAATTAGGGGAATATGACCTTTGAGTTTCCCCTTACAACTCTAGATCTAAGATACTTTGACATAGATTCTCCTGGTAAAGCTTGCAAAAGGAAGTCTGATAGATTGTGGACCTGAAGGCTAGGGTTCGTATACTGGCTCTGCCACTTACTATTTGTGTGAGTGTGGGCAAGTCACTGAATATCCCTAGGTCTCAGTTTCCTCCTCTATAAAATGAAATGGATTAAATGGCCCCAAATTCCTTATAACTTTTAGTTTCTGATCCTAAGAATCCATGCTGCTTGCCCAATGTGTAATGGAAATCTCATCATTAGGCAAAGTTAACTGCTGTTTTACCAACTTTTGAAATGACTTAAGATTGAGAAAAGGAGGTAGGCAGGTCGCAGTTAGTATAATGTGAATAAGCAAATACCCTGGCAGCTGACTGGTATCTATAGAATATGAAATGAACCCTGGGAAGGCCTTCACACCATTGGGGCGGATCCTCTGTGGGGCACTTAAGGGAGGACTCATACAAAAATCACACAAAGTGAGAACATATGGAGGAGTGCTCTTCATTGGTGGAGAACACAGATCATGTATCTACTATATACTTGAAATAAAATTCCTTCCAAGATCATCTAGTCTATTCTATCCCTGGTTTGGCCAGATTTCTTTGCCCAGATTGCCCCCATTAGATTCTTATTAAGAAAGGAATATCCTGGATTCATGTAAGTCTGAATACACTGGCAAAAATCTCCTTTCCTCACAGTACACTTCCTCATAGCCTGATTGTTTTAAATTAAGGAAACCAATTGTCATGAGTAAAATTCAAGAAAGATAGACTGAGGCACATTCTTTCTGAGCAAGATAACATTTTATTAACAAGCATGCTACCTGATGGTAGAATGGGTCAAGGGATTTGCCTCAATTAGCCACAGAGCCAGAGATGAAGACTTGACTCATTTTTATAAAGTTAGAACAAAGAACGGAATAGGGTAGGTGACGTGTTTGAGGACAACATGATTAATTACATAGCTGAGACATGGGAGACAATAGGATTGGTTGGAAGTTGGAAATGTGAGGCTAGCACAAAACAGCCCTCCTCCCTCCCTCTTATTACTAAGAAAAGTTTAATGTTTGAGTCCACCTGCAAGGTTAAAAGATAATGGGCCAGATTTCATAGGATAGCAAACCAGACATCCTTGAAGGATAGCTTGCTGGTATAGAGATGCCAGACCAGGCTCCCTAGTGTCCACCCATGTCTTCCAAGGGATAGCAGAATTCCTTGAGGCCAGAATTGAATAATGATAAACAAGAGAACTGGATTCCTAAACTTCACTCATTATAGATTGGCTGAATATCTGCACTAAATTCAGAGACAAAGAACCATGACTAGACAGTTACACGATAAAACCAATAATATGTCAATAAGATCACTAAAAAATGATATAGAATCAATTTAATCTTCTCACAATATTCTCTAGGGCTTAGACTTTTAGGCTTTTCATGTGTCTTTCATGTATTCAGTTCAAGAGATCAGGGAATTGAGTACAGACTGGTAGAATGACAATAAAGTAGAAATCCAAAGAAATGTTAAAATGAAGATTCCTCATACCTTTGTTGCACTCTCCCCTCCCTCTTACTTCCCTAATTTCCATTTACATTTATGGGCTGGGTGTCCAGAGGGTAGCTGATGTCTAGTCATGTGGGTTCTATAGAGAATCCAAAGAGGGTGTGGTTTTTTAGTGTGCTTCCCATTAACCTTCAAAATTGATTAGAAAAGGGATTAACTAAGAAGGTACAGCAAAAATAGTTGGTACAAAACAATTCCTACCCCCTCCCCACCTCAACTGGACTGTCCTCTCCCTTTGTGCACATAAAATGTCCTTAAGGAGAATGTACTCAAACTAATGCATAAACGTTATCAGGGACATGTGTAGAGAATACAGGAGGCAAAGAATTATCTTATGACTCCTGGCTTCAAAAGTTCTTTCTTCTCTTTGTAAAGTCCTTATAAAAGTTCCCCAGGTGTAGCTCTTTGTTGGTCTCAGAGACTTAGTGCCAACACAATCCCTGAAGCCACCACCATTCTTAAATAACTGTCTGTTGACCACTGCTACTGTATCTGATCACCGTTGAGACTTTCTTTTTTTTAATTAATTGATTTGTTTATTTACTTTTAGTTTACGAGATTCAGTTCCACAATCCCTTGAGTTTCAAATTTTCTCCCCTCCCTCTCACCCCACCCCCACCCCCGCCATGGCAGCGTGCAATCAAGTGTAGGATTTACACATACTTTCACATTGGACATTAGTCTGGTTGTATAGAAGGGTTGTAAACAATGGAATGAACAATGGAAAAGAAGAAACAAAACCAAACATGGAAAGAATGATAGCATGTAGACTGCTTCAGTCTCCATCTAAACTCTGTTCTTTCTAGATCTTTCTCTGAATGTAGACATCTCCTTCCATCTTGAGACTTGTAGAGTTGTCTTATAACTGTGTGTTGCTGAGAAGAGTCCAGTTTATCAAAGCTGGTCATCACACATACGATGTGTCTGTGATTGTGTACAAATTTTTCCTGGTTCCACTCTTCTCCATTGAGACTTTCAATGGAAGTTAGGGTCTTCTAAACTCATATTGTTTCTTGGGTGCTTCCCTCTCAGAATACTAATTTCGAATAGATCAAGAAAGAATGAACACAAAAGAAAGAGACCAAAATATGCCTGGGTCACATCTTTTATATGCTCACTTTTTCACTCAGACATTCTTGAATTATCAATTCTACCTGCTCCATAGATTCAAGGGAAATCAATTCCAGCTTTTTTCAAATCAAGAGCTATTTTACTAATAATCTCTTTCTAAGGTCCTTAAGATACATTTTTGAAGAAAAATAAGCAAAACTTGACAATTGAATGGATATGAGAAATGAGGGAAAGGGAAGAGTTAAGGATAGTTCCAAAGGTGGAGTACCTTTGCCTAGTCAGGGGAGTTTAGTCTGTTCCTTGTTCAACTTCTCCTACTAGATTTTGAAAATTCTATAGTCTTCAAATATCTCAGTTCTGAAGAGGATGTGAGGTCATTGCCTTCAGACAAACTATAATTGATCCAGTTTGGCAAGAGCTTCAGTCTATTTGTACTTTTGTCTCAGACAGAATCTTCTCTCTACTCTGCTAGTCCTTAGTCCAGGCCAAGTTAGCTACTAAATACTCCTGGTTACTCAAGAAACAGAATGCTTCCAATGATCTGCTTCTATGCACAAAGCTACCCATGGAAGATGAACAAATGATTGAAGGAGCATTTATTAAGCTCTTACCATGTGCTAAGCAAATACAAAATACAAAAAAAAATACAAAAGCAAAGCAGTCTCTGTGTTCAAGGAGTTTACATTCTAATTGGGGAGACAATCCACATGAGGAAGTGGTTGCCAAAGAGGGACACTTCAGTATGAAAAGTTACTAGAATGATGAGTGGGGATATAAGAGAGTCATAAGACATAGTTCATGCAGGAACAATGGCAGAGTTGATATGATCAGGATTTGTAATGGCAGATTTAGAGAACAAAAGGGTGGAGGGAAGGTGGGTTGGTGAGGTTACACTGAAGAGGAGGGAGGTAAGTGAAGCATGGTGGTTGTGCAGTTGTGGAGAGAGGTAGGAGAATGGGAAATCAGGCTGGAAGCTCTTCTGGTCTTTGATATAGGCAGCAATGTAGTTGGCAAAGCTGTGGAGGAGATGGTAGGAGAAGAGACTGTGAGGTAGAGAGAAATAAAGTCTGGATTTGGAGTCAGGAAATCTTCAGTTTGAGTCCCAGCTCTGACTATAACTTTGAGCTCGTCAGTGATTCTTTCTACTTCCAGTTTCTTCATTTGTGAAATAGGAATAACAGTACTTTTAGCCCCTGCCTCACAAGATTGTTAAAAATCTCTTTGTATACCTTCGTTTCAATTCCAAAGGCATTTATTAGGCACCTGTTGTGTGCAAGGCACTTTGTTAGGCACTAGAGATACAAAGATAAAGCAAAAAGAATCCTTGTGCTTACATTCTACTGTTTTAACATGATACATTCTAACTGAAAACACTTTAGAGATGAGAGTGAGCTCATTTTCTCCCAGTGTCTTCCCGAAGGCTTGGAACATGCAAACATTCTTTCATTTCTGCAAGTATCAGATAGGTATCTCTCACTCACCTACAAATCTTCAGCCTTTTCAAGTAGCTATAACCATCTTTTTTATTAAGTTTAATAACTGATGGCTTCTGTTTTCACATCCCAGTGCATGCTCCATCCCCTACCTCTCTGGAAATGAACCCTCCCTTATTTTAAGAAGAGAATAGATTTAGGGCACAAAAACGAGACATATATTTTTATATACAACCGCAAAGGGAATTTGTTTTACTTGACTATCCATATTTGCTACAAGAATTTTTTTTTTAGTGGGGCATAGGGTAGAAGGGAGAAAAAAATAGATTTCTGCTAATTAAAAAAGTGTGTGTGGGGGAATGCTACAGATGTTGAATGTTGCATGTACTTTCAGAGGATGTCACCATGCTATGAATTTTACTTTGTTAAACAAGACCTCAGATAACAAGGGATAATTTCTGAATGTTTGTAATATAGAAATAAAATGCCAATAAAACTTAAAAAAAATTTACATAATGACTGGATTTGACAAGGATGTGTGATTCTGACTCAGTAATTTCCATCTTTCTGCTTACTGAATGGGGATATGTTTCCTTATCTGCCCTCTAGGACCAATATTGATTTGTCAATATCTCCATGTTTGGCTTCCTTTCAGTAATCTTTTCATTTACATAGCCATCATAATTGTGCAGACTTCTGTTTGCCTCTCTGCATTGGTTCATGTAAATCTTGAATGAATGAATCATAAACATTTATTAAGTGCTTATTATATGCCAGCCATTGTGAGAAACGCTGGGTATACAAAATAAGTTAGAGTGACATTTACTTGCCTGAAAGAGCTTGCATTCTGACAAGAAAAAAGCAACATAGAATGGGGATATGGTGCTGGAAAAATGAGGGCATGAGGTACACGTGGTCTAGAAATGGCTTGGTAGTCGATTCCAAGTAAGATACAGTAAAAGTTTCACTTATTGGCATCCTGGCTTCCAGAGTCAGGGTCCAAGTTCTAGTGGTAAGATGGCAAAGAAAGCTAGAGTAAATATAGAATGGTTTGATTTACTGCACAATAATATTCCACTACAGTCAGATGCCACGATTTGTTTGACCATTGACTCATCGGTAGGCATCCATTTGGTTTCTAGTTGTTTGCTACCAAAATAACTGGTATAAATATTCTGGTATGTAATGGACCCATTGCTGTCTTTGACTTCCTTGGGGGATCGGGTGGGTGGGTTAGATATTCAGTAGTGACATTGCTGGATTAGAAAGTATGAGCTACTTAGTCTCCGTTTCCAACCAAAGTCATTTAACTCCATAACATGTCAACTTGGAATTTGGTACCAAAACAGAGAGAAGCTAATTTCCATATCCTGTAATCTCAGAAACTCTGGAAAAGAAATAAGTCCCACTACAAAACTATGACTAAGATGTTTTATATCTAACTCTCAGACATAGTATATATATATATTTAAAAATGTTTACACTTTCCCAGGATGCTTTTCCATCCTATTAGTTGAACACACACAAATATGTGGATATAAATGTATTCCATCGCCCTTCCTAGATTGTAAACTCCATAAGGATTGGGAGGGCCCATGGCTTACAGTTCTTACTCTATGGCTAGCACTGTTCTGCCCAATTAGTGAGGTGTTTAATAAGTTGTTGAATGAATGAACATCTGAGTATAGGGTTGTTTTGCCCCAGATAATAAGCTTGCTTTTAACAATGTTTAATCATATTAATTCATTATTTCCTGACTACTAGCAAATAAAACAAGACTGTTTGGCACATTTTTCTATCCCTCCCAGATGATTGCAACACCTCCTGGTTTGGTTTCTGCATTTTGAAAGGAACCATTTTCACTGTGACAGAAACTTTAATAAAAATGACTTGAGAAATGAACTTTCAAGGGCAGAAAGTTTTTCCTTTTCTCAAGAAGATAAGCTCACCCAGATGTTGACATAGAATGATTCAGGAGGAACCACTCCAGGCTGATGGGCCCTGAAAGGTTTCCTACTGCCTTCTCATTAGAAAGATGGGACATTATGGGGACAGAATGTTGCCTATATTTACCAGACATGATCATTGTATCTTCAGTCAAAAATGCATTGAAGATATTTTCAGGGTGTCTGTCCAGGGGAGGGCTTCAGAGAAATAAATCTGTGAACAAGGAAAAAAAATAGACATCTGGATGTTCAGTCTTGTTGTATTTTTAGCCTCCCATGTACTGCAGATTTGCATAGTCACTGGTAAATGGGGAAGAAGGTAAGGAACTTTTGGGGGGAGTGATGGTGTTTGTTGTCTTTCTGTAAGTTCTATCTAGGCTAGAATAGAAAATGTTTTGACTTAGGTCTAGGTAGAAAAATTGAATTTTATAGTAAGTATATACTTGTCTTGCCCCATCAAAGAACTGTCATGCATTAATCTACCTACAAAAGAATAATGCTAAAGCTAAACAAAAATTAAATTCTCAGTGCTATAATTAGAGCAGGGTAACTGGGCTTTTGCCTCTGGGTGCTAAAATTTAAAATGAGATGACAACATTTGTACTGTTTCCCTAAGGAGAAAAATTGAGTTTATCACTGAGCTTATGCAAATAATTAGTTAAAATAAGAATCCACCATATGGTGTGCTTTCTCCCCTTGGCAATTGTATCTCAGGGGAATTCTTCCTGGGTCTAGCCGTTCCTTGTGGTCTTCCTCAGCTAAAGCCTCCTAAGAATTAACCATTTAGCATTCATATATATAGTGTCTATGTACCCTAAATAATCCCTATCAATAAAAGTCGACTCAATTCCACAAACATTCATGACCATGAGATCATAGGATTTTAGAATGTAGGGGGTAACTCAGAGATCATCTAGTCTTAGCATTATGGTATCATATATTCAGAACTTAAATGGGTATTAGATATCATGGAATCCAACCTCTGCATTTTTACAGATGGAGAAACTGAGGCCTAAAGAGGTTGACTTTTCTAGCATCACACAGAGAGTAAATTTTATATATATATATCAGAACTTGAATCCTTCTTGACACCAAGTGCAATGCCCCATCTGATTCTCAATATACAGATATTCAACAAATGTTATATGTAAGACTGTCCTAGGCACTGGAGACAAAGGGAGAAAAATAAAACAATTCTATTCTCTAAAGAGTTTACAGTCTAAGTACAGAAATGCATAAGATGGAGTGTGATGGGAGTAAACAAAGGAGATCCAAAGTTCTCTTGAAAATCTTGAGAGTGAAACTACGGGATCAGATACCACCAGAGAAGGTAATGTCTGAGCAGGATCTAGAAGGAAGAAAAAGCATTTAGTAAGTGAAGTTGTGATTGGTTGAGGGAGGTTTTGAACTCAGGTCCTCTGAATCCAATTTGGTGCCTTTTCCACTATACTATGCTCATGGCATGAGCAGCAGGGAAAGACCAGGCCTGTAAGGGCTCATCTAGAGCACCAGAGGAAGAAAAATACTTTTTTTTCCATTTTAAAGAACAATTGCTGCTAATTATGTGCTAAACCCAGTTTTTTTCTATCTACTTGAAGGAGAATAAGTGTTGTCTATGAGGCAAAGTTCCAGGGATCCACCCTCTCCACCAAGGGAGCATGAGAATTCTGGGCACGTGGTAGATATCTAATAATTTTTTTTTCTGAATGAAAGAGATTGCCCCCAAGTGACTGAGGTAGCAAAGGGAGGGTATCTGAAGGGGTGAGGAGAGAGGCATGTAGAAATGAAGGTTGAAATTGGTAGGGAATGATAATACTTGAAGTGCAGACCTGGTGGCTACAGCCAGACTCTGTTTATTTTTGTAATAAACACATGCAAATCCAGGGATGCCTGAGTTCAGAAAAGGCAACTGGAAATAATTAACGAGAAATGCAATTGGTGTACCCTTCTCCTGCCTTGCTTCACTCCCTGTCCCCCACCCCCACCCCTACCCCTATTTTCATCCCCATCCCCCACTCCCATCCCCAAAGCCTATGAAATTCTGGAGACTCTGTGGTTCTTTAGTTCCTCATTTAGTTGGGGGAAAAAAGGCACAATGGAGAACACTACCTTATGTCCAACCTCAAGAGAAAGAAAGAAAAGGGAAGAAGTTCTCATTCCAGTAGCAGGAGCAAATGAAAACTACACAGGGCACTCTCACTGCAAACCACTATAATGGTTTAAGGTCTGTAATCATGTGTAAATATCATCAGTCACATATGGCAGCAATGACTTAGCCAGCCACACAGCTACCCCACTAGATTACTATTAAACCACACACACATACACACACACACACACACACACACATATATACAATCACCCCATTCCCTGAAATAACATCAAGAATGCAACTGCAGCCCACAAAAGACAGAAAGACCAGAGTGAATGATGGTATTCCCCCTTCTTTGCTTATGTCCTACAATCCACAAAGGAATTATTGGAGTCCCTTCTCTAGTCCTCTTGGCAGACAAAGTAAGGGAAATTAACATCCCAATATAAAATCGTTTTCCCCCCTCTGGGGCACAGTTCTGATCATGTTACTCTTTGTTTGAAAACATTCAGGGTCTCCCTGTTGCCTACAATCTCTACTGCCCAGTATGCAAAACTCTCTACAATTGGGCACCAACTTACTCATGTAGGTTTATATCATATTACTTCCCTTTCACATATGCTGTTTCAGTCAAACTAGACTATTAGCTGCTTCCCAACATTGTCCTTCCTGTTTTACCTCTATGTAATCATGAAGGCCATTCTTTATGCCTGGAACTCCCTTATTCCACAACTTTGACTGTTGAAAAGTTTTCTAGGATTCTAAGTCTTTCCTAATACTTAAGTAGGAAGGTCAATTCTCTTTCCTTTCATTCCTGTATCTTTTAATGTAGTGGTCCCCAGCCTTTTTGAGGACTCTTTTTGAAAGGTTAAAAATTTCATGGACACTCTAAGGAAGTAGTTGTACCATGAATATCCCTTGAATTTGAACATACTTAATGACCTATGAATTCAATACACTTTCATTTGAATCCATATTTTATTAGTAACAATAGCACCTCTATACTTAAAAAAAGTTGTGTATATATGTGAAAATATTATTTATTCACTCTAAGGAAGGTATTACAGAGCCATAGAATCTCAGAATTAGAAGGCGCATCAGAGGTCATCTAGCCCAAAACCCTTTATGTCTTTGTAATACAGCTTTGTAATGAGATAGACTACTTATAATTACTTCCTGCACTCACACACATAGGTCCATAGACCACAGGTTGAGAACCAATGTTTACTGTTCACTTATTTCACTCAGTTCCAGGTATTATCAGTTTTATGCTGACTTGTGATTTTGCCTTACCTCCAATTTAACTCAACAAAAGTAATAAATTCTTTGATTATGCTGACCCATAAAACAAAGATAAATACAAAATGGGCCTCAGTCCTATGGACCCTCTACTCCTTCTTCAGTGGCTGTGGAAAGAATACAAAAAGCAAGGGAATAGAGTACTAAGAATAACACATTTTAAACTTTGAGCTCTTGGTGCTCTCAATGTTCAGTCATTGTCCACTGAGCAACGAGTGGAATTATACTGGAGGATATGAATCATATTAATATTGACATTCTCACCATAAATGAAACCAGAAGAAAGGAGGAAGTTGCTGCTAAATAGAAGAGTGGCTTGTTGGTTCTCCTTGGAGAGACAAATAAAGGATTTCATAGAGTTTGTTTTATTGCCCACTAAAAGGCAACTAGGAACATCAGTTCATAGGGCATCTGATCACTTGCATTGTAGGATCTGTGATAAATATTTGCAAAAAGAGCACTATGAGGCCAATTGCAATTTTTGGACAAACATCTCTTGCAGATGGGGAACATTTTTATGAGAATTGAGAATATTCTACACATGCCTCTAAGACATCTTCAATAAGGGTATTAGTAGATGTGTTTGTAAGCCATGTGAAGATAAATGTAAATAAATCCACGTCTTTACCATTACGCAATTGACTGAAAGACATCAAAAACTAAGAGCTCACTTAGTGATTATTGTGTATTAACTGTTGAGTAGTTTTTGTCACTTGATTCAGAACAAAATGCTACCTTAAAGGCTTTCTCTTAGGCAGATATTCCCCACATAAATCAAAATTACTTTAGATATATCAAAAGGTATAATAATAGAGATAATTCTGGTCAATGCCCTGTTGACCATTTACATCAGGCAAGTTATGAAACATGGAGACTCATGCTTCACAAAGGTATTTGCTACTCTTGCAGAGTTGATCTAGTGCAGAAGTATTCTCTATAAATGATGAGGAATTGCTTATGGATGATGTTGTGTTGGGTCCATTAAGCCTTGGAGCATTGCAGAGTCTTGTGGAAGAGATTTGTAACTACTCAAAAGAATTATTCCTCATTATTTACAATATATTCGCCTTATTCTTTTGTCCAAATTATGACATGCAATTAGAAGTACCTTGTCCATATCTGGGATAGCATAGAAAATGGACAATGAGTTAGGCCCTGAATTAAACAAGAGGAGGCGAATAGGCTAGTTTGCTTTGGGAAATTGGAGTGATCCTTTCACAATCTCAAACTTCTCCTAGAAACCTCTGTCTTATTTTTAATGCCAATCTTCTACTTTTGTTCTGTGGTTGCAAGTTATAACAGCCTCCCAAGAGAGCCCTCAAAAACAATGAAGAGGCGCAAGGTGGGTTTGAGCAGGCTGAAATGCTTAACAAATAATGAACCACAGTATAAAGAAGTGAAATGAAAGCTGTCATCAGAGAAACATGTTATCAAAAAAGTAGATGGGATGGTCATGTGACAAGTGTGAGGGATGTGTCCTTGCTATATCAAGAGAAATTAATGAAGGCCCTCAGCACATTGAGTGGACCTCCAGTGATAAACATAGGTAAGGACATGGACAAGAGTTGCATGGGATGGGCAGACACAGAGGGCTTGCAAGTTGCATCACTGGAGGAAACTCATGTTGATAAGATCCGTTTGAAGATTTGAGTATTTACAAAGTAGTGTCCAAGATATAGATATAGAGGGCATATATTACAGTACTCCAAATGATATGTGATTTAAATGATGGTGATATTACTTCTATTGATACAAATTGCAATTTATCAGTATCTGTCCATATATACCCACGGATCTATTGTAGGAGTCTTGTCCAAAGTATTAGAATCCATCCTTATATTCCCTTCACATTGTGTTGATATGAACGGAACATGTGAGCTGTCCATTGTTACCACTCGATCTTGGGAACTGATTGGCCCATTTTTTCACTTGTCATACATTTCCCTTACTCCTGCTTAATTCTTCTTTTGTAATATGTTGCTGCTTCTTTTCCCTACCACAAGTGTTTTCATTGCTCTTTGGTGGATATAAAGACACAACCGTCTCCAACTTCTCCCCTACCCCCACCCTCAACAAGCTTACATTCTACTGGAGGGAGGGGAATACAATATGTATAAAAGTAGTAAATTTAAAAGAGAGAGAAAGAGAGAGAGAGAGAGAGAGAGAGAGAGAGAGAGAGAGAGAGAGAATTCTAAAAACTAGGAGAATCAGGAAAGATTTTGGGTGGCTAATGGCACCTTCACTGAGCATTCTAAGAATCTAGGGTGGCACAGGAGAGTGAGTATATTTAGGCAGAGGGGACAGACTGGGCAAAGGCAAAGACAGACTGGGAGATGGCATGTTGAGACTGGATTCAAGTGATATGTCTGAGTTAACCCATCTGGTGCCTGTCTTGCCTCATGTCCTATAGTTGGAAGAAAAAAAAAACTCCTCTATGTCCTGGAATAAGCTATAGGTCACAATTTGTCCTAACTAGATGGAAGGCTTTTGGAGATGAGAGAACTGATTTGTGTTTATGCTTCTTCCTTGAGGGCCTTGAACATAAAAGGGACTCAACAAATACTATCAGTAAGAATGTTAGCTTTGAAGTCAGGAGTTTTAATGTCAAGTGCTCCAGGATTTAGTAGCTGCGCGACCAATGACACCTACCAAACATCTCATATTTTTCAGTTTCTTCATCTGAAAAATGAGAAAATAATAATTGTATTACTACAACTTATGACACAATCACAGGGTTGTTTTGAGGAAAGTGTCTTGTTGTATATCTTATAGAACTATAGAAATGATGAGGATGATGACAACGTTGATGATGATGACAACTCTCGTCTTATATTTGATGAAGTTCATGTAGGAAGAGTTTTAGGAAAAGTAGTTTTTTCTTTTACTATGTTTTTATGTTTAGTGGTCAGATGGCTATTGCTCAGATGGGAAAAAATGATACTTTTCATAAAACGATATTTTAGTAAAATTTTTGAATAGAAGTTAGTGGGATATAAACTTATTTTCTGTAGAATCACTGAAAACATCTCTGGGACAAAAGACAAGACTGGGACTTTGATTTCTTCCACTAGGTCTCTATGTTTTGACAGTCTTTCATTACATATAATCTGGAGTGTGTTTATATTCATTATGATGACATTTATTTTAAAATGTTGCTCTTAAATTTTTATGGGTCAATGTTATCCCTGGGCAATTGTGGATCACGCTTTTGTCTGTGATCCTGTTTCCATTTCTGGTCCTGTTTATTTGTTGAATCTTACTGGATTTCTGGGGGTTTTTATTTGTAGTTTGGGGATGTATCACCTTAGCTTATGTAGGACAGAAAACTTCTGATGTATAATTCTGAACATTTGATCACATATTCCTAAGTAGGCACTACAATTTTGCAAAAGATAGCCGGTTAGTCAATACACATTTATTGACCACCTACTATGTACCACACACTGGTAAGCAAAAGAATATGAAGAAAGGCAAGAAACAGTCTCTATCTTTAAGGAGCTTCTAGTCGATAATATATTGCATAGTTTCTGTTATTTCCTTACAAAATCTTTATCTACCTCTAGGATGTGACATCTAATATCAATGACTTACAATGAATATCATAAAACTCTCTGCCTTTGGAAATGAATTCACAAGATATTGCCAACTGTTTGATGCTTGTCCACATATGATTGGTTTAATTTATGTAAATGTTGCCCATCAAGGATCTTTGGGTTCCATCCTTAGAAGTTAGTCATTTCATAGGGGCCATTCAGTGGTACACCAATATGAGTGATATTTGTTGTTGTTATTCATCTCCTTTTCTTTTTTCAATCGAGTTCAGATTTTTTATATCTTTTTTTTTGTTGTGACAAGCTATTTTCCTGCTATTATTTTTTTTTATAATTAATATTCTAGGGATTATTACAAGGGAACAAAATAAATACTTTTTAAATTCAATAAAGAGGGGACACCAACTCATCTTCAGTAGGGTCCCTGAAAGCTTCTTGAGGATCACTACGGCAGCAGAAAGGATGATGTCATAAGCACTTCATCTTGTTCTCATGATTTCTAAGTCCTAAGTTTTATGTTTTGAAAGTCTTTCATACCAGGTAGCTATTATCATGCTAAATATTTTTTTTTGGAGAGTCTTCAGTAGGCCCAGTACTCCATTATGTTCAATACACTTGGTACTGAGAGTATGAAAGTAATATATATGGATATGGTATGTGTCCTAGCACAGTACCCAAAACATAATTAGGGATACGGATTGGACCTATGATTTAGTTGGCATAGGGACCTCCCAAAGTAAGGAAACTCCCTCTGCCAAAAATGTAGGTCATCATTTTCTGTTCAACTTATAGGTTTAGAGACTTGCCTAAAGCACTGAGAGGTGACCTATCTAGGTTCACCCAGGCAGTATGTGTCAAAGGCAAGACTTGAACCTAGGCTTTTTTGACTTGAGGCTGGCTCTCTATGAAACTCAACTTATAATTGACAATATTTGTTGAGGATGGCTAATGTTCATGACTACAATGTTGTCAGGGAGATAAAATATACAGGAAGTAGGGAAAAGACTATATAAAGAAGTACTTAACTGTACATTAATATTCATTAGAGAATAAAATACACATACATATAAGACAGTGGCACTCAACCTGTGGGTTGCGACCCCTTTGGGGGTTGAACAACCCTTTCACAGGGGTTGCCTAAGACCATC
>CM053583.1:341071562-341139457 GCA_028627135.1 Pseudochirops cupreus
ATTAGAACTCAGGTCCTCCTGACTCCAGGGCTGGTGCTCTATTCATTGTGCCACTTCGCTGTCCTGATGATTTTTTCCTATAAGAGGAAAGGAAAGAAGAGTAGATTAATTTAAAGGGAAAACAATATCTGGGGAAAAACAATTCTATGGATCTGAGGAGCCATCATCCCTCCCGATACAGATAATAGTCACAGGGGGCTTCTTGAAATCAGTTCTTTCCTTAAAATGGGGACATTTGAAAACCTAGAGAGCAATTTTTCTGTGGCTAAGGTTGTGCTGTAATTTCACAGAGGATTTGGGAAGACAGAAGGTAAAAGGACAACAAATTGGAACCTGGAAATATTATAAAAGTTTAAAGGCCCTGGTCCAGTGTCCTGAAGGCAATGGGCACATGTCCAATGTGGTATGTCTCTGTTTAGGAATCTCTATTTGAGTGTTGTCAGAGCCCTCTACTCAATAAACTCCAGTGGCTCCCTATTGCCTCTGGGATTAAATCCAAACTCTTCTGTTTAGCTTTTAAAGTCTTTTAACAATCAGGTGCCAACTCATCTTTTCATCTTCATTGTATATTACTCCTCTTTCTACATTCTGTGATCCAGTCAAAGTGATTTTCTCTTTCTACCTCTCATACATTCCATCTCCCATCTCTGTGCCTTTGAAATACTCTTTCCCATACCTGGAATGAATTTCTTCATCCCCTTTATCTCAAAACATCTCTTTTCCTCCTAGATGTAGCTTAAGTATTGTCTTTTCTGTGAAGCTGTTCCTGATTTCTCCCACTAGTCGAGTTCTCCCTTCCTAACTATCTTGTATGAACTCTCTCTATACTTACATATGGAATTGCTGTCTTCCCTGTTACTTATATAAGCTCTTTGAGAGTAGAAGTTGTTTCATTCTCTGTATTGGTATCCCCTGACATTAGGAGGTTATCAACAATTGCTTGGTTTAATGATTGATTTATTGATTAAACTTGAGCACCTGTCATCTGCCAACTGGCCTGAACCTCTTACTCCAAACCCAGAATTCTTTTGACTTACTGGTGGTACCTCAGAATCTTGAATCTTATCACAGCTTGAATGAATCCTGGGCTTGAATCCTATCATAGCTCCAATGAATATTGCCCTGTTTTTGGGTTATGCCAATAAGTCTTACTTATTGTCTACTTCCTCAAAACAAAGGTTTTAATATTTTTGGGGGGGGGGGGTTCTACTTTCTGTCCTTGTTAAGACCAATTTCAATAAGTGATATTGTGCATCACTGGAGGCAGGAGTACCTGAGTTCAGATTGGGCCTCAGATGCTTCTTGGCTCTGTGACTCTGGGAAAGTCACTTAATGTTGTTTGCCTCAGTTTCCTTGTCTGTGAAATGAGAGGGAGAAGGAAACGGCAAAGCATTCCAGTACCTTTGCCAAGAAGACTCCAAATGGGGTCATGAAGAGTTGGACGTGACTAAAACAACTGAACAATAGCAACGATTCTTAAAATTCTCCCTATATAGAGGTTGGAAAGAATAGGTCACAGGACTTTAATTCTATACCTCAGTGGCCATTTAATGTAACCTCATCTTTTTACTGATGAGGATACTGAAGTCCAGGGAGATTGTCACTTGTGCAAGGTCACATAACATGTAAGCATCAGAGGCAGGGTTGGGACCCTTTGACTTCAGAGCACATGCCCTTTCTACTGAGCCTTGAGATTTAGAAAATGTTTCCCATCTTCCATCTGCTGCCCACTCCCTATATGACTTTGGGCAGCATGCTTCTCCTTTCTGCTCCTGTTTCTTCATCTGTTAAGGGCAGGAGCTGATCTCAAAACTCCCTGCCAGTTCTAAATTGTGTGACCAGTCTGCTCAATGCAGGATGTCTATGCTTTGTCCAACCTCCAAGGCCAGCTTCCCCCCATAGCCGACCTCTCTCTGGAAAAAGCCAGTGCCCTGCCTAAAGGCGGGGACAGACTTTGCTAGTGAAGGGACCATTTGTAAACACAAGCCTGTATCCTGCCATTGTTCTTTGAGCCAGCAATAGCTGGAGTCCAGGCCTGGGACAATGTGTCTGCCTACTGTTTCCAAATTGAGGGGTCAGAGAAAAAAAGTCTAATTGCTCCACCCTACCCATTACACCCCTCTGTACGGTCATTCCTTCCCACCCTTTTTCCCTATCTCTCCTCCAAGAGCACAGGACCCCTGAGGCCAGTCAGACACTTGACACGGGGGCTCTGGAGGGCAGTTACGTTGTGTTTTGTACACGTTTCCAGGGAGGGAACTTCTGGTCAGTGCCAGGTGTCTGGGGACCTTACCCAGTAAGCTTTGTGGAAAGAACCTGCTATTTTTCTTCTACAGGCACATAGACTGGAAAAGATCTTAGAAGGTCTAAGACCCTTGTTTTACAAATGAGGAAACTGAGGCCTAAAGAAGTGAGTGTTTTATCTAAGGTCACATAGCAATGAAACAAATATTTGTTCAGTGCAAAAGAAATAAAGTGATATATATGTCATGTCACGTATAGAGAGTAGCTAGCAGGCCAGTTCACTGGGAGCAGAAAGCATGTGGGAGGCACAATATGAAATAAGAGGAAAAATATGGGGGAGCCAGACTGTGAGGGGCTTTAAATGCCAGGTTTAGGTTTTGTCTAGAGGCCATCAGGAACCACCAAAGATCACTGGTGTGGCAGATGTAAGAGATGGTTAGATCTGTGTTTTAGGAATAGCAGTTTGACTGTTGTATGGAGGATACAATGGAGAAGGGGGAGATTAGAAGCAGGGAAATCAATTAGGAGATTACTACAATAGTCTAGGAAAGAGGTAATGAGAACCAGACTAGAACAGAAGCTATGTGAGTGGAGGGAAGTGGATTGAAGCATGGGATGTTGTGGAGGTAGGATTGATGGGGCTTTCAAGTAACTGGATATGGGCTTGAGGGAGAATGAAGAGTCAAGGATGGTTCCAAGGATTGGAAACTGGGTGATTAAGCTGTTGGTACAAGCAGAAGAAATGTGGAAGTTTGGAGAAGGGATAGATTTTTGGGGAAATGTGATGAGCTCCATTTTGGACAGATTTGACTTTGAGACACTGATAGGATGTAACTCTTCAGTATGAATGAATTGATCAGAATGTTTGCTCCAGTACGAGAAAGAATGGACAGTTGGAAATCATAGGAGATGGTGCCTAATTTGAATCTTGAAGGAAGGTAATAATTTCTGAAGTGAGAAGGGAACACATTCTAAGTATGAGGGATGGCTTATGAAAGATTATGGGGGATGGAGATGGAATACTGAGTTTGGGAAATAGCCTGTAGGTCAGTCTGGCAGGAATCCTGAGTATATGAAAGGGAAAAACCCCCAGGACATACATACTTTAGAAGCTAGTAAAAATGCCATTTTACTTGATGTTGGGGCAATCAGTCCTGATATTTGCTTATTGGAGTATTCCTAGACCATGTTTAATGAGTAAATTGGGCTTGAATTGTGGGAACACCTTGCTAATTTTCAAGGGAGAAAGGATTTGGAGTTCAGAAGATCTGGGTCAAATCCAGCCTGTGATTATATGACATGCTGATTCTGGTCCTCTCTGGTATCTTAACTCTAGGGGTATATAGTCTGCTCTAAGCACATCAGACATGGACTTCGCCCTACCCCATCTCACAACTGACTAAGCAGCTGTGAAGAAAACTGTAAGGGACACCAAAGAACCACTTGTATGAGGTTTCAGGCTACTGCGAGTTGCTTTTTGTAGGATAAATAACACTTTTGGTTATTCTTAAATTGTATTGATTTTTTGGTTAGCATGGCAAACAGAGCAAGCTTATGAGGGAGGAGTTATTGTGAAAGGGAAAGACCAAACCTAATTGGCCTCTCAGTTTCCAGTCTCTTCCTCTTCCTATCCATCTTTTACTAAAAGCAAAGATCTGTAAGAATGGTAATATCCCATTCTCACCCTTAAAACCATTCACCCCATTCAGACTTTGATGGGCTGATATAAAGAAAGTATATAGAAGTGTTTACAATTTCTTGCTCCTTTAAGAGGCTAAAGAAATGCCTCACTCGAATGGAATTGTAAGGCATCTAACCATCGTATGGCTGAAGAATCAGTACTTGCTGGTGGTTTTAAAAAGCAGGTAAGTCAAAAAGAGAGTCTTTCTCTGAGGGCAAGTCAACCCTGGCAGCTGAGAAGAGAGCAAGTTATGGAGGAAGAACCCAGCTTTTGAAGAGAATTGCTCTTCAGCATTTACCACGAACTTTTTTGAGAATTTGGGGAGGAAGGAGGTAAGGAGGAGATTTCTCTCTGTTATCCCTACCCTATTAACAACAGTGTCTCGTAGCAAAGTAACTTGTGAGTGGGAGACACTGTATGCAGGAGAGAACAGGACTAGAAAGTTTAGCTTTGCAGTCAGGTCAAGTTTTGAGAGGGAGCTAGTCCAGAATAAAGTACTCACACACTTTTTTGCTTCAGCCACATTACTCTACTTTATACTCTCCATATCCAAGATCTTATATATGCCTTTGAGTGGACTGTATCATTTATTTCTTGAATACTTTTCCTTCTTAATGTCTTCCTCTTGGGATCCCTAACTTTCTTCAAAGCTTAATTCAGGTGCTATCTCTTTTATGAGGTCTTTCCTGACCCCCCTCCCTCTTGTTAGTACTCTTTCCAGTTAAAATTTGCTTGGAATTTACTTTGTATAAACTTCACATTTTCTCATCAACATACATGGTGTGTGTGCCCAAACAGGGATGATTTCTTTTTTGTCCTTGTATCCCAAGCATCTGCTGTAATTCTCCTAGTACCTGGTATATAGAAAGTACTTACATGATTATTGAATAGAATTGAATCAAAAAGGGGTGTGAGATGCAAGGAAAGCAATCTGGGACCTGAGTGTCACAGACATCTCTTCCATAAGGATCTATGACTATGCAATTGTACTTAAGGAAGCTGAAATACTGCTTAATCTCAAGGTAGTGATGCTTGGCATGCTCTTCATTACCAAATTCATTTTGCATATGGAATAACTGACATGTAAGGAGGTAGAAAGTTAGTGGTGGAAATTCAGGGTCTAGATATTGGGTTTTAGATTATCTTTTCTATTGCCCCTGACCCACTAGTGAGAACAGTAACGACAGCTCCCATTCTATGCTGTGTTATGCCTATTCTATAGTGCTTTCATGGTCATGATCTCATGAAAGAAGTTTGCTATAATAGGAAAACAACAACAATATCAGATATTGGTATTAGAGCTCCTGAGTTCAAATCCTGACTCTACTTTTTATTTCCTGTGTAATGTTGGACAAGACGTTTTACCTTGGTGGTACTCAGCATCCTCATCAGCAAAATGAAGAGATTAGAATAGATGACATCTGCCCTTTCAGTTCTTGTGATCCTCACGACAATCTAATGGAATAGGCAGTACAAATATTATCGCTCCAGTTTTAAAGATGAAGAAATGGAGGCACTGAATGCTTAAGTAATTTGCTCAAAGTCACCCAGCTGTTGTTTCTGAGTGAGGACTTGAACCCACATCTTTCATTCAGGGAATTTTCTATTTTCCACACTTTTTCATCAAACATATAGTCACCATAAAAAGTAAATGAGAAGAAACCACATTTTCAAACAGAAGATAGCTCATGACACGTGTAGTCTCATGTTGGTTTTTTTGGACGATTTCCTAAAATTTTGAGCAGGAAGATATCTCAAAAGCCATTTAGTTCAACCCATCCTCCTTGATTTTACAGATTAGCAAAGTGAAATCTGGAGAGTTTAAATAATTTACCTACAATAATGCAGCTATTAAGTACAGAGCCAGGATTCAAATTAAGGTCCTCTGCCTCCAAACTGAGTACTCTTCCTCCTTCTGTAAGATTTAGGTACTAAATATCTCAAAGGAATTGCTTTGTAGAATCCCTTGCTACCCTGTGATAAATATGCAATGGTTCCTTTGATCCAGCAAAAACATGTATTAAGTGTTTTCCACATACCAGGAGCTATGCTAGTGGGCTGGGATATGAAGACAAAAATGAGACAATTCTTGCCTTTCCACAGCTGACATTCTTTCTTTCATCCATTGCTAATAATTCAGTCCATAAGGTCTACTTTTAGACCCATAGACTAACTTTAGACTACTTTACCAAACCCATGGTTGATTCTGGTCCCCTATGTCCAATCCAGGGTGTCAGATTAGGACCAAGGCAGACCCAGAAGTCTAGCCACTGCTGGCAGAAGAAACCATAACAACCTGGGGCAGAGTCTTAAAGCCTAGAAGGCCTTAGCAGGTGCTAGTCAGTCCCAGAGTGCTCTTTGAGGACTGAGAATCTGTCTTTCTTTGTCTTTCTTTGCTAAGCACCCTGTACTTAGTACAATGACTGATGATAATAAGTGCCCAATAAATGCTTGTTAACTGACTGAAAGCTTAAACATGAGGAGAAAAGAGAACTGTTCAATGAGTAGAAAGATAGTAGAAGCTGCCTTATCTCCCCACCCAGGCTGCCATGTGGCCATGAATACATAGCAGTCTCCAGTTCTTTTGTCCTTGTTATGGCTATTCTTTCCTGATCAAAGGTGGATGAGTATGAGATATGGAACATAGCAGTTCAACTTGGCGAGCCTTAAAAGGTTGAAAAGGCACCAGAGGTTCACTAATAGAAGTCTAGAGTAGAGTCTGCTGGTAGGCACAAATGCTTACCCTAAGGGAAAGCCAGCCCTGACACTTGTCATGTTTGACCCCAGAGCAGCACTGGAACCGAGCTATGATACCAGGTCTTACCATCAAGGGGACAAATCTTTCATAAGTTATGTCACTTCCAAAAGTGAAATTGGTGAGAGGAATACTTTGTGGCAATCAATTTAAATTTGAACCCAGCCTCTCAGGTGTATAGAAGAGAGAGTAGGACATGTTGGGGAGGATGTATTTGATATTTCAAGCCCTGTTATGTAGACAGTTCTTGATTAGTATGAATAATGAATCCCCTGAAGTGGTCACATTTGTCTTTGCCTTGAATATTTCCATTGATTGATGCTAATGGCCATATTTTACCTAATTATAACTTGAAATAGTATGGCTAGGTGGTGCAGTTGATAGAGTGCTGATCCTGGAGTCAGGAAGACCTGACAAATCTGGCTTCAAATATTTCCTAGCTATGTGACCCTGGTCAAGTCACTTAATCTCTCTTTGCCTTAGTTTCCTCATCTAAAAATGGGGATAATAATAGCACTTACCTCTCAGGATTATGGTGGGGATCAAACAAGACAATATTCATAAAACTTAACCCAATGCCTGACCCATTGTAATTGGTATATAAATGTTAGCTTTTATTAGTAATAGTATGAATTCAAATACATGTGACCACTTTAGGGGATTCATTATTTGAACTAATTGAGATCTAGCTATGTCTTCTCAGTATATATTACTTTGTAAGAGCTAATTGATGTTACCTGGTTAAATGACATTGGGGAAATAATTGCTAGTTAGATGATGCTGGGGAAATATTAACTGGCAATAATGTTGTGTGTGTGTGTGTGTGTGTGTGTGTGTGTGTGTGTGTGTGTGTGTGTGTGTGAAAATACACCAGATGGAGGTTTGTGATCTACAATACTGGAGATCATCTAATCCCTCAGGGAGTTTCTCTAGAACTCTGATAGGAGTAGTAACTTTTTGCTAACAACACAATCTACTAGTCAGAATGTGTGTTAGTAAAGTTCAGTGCCTATATGTGCTAAATACATTTTTTTGTTAAGATGAATCTCACATATATGTGTATGATTTCCTCTTCTCTTTATTGGTCACAGAATCTCACAGTTGCAAAGGTCCTCAAAGAACATTTAGTTCAATTTGAACAGGTACCAATTTGTACAAGTCCCTTCTACAGTATAGACTTTGCTGGATAGGTTTTAATGAATCAGAATCCATTGCCCTCCTGAGGACACCCATTTGATTTAAAACTAGTTGTTTTAAAGATTTTTTCTTAAATCAAGACTAAATCTCTTCATTTATAACTTCCATCCATTGTTTCCATTTCTTCCCTATGGAGTAAAGCAGGACAAGTCTAATCCTTCTTCCATATGATAATCCTTCAAACATATAACACAGTTATTATGCCCTTCCTCCTCTCTCCCACCAACTTTTTTTCCCCCAGGCTAGATATCTTTAGGTCTTTTAAATCATTCTTGTAAGGTACAGATTCAAAATCCTTCAACATCATGGTTGCCCTCCTCAGGATGCCATCTTGATAATCATTGCCTTTCCTAAAATGTGGTGCTTAGAAATGAACGTAGCACTCCAGATGTAGTTGGAAAAGAACAGAATACAGAGGGACTAGCAGATCCTTAGTCTAGATACTCTGCTTTTTAAAATAAAATCCAGGAATGTATTAGGACTCCTTTCTAGCCATACTTACACTTACTTTGGTTCTACCCCCTATTGTCCAATTTCCCTCTATCCCCATCAATTTCCTTATCTCCTCTCCCTGTTCCTCCCGCCCAATCTCCAACATCCTTACCCCAAACTTTAAAAAAGGAATCATTCTCTCCAGCTTCTTGCAAGATGAAATAACACCTTGTACATCCTCTTTTCTGCTTTGGTATGGTCAAAATTTGGTCACTTAAACCCAATTTGACCACAACAGCAAAACAAAAATAAGGAGATTTGGTGCTCACTTATTTGAATGCCATTCACATCTCATTAATTTGGAAAATAGTCTATGCCTGAGATTGTCTGAGAGCTTCAACTCATTCCTAAAATTCTAGTTTCAGTGCAGAGTTTGGGCAGTGAGAGCATAAAAGTGCCCTCTGAATATCAAATCAAACCGTAATCCTCTGCAATCCATATATGCTGGGGAATGGATTAAGGGGAGCTACTCCTTTTAGATATGCTTTTTAGTTCAGCTGTGTATTCACCCTTTCTATTCCCTTTTTGTGACTTGCATTCCCATTGCATTGCAACTCAACTAAACCAGCTCTGTGTTTGAAACACATGGATCCTATAAATCCTACCCTCACTTGGGTCACTTGCTAGCCAAAAGCCTGGGATGTTTTGGAGGGGAGAGCAGAAGGGGTCTATCCTCTGGTGCTGTTTCACTGACAGTGAGGGACTGTTGTCCAGACCCCTGGGAATAACCCAAATCATCATGAGGATAAAGTAAATAATCCCTCTCCATAACTGCTTGAAAGCTAGGCATGAAGCCATTTCTATCCCTCTCCTCTTAACTCTGAGGAGCTCAGATGG
Organism: Pseudochirops cupreus; assembly: GCA_028627135.1. Classification (NCBI taxonomy): domain Eukaryota; kingdom Metazoa; phylum Chordata; class Mammalia; order Diprotodontia; family Pseudocheiridae; genus Pseudochirops; species Pseudochirops cupreus. The sequence continues at coordinate 341,080,769 of CM053583.1, forward strand.
GCCATTGGTTTCTGTTCATGAGTGTGACAATCAATTATTACTTTGTTTAGTTAGCATGCAGTGATAACACCTGTTGCTTCTCCTTTCACCCTCCTCTTCCCCTTTTTTCCTTTTTTTTCATTTTATGTTAGTGCCTATTTTGATAGTTCATGGGAATGGATCTAAATGGACAAGGAAGGACAGCAGGCCCTTGGTTATAAAACACTAGTATCTGGTTCTTCTTCTATCCTTAGGTTGTTCAATGATCATCCTGTAGGGTATATTGGTTAGGGAAACTTCATATAATAACTCTGAATCTTTGAGAACAGCTGACTCTCAAAAGAAGGAGCAATGGAAAGAGGGCTGGTCTGGGGAATCAAAAGATCTGTTAGAATCCTGACTACGTGACTTTCTCTTTAGCTGTGTGACTTTGGCCAAGTCACCTGATCTCTCTGAGCCTAGGTTTTTCACTGAGAAAACTATAAAATAGATACAATAATACCTACATGATCTAACTCACAGTGTGTTGTGAAGATCAAATGAAGTAAAATATGTGGCTATAAAGTGCTATATAATTGAGAGCTCTAATCAGTAATAGTAGCAGGAATAATGAGAGTTTGGAGTGATATTGGGGCAGGTAGGTGGAGCAGTAGATAGAGGGCTGGACCTGGGGTCAGGAAGACCTGAGTTCAAACCTGGCCTTACATACTTCCCAGCTGTGTGGCCCTAGGATCCAGCATTCCTCAATCTTAGCTGTCGGGGCTCTGCTTCTAACCTATGAGCTTACACACCAGTGAGAGGGCACATCAGCAGCATTCTGGGAAATGTTTGACAACTGATTTTCCAAGGGAAAAAATGTGTACTTTTCAAGTTTTAGTTTTAGGTTAAATTTGCATTATTAGTATTTTCTCCATCATTTTCTTAAGTCTAGACAAGCAGCAAAATAAAAAATCAAGCCCTGATTTCTAGCATTGGTTGATTTCTGAGGTACAGATGCTCACACTGATAATTGAACTATTGGCTCTCCTGGGCTGGTATGAGTTGGGGCACCCCTAGGCTACATGCCCTAATTACAAAGGAGTTCCTCCATTTGCTCATTTAGTATGTGGGAAGCTGGGAGGACGAAGTGTGTGATAGCTTTTTTCCAAATTTTCCTGTTTCTACTGAGGACCCCTATCAGGTTCACCTCCTTGGTATATCAGGCTTCAACTCCTTACTCTCCATCATCAGACATGTCAAATTGGTTGCCAAGTATTGTGGATTGTTGCTGTTGTTCAGTCATGTCTGACTCTTTGTGACCTCATGGACCATATTGTCCATGGGTTTTCTTGGCAAAGATACTGGAGTGGTTTGCCATTTCCTTCTCTGGTGATTAAAGTAAACAGAAGTTAAGTGACTTGTGCAGGGTCACATAGCTAATGGCTGAGGTCAGATTTGAATTCAAGTCTTTCTGACGCTAGATCCAGCACTCTCTCCACTGCACCACCTAGCTGACTCCTGATCCTACCTCCACAAACTCTCCCCAATCCCTCCCCTTGTACCCATTCACAGAGCCACCCCCCTATCTCTAGCTTTCATCTTCCTCCACCCAGCCTCTTATGCTACCTTCCTAATTGTTCTCTCTCTCCAATCCATCTATCACACAGCTGCTAAAGTGATCTTCCTAAAACCCAAGTCTAGCTGTGTCACTTTCTTGCTTGATGTACCCTGGTGGCTCTCTCTCACCTTTAGGGTCAAATGCAAACCCCCTGGCATTCGAAGTCTTTCACCACCTGTCTCCAACCTTATTTCTAGGTTTGTTTTTTCCCCATTATGCACTTTACAGTCTAGAAACACTGGCCTCCTTCCTATTCTTCACCCTCTGTGGCCTAACCAAATTCAACTCCTTGCTGTTCCATAAAGAAGGGAACACAATCTTCTGTCTACATTCCTTTATTCAGTCTGTCCTCCATACCTGGATTTTGCTCCCTTTTAACCCCTGGCTTCTTAGAAGGCCTGGCTTCATTTAAAGTTTACCTCAAATGTCTTCTTCTATATGAGTCCTTTCCTTATCTCCCCTGCTGATCCCTTCTCCCCAAATTATCTGGTATATATATTGCATCTGTTTTGTATGTACTTAGATTGTCTGTACTCACATATGTATGTCATGCACTGGTTGTCCTTAGAATTTAAGATCCACCCCAGCTTCAGTGTTCTCTTCCCAACAACATACTGCCACTGTCCCTGCTATGGAGCAGAGCACGTCATACCCTTGATTCTTTGAATAAGTCAGTGATTATTTTCCTTTACTCTTTTGCTGAATGACACTTCCTTCAACATAAATTATATAATTTTCTACTAATAAAATACATATATTTCTACTCTATGGATTGTCTTTTTTGTGAGAAAATGAAAATTAAGTGTGATGAGTCTCATTGGTACATAAAAACAACAACACCAACAATAATAAAACGATAGCTAACGATTGTGCAATGCTTATTATGTGCCAGGCCCTGTGCTAAGTACCTTACAATTATTGTTTGATCCTCACAACAACCCTGGAAAGTAGGTGCTGTCATTATCCCTCTGTTACAGATGGGGAAACTGAGGCAGACAGAGCTTAAGTAACTTGCCCAGGGTCACACTAATACAGTGGTTCTCAACCTTCCTAATGCCGTATGTGGGCGTATCTGCATGTGGGCGGACCTGCCTGGAGATTGGATAGAGGAGCCATGTCTCGGTTCCTAAGACCATCAGAAATACCTGTTTCTGATGGTCTTAGGTGACCCCTGTGACTCCTGTGAAAGGGTTGTTCAACCCCCAAAGAGGTCACGACCCACAGGTTGAGAACCGCTGCACAGGTATGTATCAGAGACCAGATTTGATCTTAGGTCTTCCTGACTCCAGGCCCAGCAATCTATTCCTTGTACCACAAAAGGAGCCAAATAGATAAATCTAAACCAGAAATGATGGTAACCTGATGACCATACTCTTAAGAGTCAGGCTCATTTCCTTATGATGAGGAAATCATAAAACATTTTGCTACATTAAGGTGACAGGCGAACCAAGAATAGTGACATATGTGTAAGGAGAAAGCAGCAGCCTTGGCCCAGGGGATTGACGTCCAGTGTTGGCACAAGAAAGACTTGGATTCAAGTCCTGTCTTTGACCCATCTTAGCAGTATGATCATGGTCAAGTCTTTTAACCTCTAAGTACCCCATGACAACTCTCTAGGGTCACACATTGCAGAAGAAATTCAGCTCTACATGTGGTGGAGAGATTTTCCACACTAGGATTTCCTCACTTGTAGGCTCTCCAAAAACCAATAAATAAACTCAGAGGAATGTAGATTTGGAGCTGGATGAGACTTTAAGGGCTATCTAGTCCAATTCTCTCATTTTATAGATGAGGAAATGAGGCCCAAAGTGACTTGTCAAGAAGTCACACAGATAGTAAATAGTAGAACTAAGATTTGAAGTCAACTCCAGTAATTCCAAATCCAATGCACTTCCCATGGCACTAACACTATAGAGCGGACTTGGGACAAAGCACATTTTGAAAACAAACTATATGTGAAGACAGAGTGATTAGATCTATGATTTCCTTGAAATCGGTAACTCAACTGATGGTGGAGAAACTACTAATGCAAGTGTAATGGGGGTCTGGTGCCTGCCCTAGATGGCATCTTCCATGTAGATGACGTGTCCTAGGTAGTCTGAGTATGTTTTATACTCCCATTAGACCAGTCAGCAACTTCTCTGCAATTTATAGTCTTAGAAAGTTGCTATCTGTGTCAAAGGCAGGATTTGAACCCAAGAATTCTTGGGTTTGAGGTCACAACACCACATAGACTTTTGCTTGGCTGGTCAAATCTTTGCTTTGCTAATTGCCACGAAGATTAGAAAGTAATTAAGTAGAGATACATATAAGTCAGAAATGATTATCACATTTGTTAATTAGAGTTCTAAGAATGCTTTTATTGACAGCTTGATACTCATTTTAAAATTCTTCCTGTCTGTCAGTACATGAAAATGCACTGGAACTTTCCTCAGCGTGTGTGAATTTTGCCATCTTGCATTTCTCAGGAGGAACTCACACTCAGCTAATTTTTTTGACATGGTCATGGAACCAAAAAGTCATTTTCCAGCTGGACGGGATCTTAGCAAGCATTAGCTCGATTCCCAATTCATTGCACTACAACAACCAAGGCACTGGATTTTACCTAAACTATTATTTATCTTTCACCTCCAAAAAGGATGAATTAGACTGTTTAGTAAATTTGTTAATTGCTCTTCTTTGCTGTGAAGATAAGTTGGGAGACTCTCCACACTAATGAAACCACAGGTTTGGTTAAAAAAAAAAGTCTGGTTTAAAACTGAAAATGAAAGTCTGCTTGCTTTAGAAACTACATTAGCTCCTTCCATAGCTGCTAAGTAGGAATATAGAAAAATTCATATTTGTGGCAAATCTGAATGAATTGCACTTTGTTCTATTGTTAAGTATAAAAACAACTAGAATGTATTATACTGAGTGTTTACAGAAATTTCTATCTTTTTCTCTATTTCTTCCTTTTCATTATTGTTCAGTGGTTTCAGTTGTGCCCAGCTCTTCGTGACCCCACTTGGGGTTCTCTTGGCAAAGGTAATTGGAGTGGCTTGCCATTTCCTTGTCCAACTCATTTTATAGATGGAGAAACTGAGGCAAACAGGCCAGGGTCACACAGCTAGTAGTAAATGTCTTAGGCTGGATTTGAACTCAGGTCTTCCTGACTCCAGGCCAAGCACTCTACCCACTGTGCCACCTAGCTGCCCCATTTCTACCTTTAGATACATCTAATTAATTTAGTTCTTGAATGAATCTGTAATCTGATCAATCAAGCATTTATTAAATGTCTCCTAGGTGTCACATACTATTTTAGATTCTGGGGATACAGATACAAAAATGATCCAATCCCTGCCCTCAAGTGGTCTATATTCTATTAGAAGAGTGTAACCTCTTCACAGACAAATAAATACACAATACATAAGAATAAATTTAAAAAAAATCTTTTTTTTTTTTTGGCAAGGCACTAACAACTGAGGGAATTGGGAAAAGCTCTAAGGGCATGGCATTTGAACTGAGCCTTGAAGAGAGCTGGGGATTCCTAGAGGCAGGAGTGAGGAGGAATGTGGCCATGCCTTCCAATGTTAAAATCCAATTCACTAAGCCCTTCTTAAGCAGTTGCTACAACCCAGCCGCTGAGCAAGATGCTGGGGGATACAGTCAAAAATGTCAAAGTCTTTACCTTTAAAAAGTTTCTATTCTAATTTTAAGGTATAAAAAGCAAGCAGAGTAGAAAATATAAATTGAGGAAGGGAGAGAAAAGATCCAATAACTAAGGTGCATCAGGAAAAGCTTCTCTTGTAAGGTAGTACATGAGCTGAACCTTGGAGGAAATTAGGGATTCCAAGAGAAGGAAATGAGGAGATAACTCATTGGCCTGAGCAAGGGCAGGAGGTAGAAAGCTGGTTTCATGAATAGCCAGTAGACCCATTTGTTAGAGAGTGAAATCTCATTGGGAAGTTATTCTAGATCCAGATAGTAAAATGAAGACTAAGAGACAATAGGGAGATAATGAAGTTTCTTGAGCAGGTGAATGATGTGGTCAGGAGGCTTTAGGAGGATTATTTGGGCAGCTGTGTGGAGGACATATCAGAGAAGTGGAGTCTCTGGAAGCTGCTGTTCAACAGATCAGTGGTTGAAGTAATGAAAGTCATGTGGTCATGGTCATGTGAATGGTGAGAATGAGACATGTGAGAGGTGTTGTGGAGGCAGAATTGACAATACTAAACAATAGATTCAAGATGGAGATGCTTAGGTAGCACAATGAAACCATTCATACTTTATCAACTTTTGGGACTCTTGCCCCTATCTTTCCTGTAAATCCTCCGGGGTGGGGGTGGGGTGAGGCCATCCTCTAGATATTATTGCAATATTGTCTTTCTTGCTATTACTAACAAAGGGATGAAGGATATCAGGGTCCAAAAGGCTACATCTAACAAGATGAAATTTGATAGGGATAAACACAAAATTTTGTACTTCAGTGAAAGAAATTGCCTTCACAAGCATAAGACAAGTCTTGAGGGAAAGGACTATCTTCTGTCTCTTTTGTATCCCCACAACTTAGCATAGTACTCTGTACATAGTAGGTGTCTTAATAACTTTATTGACTCACTAACATGAATAGCCAATAGATATTCTAAACAAAACAAACACTAAACATCCGGGGGTGGCTTTAGTGAATGGCTAGCTCAATATGAGTCATGTGGCAGACAGAAAAGCTTATGTGAGCTGGGAAAGACCTTCATTTAGAAAGGCCAAGGCTACCCATTGTATCCTGGGCCATTGTCACTTGTCTTGAGGTTTTGTTTTGTTTTTTTTTGCCATTGGACTCTGCTGACTGTAAGAGAGAATGAGGCTTCCAATGTTGTGCAGAAGCTCTGCCTCACTTAAATTCAATTCATGCAGAAGTCAAGACATCTCTCATTAACCCTGTGATGTCATCGGCCCTCTTTGAGAAGGAAGGACAAGCAACAGTAACAACAACAATGCACTTTTTTGGTGATGTTGGGCTGCATTGAGAGGTGCAACTTCCAGGACTAGGAGAGGATCTCCTCCTCTCTCTAAAGTTACCAATGATCACTTAATTGCCAAATATAATAATATTTTTTCCCATCCTTTTTGACCTGCTTTCTGTATTCAGCACTGTTGTCTTCCTGAATATTCTCCTTAATCTGGTCTTTTATGACACTGCTTCCCAAATTCTCCTTCTACCTCTCTAGACATTTCTCAGTGTTGTACCTTTTAGACTACTTTAGATTCACTCGTGTTTAGTCTTGTGGTTTCCTCTGTCAGCATACTTATGTGTAGGGATATGTTCATTTGTTGCATTTTTAAGGTAGCTCTGTTCCCACTGGCTTTCTTCCCCTCACTTCTAATCCCCTCTTGTTATTTGATATTCTCTGTTTCTCTCCTCTCCTTCAGCTAATCCTGTTTCTTAGTTTTTATATTTCATCATTTGCATTCCTTTCCAGAAAAGATTTCTCTCTTTCTCTTCATGATCCATCTTCTCTTTCTGTTTACTCTAGACCTCATTCTCTGGTTTGTGAACTCTATAATTATCTGGTTTCTCTCTTTTCTCTAGATTCTTCAAGCTATCAAAACTCCCAAGGTATCTCTATTCTAGGTTCTCTCCTCAGAGTGCTTTCTGCAGCTGCCTGGGTGGACTTGCCTCAAGGATTCCACTTTTCTGTTGTGCTTCATTTCCAGTACAAAGACAATTATTGAAGGTGTCAGAAAGAATATTGCCCCATGGCAGGGTCCCTCCCCTACCAGGTTCCTGATTATGTACCCTCTCTCATTGACTTTTTTCCTTCTTCTATGTTTGTCTAGAAATCTTTCTGTGTCCATGCTCTTTTGCTCCTAAACATGCCAGTTATTCCCAGGAGTTCCAACTTTCCCCATCCCAAGACTTTTCAAACCAAATTGCTTGGACTTCAACCAATAGTAAAGTCCTCATCTCCCTTCATTAACCATCTCTCTTTACTCATAAGATTCCACTCATTATCAGTGGAATCCCCTCCCACCTCCAAAGAGAGGCCTCCTTTCTTTTTCCCTCCTTCCCAATCTTTTCCCTCTCCTCTTCACCCGCTCCCTTATAGGCTCTTCTCTTTCTGAGATCACAGAGATCACTCCCACTCCTTGCTAGTTCTTGAGTTGATCCTGATGCATCACTCCTCTCTTTTTCCCTGCTCCCCTCCTTACCTTTTGTATACCCTCCCATAATGTAGTGTACAGACCCATAAAAGAAACATTCACCTGTAAACAAGATGCTGCCAGGTTCTGTCCATGATAAGCCCTGTCCCCCTCTTCACTGTCACCTCTACCAGATTTCTGTCTTCACCCTTCACCGACTCCTTGTGTACCTATAGAAAGAAGTTGCTTCCTGGTCCCTGTTAATAATCTGTTGCTATAGCTATTGTTACTATTATTTTTATTTATTCCTCCTGCATTTCTGTTGTTTGGGGTGTTGGAGAAGCAAAGAATGTCTTCAGTTCTATTTTTTTCCTGTTAGAAATGTTTCAAATTCTTCTTTATTATTGAACCTTCATTTTTTATCCTGCATGGTAGAGCTTAAATTTGCAGGAGGAGTCCCCCTGGGCTGCATCCTGAGCTCCTTTGTTCTTTGGAACACATTATTCCCTTCCCTCCTTCTTTTTCTAGTGGGTTTGGAAATAGTTTTGTACCATTCAAATGCCCTTTCCTTTGTATTACTTTTCTCCTAATGGCTTGCAGAACTTGTTTCTGAATTGAATAGCTAAATTTGACTACTATGTATCTTGGAGTTTATAGACTTGGGTTTTCTCTGGAGGTGATCTGTGAATTCTATTGGAATGTCATTTTCTGTGTGTAGAAGCTCTGGGAGTTCTCTTCTATTATTTTCCTTCGTTGTAAGTATTGAGGGTATTTTTTTTTTGTCCTGTATGTTCTTCTGGGAGACCTCTGATCTTTAGATTGTTTCTACACATTCTGCCTTCAAGTTCAGTATGTTTTGCTTGCACAGTGAACATATTTTCTTTTAATGTTATTGTTTTTTGTTTCTCTCCTTCTAGGTTTTTTCTTCACTTTTGTGTATTTGCATTCCCAATCTCTTTTGTTTTTGTTCTCTCTTCCTTTTTTTTTTTGGTGAATCCTTATATTTTGGATTCATGTTATTCTATTCTGTTCATTATTTTTGCTGTTGAGGACATAAATTATGCTGCCACAGAATCATTTCTCTTTCATACCACTCAGGAGTAGTGTGCTGTGGTTCCATATTCTCCTCAAATTCTACCAGGTCCTTTGTTACATCAGGTGTTGGATTGTTTTCCTTCTCCTCTTCCCCTCAGTATTTATTCACAAATGCATGAACTTATTTCCTAGATCTGGAGGTCATATTTCTTTCTGTTGTTACTAATTTTCTTATTGATTTTTCTGTTCATGTTGAAGGTCTTCGAGTTTTCTTCTTCCTGAAATCTTTCAGTCACTTTTCTCCCTTATTTGTTTGTTTGTTTTTATCACTCACTTCCTGACTCTCTCCTCTCTGAAGGATTTCAGAGAGATGAAAAATAGGTCTATGGGTTGATAATTATTAGTTTCCTCTTCATGAATTTTTCCCCCCAACAGTAATACCATTTTATAGTGCCCCTTCTCTTTCAGATATTCTGAGAGTTAATCCTCCAGTACCCTCAAATTTATGTTGCCTCTAACATGGATTTCCTTTGCGTATACTTTTCATGATGCAACAACTTTTTCAGACATTGTCTTCTTTGGAGTAATTTTTATTTTTATTCTCTCCCTCTCTCTTCCTCTCTTCTCCATATACAATATACATATGTGTACATATCTGTATCTATATGTGTGCACATTTATATAATATAGGATATCAACATCCAAGTCCAAATGCATTGATAAAGAAAATATTTTGCTATAGAATCTGTTCTATTTTTCATGTGTTTGTTGTCTTCTAATTTATCCTTGAATATGAGGATGATCTCATACCCAACCTCTTGCAAACTTGTTTCTCCCTTTACTGCTTGCTGTTATATCACATCATACTACTTCTCCATACTGCAAATCTGCAAATAAGTTTATATTCTAAACTGGTGTGGCACTTGGGCACCATGTCTCACTGTTTTGCAAGGGGATCAAATGTTGACTGCCTGAGGCTGTGGCAGTTGGTTTACATTAGCTAAATTTTGGTTAAGAAATAATGATAGTTCATACTGATGTCTTTTCCTTCTTTTATTTTTATCTTATTCTTAGGCTTCAATGGTTTTACTTCATAGGTTTCTTTGGAGCTCTTGTAATCCCAGCCTGTATCATCTTATCCTTATTCTTTCTTCCAATTTGGTAAGGATTTTGATCTTTTCTCTAAAAAGTCAATGGTCTGACTGTACACAGACAGCTGATTCGGAAATGACTACCACATTGGTAACCAGTCATTTCCTGTCTGTTAAGATACAGTCAATTTCACTTTTTTTGATGTCGTTCAGAGCTCCTCATATCCTGTGCCTTCTGGAGCTGCAATTTAAATACATATACATGTACACACACATACATATGTAAAATTTATAAAATGCAAAACTATGCATGCATACATATAAATACACATGTATGTATACATACATATGTAGATAACATAATACACATGTACATATAACCCATACAAACATATGTATGTATTCACACACACACAAACATATCCATGAAGAGTAGATTTTAAAAAATCTACCTCTCAATGAAATAGTTTTAACACACGGATTCAGTGTCTCATATTTTTACTTCCTCATATGCAAGCTTCCCTCTAATAAAAAATGCAGGGGAAAAAAATCCACATAAGAATGGAAAACACTTTACATTCAAAATATTTTGGCATTTGAAGACATTTCTGTTTTATGACATTTTTGGAGGTTTGATCACAGAGAAGGGCAAGTCTTGGTTTTGGCCCATAGAGCGGCAGCACACTTCTGTTCCAGTTTATTTTTAGACCAGCTAATGTTTTCCCCATCTGGAGAGCAGAAATGTGGGCTATATTGACTCCATTCCTTCATGAGATTCCCCAATCACCAATCAAAAGAGAGACGTGAGGAACTAGGATGTTCAGCAGAGCTGGGCTGGCGGCTACTGCTTCTTGCAAGAGCTACATCCAGCTCTTTAACTCTTGAGATCTTTCTCTTGGCAGTTCTCATTTTTATGGTAAGGCATATTTTTCACTTTTAAGATTGTGATTGCTTTCTTCAAGTTAACATGTGGAACCAATAGTTTGACTTCTCTGGATTTCATTTTTTTCTTTTCTGGAGAGGAAGAGGTTGGGTTAAATGATATCTTGGACTCCTTATTTGCATCAGTATACATATGTATTTGAATGAACTCATCTATATAATAGAGGGACACCTGCACAATGGGGGTAGTAATACTTGTACTACCTGTCTCACAAGCTTGTTGGTGGAGAAGGAGCTTATGAACCTTAGAACTAGATAGAAATGTAAACTTTTCCTAGATTGACAGTTGAAAGGGAACAGAGGCTATCTGGTCTAACAGTTTACAGATGAGGAAACAGAGGCCCAGAGAAGGTAAGTGGCTTATTGAAGTCCTACCTGCAATGAAGATAGAACAATGATTTGAAGGCAGGTTCTTTGAATTCAAATTTGGCCTTCTTTCCACTTCGCTTCATTACGCTGTGGGATCATGCAAGACTTTCCAGTTTAGATGAGCTCAACAGAAGAATCTGTGATGATTCTCCATCTTGCCTTTCTTCTAAGTCTCTGCTGTCATGGAAATAGCATTGAGGATCAGAAACTATGCGTTGGGATCTTCATTTTTCTACTTATTCCCTGCATGACCTGATGCAAACCTTTCCATTTGTTAGAGGAAGAAGTTGGTCAAGATGACCTCTAAGGTCACTGATGGGTTTCAGTCCTGTGAGTCTGTTCCTCACTCAGTTAATAATGGTACTACTAATGATGGTGATAGTGATGGTAATAGATTGTGTTTATATAACACATTAAGGTTTACAAAGTTCTAGATAGGTATACACATATACATCTATGCATATGCACACACCCACATATACATATGTATTCTAATAAGCACACACATACATATATACATGTATACATATATGTATGTGTATGTACACATAGGCTCTGATTTGATCCTCACAACTGTGGGAGGTACGTACTGTTATTATCCCCATTTTACAGAAGCTGAGAGAAGTCAGATTTTCAAGCTAGTAAGTATCTAAGGTGAAATTTGAATTCTGTCTTCCTAACTCCAAGTCCAGCTGAAGAGTTGATCTCGAATGATCAATGTGAGTATCTGCATCTTGGAAACTGACAAACTACAAATTAGGCATGTATTTCTTGCTCTGTAAATTTTTGAGACTTAATAAAGTGTTAATAATATAGATTAAACTTAAAAGTGTGTCTTAAGGTACATCCTTCTTTTCTTTTCTCTCTTTTTTTCTTTTCTGGAGTGATGTTGTTAAATATTCACCAGCTTGTTCTTGGGAAGGTGTATGACAACCAGAAAGGCTGGAAGAGTTCAATAAACAAAGGAGTTTATTTTTAATTCTGTAGGTAATGGGGAGATATCTATTCGAGCTCCTTGAGTAGGGTGGTAAACTGCTCAGACATAGAAAGGCTAAAGGACTTATCAGCAAGCATTTAAAAATATTAAAAGATTTTTTTTAAAAAGGGACTAAACCCTGGTCTTCCTTACTTGGGATCCAGCTAAGAGTATGCTAAAGCCAGCCCAGGAAAGCTAATTGTTAAATTTGTCAGTGTGAGTATTTATATTTGGAAATCAGCAAATGCTACAATTCAGGGCTTACGTTATTATTCTGTTGATTGCTTAGGCTTAAGAAAATGATGGAGCAAATGTTAATAATGCTCATTTAACTTAAGTGCATCATGTATACACTGCCCCCCCCAAACTGGTTCTTAAACATTTACCAGCCCACCCCAGGCCTAAGAGCTGGTTGTTAAACATTTACCAGTCCACTCCTGGACCTAGCACTCTAGTTGGTTTACACAGATTTCCACAGAATAATCCTCTTTTCAGCTACTGATATTTTCTGAAAAAAGTTATCTTTTGGCATGGGAAGAGCTTGTTGCTACTCTCAGCCTTTTGAAGATGGAGTTGGAGAAATTCAGAAGTATAGGTAGCCTGTTTGGAGTCATGTAGAGCATTCTGTGTGGTTGTCTGTGTTTTCAGTACAATTTCCTGTGTTTGCTTTCTGGATTATAGCTACAAAGTCCTATGCTGATAGTAAAATGCTTTATCGATGCTCGTCTTTCCTTCTGTGCTCTGAAGGAGTTCCTGAAAATTGAGCTCATTAAAAACTTAGCTATGGTCAGATTCATTTCTTTGGATCTCAGTAAGAGTAGGGTGAAGACCTTCAAAGGGAAGCATAGAATTGAGCCAATTATCCAAATAACTGAAGTCAAGAAACCTGCCAAGGTAACCTTAATTATCTGAGGATTTTAGAGTTGGTGCCATAGGAGAGAAGTAAAATCAATAAAAATTGACATGGTAAGGGCTGAAAGTCTTTATTTTGAAAGACAGAAGACTGCTTTGGTTATAAAGCCACTACCTGTCATTGTCAGCTCCAAGCCTGAGCAAGTGTCTACAAGAGTTAGGCTAGGAGTAAATGGTCCTTTAGTCAGTGGAGATGTTGGATAATGTAACAAAGAGGATATCAAAGATAAGAATTATAGTATTGGAACATTAGAATGGAATAGACCTTGGAAATGATCCAAGTTGTCATATTACAGATGAGAATACTGAGGCACAACGAGCAGAAATGATCTGTTCAAGGTCACTCTGGTAGTAAGTAGCAGAGAGTCAAGTTGGAATTAGAACTCATGTTTTAAAATGTTCAGTTCCATTGTTTTTTCCCAGTTATTTCCCCCCCCCCCCCATTTCCTTGACCTCAGGATCATAACCCCTTATTCTCAGATCACCTCCACCTTCCATTTCTGTAACCATGATCAAATTATCTCTCCTATTGTTACTGCAAGGGATATGTTCATTTAATGTCCTATGGCTCCCACTCGCCATTCTTGTAACTTTCTGGACCAAAGCATCCCTTGGGGATACCAGTACTCTAGGTATATTGTTTCCTTCTATTAGAATGTCTTAGTTTTTGAATTGGTATATTTAGCACTTAGTAGATAGTATTAGGCACATAATATGAATGCTTTTAAATTCAATCAGTATACCATAAAGGACTGATGAAAGAGAAGACAGACTACGGGCAACATCTTTTGCTTAGGTCTAAAAATCGCTGTAGGCAAAAGTCTTCTAGATCTTTTTTTTATTTTAAATATCCCAAACATCTATATTTTTTAGCCTAAAATATTTAAGTTCTTTATTCCATTTTGTGTTTTGTAGGCATAATCATTGGGCTCTCTCTGTAATTGGTTGGGCACCTGGAAGAGGAGAGGTTTAATAAATATATTTTTACAAAGTACCTATTAAGTGAAAGGTACCATTACAGGAGCTGGGAATCCAAAGATGGATACTACATGGAGTCTTTTCCCAAGAAGTCTATCATCTAACAAAGATAAGGCATTTGGACAAATAATTATGCCACAGGTGAGAATGAGAGAGGTCAAAAGTAAAAGTAGGCTAAGTGGTCTGAGAAATTTTGGGAGTGATACATTATACAACTGGTGCTCACAGTCATGAAGACTTCATGCCATAGTTCATTTTACTTCCTCCCCTCAACACTACCCCACCCTTGCCCCTTGCCCTCCTCCCATGGCCCTCCTCCCAAACAAGCATGGTACAGTGGAATGGCTACTAGTTCTGGAGTCACAGAATTTGAGTTCAGATTCTACGGAGACTCCATGGGCTTCATTTTATTCATCTTTAAAATGAAGATACTGGATCAGTATTCTGATATACCTTCCATTTTTGTATCTGTGATCCTATGACTTTATGAATTCTTTCCCCCCAAAGCTAGGAAGAGTATAGAATACAGCAATTCAGAGAAGGGATCTAAGACCAGACCAGATTAGCATGCTGGCACCACTGCTTTCTAGCGCATGCACTACATAGACATACAGTGGGACGTTAGAATACAGTTTGTGGCCTTACCCTTACATACTGACCCTTTCAGACCAGGGCTTAATGTAGTGCCTGACTCCTCATTTGTGCCCAGGCTTATAAACAGATGGGAAGCAGAAGAATAGTTCTCATTTACAGTCATGTGTGTATGAACAGGCCCAGGTATTCACCTCCCCTCTTTATCCTCACACCCACACCTTGTCAATGACAATGTTGGCCCTGTGTGACTTGATCTTCTGAAAGGACTTTTTTTCTTTCTTCAATATATAGTCAGAAGCTTGTATACAGTGACTTCATGGTATGTTATTATGCAGATAATGTTGGGAACAAATGAAGCTAACATGAGATCATTCCCCCCCCCCCCCCCCCAAGGAACGAGGAAGGTATTTTCAAAGGCAAAGCAGGACAGGATAGCCAAACCTGGGCATTCCTAGAGTGATTAACACAAGAGCTCAGAAATCCAGCATCTGCAATGACAATGGGGCTCTATCCCTTTGTATGGAACTTTATAAACTATAAAACACTTTCATACATCTTATTTCATTAGATTCACACAACATTCCTGTGAGGTACACCAAGCAGATACTATTATGCTCATTTTTTCAAAAAATATTTCAATCAAAAATATTCATCCAATACCTACTTTGTGCTAGAACTGGCAAATACAAAAATGAGATAGTGCTTAACCTAAAGGGGTTTCCATTCTATTAGAGAAATATAACACATTCACTGATAAATAAATACAGCTTATATACAAAAGAATACATATGAAGAAGATGAGGTTAAGAAAAATTAAATTTCTGGCTTACACACATGCCAGAGTAGGTTCATGAAATTACATCTGTTGTTTCCAAGTCCATTTCATGTTCTACTACCCTACTCTGCCAGTCAAATCCTTTTCCTTTAAATTTTTATTTATTTAAATTTTAATGTATGGAATAGGATAAACATTTCCATAACATTGTATAATAAAATAAATGATTACATGAAACTGCAAATCTATTATTTATAACTTGCTATTCCTTTTAAAGTTATCATGTAAAATTTCCCGCATTTTTTCTCTTGTTTTCCTTCCCTTGCTCCCACCCTTCCCTAGAGATGGCTACCATTAGACACAAATATGTATATATACATGTAAACACCCAAATCTCTGAAAGTAGGAATTTCTGTCTCACCTTTGGAGCTTTGTGGTATCCTACATTTTCTGTCACATAAGAGTCTACCTGAGAGGCAAGAAGTATAAGTAGCCCGCTTTGGAGTCAGAAAGACTTAGGTTTAAGCTTTATGGCGCCTATTGATCATGTGACTCTGGCTAGCCCATTAACTTTCCCTTAGTGACTCTCACTCTCTTAAGCTGTAGAACAGTTTTCTATGTGCATTGGCAGAGGAGTTTTCCTCTGGAGGAGTTCCCTACACCAGAGATATCAGAGGTCTAAATTCCCTTTTCCCCACAAAGAAGGTTGCCTGAATATATTGGTGATAAATGCAAACCTGGTAGGCAAACCTGAAAAAGAATCTGGGAAGGCCTGACCAATTTTCTTAACACAGAGGTGAGAAAGGAAGTCTAGCAATCTTGAATAATTTTTTTTTTCAAATGGGTCACCATTAAGTCCTTAGTGGGAGCCATCAAGGTATAATGGAAAGAGAATTGGATTAGGAGATAGGATATCTGGACTCAATGATAATTGTTATTGTAGTCATATAGTTGAACGTCAGATGGCTTATAATAATAACTATATTATCTAACATTTTATAGTTTTCAAATATTTTTCATGTAAATTTTCTTATTTCCTTTGATCTAGAGATCCTACTGCTAGGAATATACCCCAAGAAGGAATAGTATTGATCAGAGGAAAAAGCTGAGCAAATTGTGGGCTGTTAATGTAGTTGAATCAAATTGTGCCATTAGGAAATGATAAATATAAGGAATTTAGGGAAACATGGGGAGACTCAAATGAATAATTACAACAAATATAAATCCCTTCCCCTCCCACCCATGTGGTTCATCTCATATTAAATAAACAATATTACCTTTAGAGGACAAATGAAGAGGAAGTCTTAGTAGAGATGTGGGGCTATATAGACACCTACTTACTATGAGCTAGGCTCATTGTCTGATTAGGTGCTAGTAGTTCCAAAGTGACAGGGGAGCCTCATTTTAAAAATAATTGCATCTCAAATGGCAGCTGAGATTGAAAAATGGGCTCTTTATCCCACCGTCTAATAAGCAGCATTACAGGAATTAGAAAGTGGGTGATTTACTTCTACACTTGTGTTTGCTAGAGACAGGTGGTGGTAGCCTTCTTTTCATGGGTTTGCAGTTCTTTTCTTGGGAACCAGAAATTTGTTGTTTGACAGTCACTTTTGTTTGGGGCATCAAAGTCTGTTGCCATGGAAACAGTAAAGGTGTTGTTGCAAATCCTTACTCTCCATCTGGATTGCAACAAGGATCAGATTGTGTTAGTAAGCTGGTGTTCACAGAAACCATTAATGATTAAAGGGACAACCAAAAATATCACTCCTCAAATTAAAAACAAGCATTTCACAATTTTGTTCTTTAAGAACCCAGCAAGACATTTATTTTTTTCATTTCTACCCAAATAAGAATTAAGACCTCATTTCTCAAAATAACCCCGATGCTATATGCAAATTGCAAGAATATCCTAGCATTATTTTGGATCAAATGCATCCATCTTGTCCTCATATGTGTACTTTTGTCCCTGCTTTTAAAGGGCCAGCAAAAGACAAATTTGAAACACAGATCATGGAATTTTGTATAAAAGTTATGAGAGAGAATTATCATCAGGCCACCAAAAGGTAGGGAAATGGTGAAGTTAGTGATAAATATGGAGCCAGATAAATTTCCAGAGAGTACAAACAGTAACAAAACAAAAAGTAACCCTGTTCAAAAATAAACACAGCCAGCAGAGGCAGAGACCAGGAAGTGGTTTTATGATATTGACCCTGGCAAGGGCGGACTGGCATATTTAGCAACCTGGGGAATTTTGTTGTGGGTTGAGTAGGGGGAGAGGGATAGGGACTGGGGCTCAGCCACATGTCTGAACACCTGTCAGAATTGGAGTTGGCACTGTCATGCCAGGTTGCCTGTGCTTGGTTCCAGATTCTCAGGAACCATCCAAAGGATTTCCCATAATCCATAGGAGACTGGTCCTTGGCCTCTGCTCCTGCTACCAGCCCTGACACCTATTTCTACCCTCCCTCTTCTTTCAGGACTTGATTAACTGTTACTGTTCCTTACTCTGCTTTCCTCTGGTTTTATTCCAGGACTGAGATACATTATATCCCTTTTTAAAGGGTGACTCCCACTGGGTCAATTAAAATATCAGAATGAGAAACGATTTTAGAGGTTAGAATGTTTAAGCCTTTACAACAGCAAAAAGACATGTGGGAGTAAGTAAATTGGATGTAGTGAATTTGGGTAGGCTCAACTCATTTTAGACCAGTGAAGTTTACCCTACTAATGAGTTTTCAGTTAAAAGAGCTAATTGAAATCCTGCTTTCTTCCTGCCTTGTTGTTGGTATGACATCCACGGGATATATGTAAAAAATGGGTAAAATAATAAGCTAAGGAAAAGCCACCAATAATTTAAGAAAAATTTATTCAATATCTACTGTGTTCAGAGCACTGTGCTAGGTCATGGGGTACCACACAGGTCTCTGCCTACATTGAGTTCAAATGAACACATACACATAGTCATAGTATGCAATATTACATAATGTGTCTACATTAGAGAGGTGTACACAAAATGAAATATGGTGTCTTGGTGTGGGGGTAGGAGGTAAGGTCATAATTAACTGGGAAGACCAGGGAAAGCTTCATGATGAAGTGATCTTTGAATTGGGTGTCAGAGGATTGATTGGAATTAAAGAGGGTGGAAGATGGGGTGAAGTTGATGTTCTAGGCATAAGGAATGATGCAAGCAAAGGCAAGGTGACTGAAAAGTGTGGGATGTGTTGGGGTAGTCTAATTTGTCTAGAGGATAAAGTAAAGTGGAAAGAAGCAATATGAGATGAAGCTGGAAAAATACAGAGACATCAGATAGTAGGAGCCCTTGAATGCTAGGGGAAGGAGTTTGAATTTTACTGTCTAAGAAATAGGCAACCATTGCAATATTAAAACCAGAGAATTGAGGTTACTAGATCTACATACAGGAAGATAAGTCTATCAGTATTGTAAAACGTGGTTTGGAGTGGGAGACAATAGAGATAGGAATGACTTTTAGGAGATTATTGTAGTAGTCCAGCCAGGTGATCCAAGCTATCGGAGAATCCTATCTTAGGATCATAGAGGGGAGGGAATGGGAGGAAACAATAGAATTAACAGTACTTGGTAACTCATTAAAAGTTACTATGAGAGGTGAGAGAGAAGGAAGAGTAAAGGGTAACCCCAAGCTTTCAGATGTGGAAGGTTGAGCTCCATAGACAAAAAAAAGTCCCTATAAAAGAAGGGTGGTGCTGTAGACAAGAACAGCAAAGTAAAAAAGAGGACAGGGATTTTGGGGGAAGATCAAAGATTCAGCTTTAGACAAATTACATTTGAGGTGTTGGTAGGAAATCCACATATTGATGTCCTCCAGAGGCTGTTGAAGATTTAAATATGGAACTTTTTATAAGAAAGGTCCAAGTTCAAGAAACAGATCTGGGGCTCATCTGGACCTAGATGATAGTTGAAACCATGGGACTTAAATAGAATTATTAAGGGAAAGAGTGTAAGAAAGTAGAAATGTGAAAGGAAAATGAATGAATGTAAAGTACGACAAAAGTGTAGAAGGGTGAATGGGACCAGTGAAGGGAGAGAGATTGGCAATGCATGATAGAAACTCTGTGGTTGCTTGAGTAAGGTCTTGGGAGAGAAAGGGAATAGCATCAATGACACAGGATTAGCCTTAGGAAGGAGGGAAGATAAATCTTATTTTGAAATAGAAGGGAAAGGGGCAGTTAGGTGGCAATGGATGGAACAACCAGCCTTGGAGTCAGGAGGACCTGAGTTAAAATTCCACCTTAGACATTTACTATCTGTGTGACCCTGGGTAAGTCACTTAATACCAATTGCCTCCAAAATAAAAAAAAAAAGAAGGGAAAGGGTGATAATGCCAAGAAGGCATCAGGGAGCTCCTATCAAATTACCTCAATGTTTTAATTGAAGTAAGACACTAAGTCCTTGTGTTGGAGTCTGGGGAGTGGTCTGGGGCTCAAAAAGAAATGCCAACAATCTGCAACAATTTGGACCAAAATTTAAAGTCACAGTATTCATCTCCTTGAAATGTCCTGGTTTGACTAATACTTATCTTTAAAAGTCACCTTAAAATGTTTTTTAATTCTCCCTCTTTTCTAGCTTCTTCTCAGTTGCCTACAAATATGCTTAGGTCTCACCAGTTACAGAAAAACTTTTCCGGTCCCTATACCATTGCAGTATCTTACTGGCTTACATATTTCTTTCACTTCCAAATTTCTTGAAATTTGCCCTCATTACCTTCACTTTCTAAACATTTATTCTCTTTACAATCCCTAGAAATCCATTATCCAGTCCAAATATTCTCTCTGAAACTGTTCTCTCAAAGATCACCAGTAACCTACTAAACCCAATATTTTTTTCCCCATTCTAGGCACATCCTTCTTGCCCTTCCTGCACCAGCTGCCACTGTTTACCAGTCTGTAGCATCTGGACCATGGAGAGGTCTTCAAGGATTCTTGACTGACATGTTCCCCTGGGTAAGAGAGTATCCAGTTTTTATCTTTTTTTAACCTTCTATTATTTTAAAACTCAAGTCCCATTGTTCTCTTTCGATGCAAAGGGTCTCCTCTGAGTGGTTATGGTAATATTTCCCTTTTTAGTATTGTTGGAGAGGGGTTGAAGAAGGGAGCAAAGAAAAGATGTGGGTGAGTTGAAGCAAAAAAGAGATGCTGAAACATGTTTTGACCCTGTATTATATAGCCATGTGTATTTTGTAACATTTGAAGTTCCACATAAACAGGGCTTAAGGGATGCTCTGACTAGGTCCCTACAGTGTTGCATAATCTTAAAGCTAGAAGAGGCTATAGAAAACAAAGAAAAGTGACTATTAAAAAAGAAAATCAGCTTTCTTTAACTTACTAAATGTTTTCTTCTCCTATATGCCTGGAGATCATTATAGATGAGTAAAACCGCAAAGTTCAAGATTTGAGGTAGGTTTAGATAAACATCTCAAAAAGTTGAATGTGCATGGGATGCTTTCCATCTTGTTGAGGTTGTCAAGATCATACTGTTTATAGAGTCATAGAAGGGTCCTCAGAGGCCATCTAACCCAATCCCTATATTGTACAAAGGCAGAAACAGAGGCCTAGGGAATTTAAATGACTCATCCAAAATCACACAGGAAGTGTTGGAGGCAAGATTTGAACCCAGGCCCTCTCACCCCAGAGCCAGTACTCTTTCCACTGCTTAAAAGACTTGACCAAAGGCTCACAGTTCCTTCTCCCTCCATGCTTGGGAAACTGGCATTGACAAGCAAAGCAAGGAGGACCCTGGTCCAGATTTCCAGCTGTTTGAAGCCTCCACCCTTGTCCTGAGCCAATCTTGCCCATCCATTTTTAAGGACTGAAAATATCTGGCAACCCTTTTCTTCTGCCTTTCTCTCTACTTCCTGATTCCAGCACAGAATACTGCCAAAATCTATCCTGACAGAGGCTGTTTTATTTCCCGCCAGGATTAGAGGCCAAAGTGCCAGAAATCTCACAAGGAAGTCTGTTTCCACGAGATCTTTGGCTCAATTTTAAACACTCGACAGGTTGGAATACCTCCCATTATACATTTGGATTTTGAGATGTTTGTACGAACCTACCTCAGACCTTGAACTTTAGGGGTATCCTCATCCACTCAATCTCCAGGAATATAGAAGCAAAACAGTTGGGAAAGAAAAATGCGAATGAATCCATAGTTGATTTAATGGGGGAAGAAGGAGAAGAGATATGATTCTCTTCAGCCAGGATTCCTCAGAGAGACAACACTCAGTAAGGGGGATTAGGGATGGATTTCTTCATGGCAGAGAGGTTTGGATTCCATAGTGTGAATACTGAAAGGCCATCTTGCCTCTGATCAGCAGATGCACGAAGTGTATATTGTCAATAATCATCTGAAAATGTCATGGAGTTATGAGATTTCAACGCTCACCACCCCCCCCCCTTCTCTTTTTAAAACGCAGCTGTGATTTGGGGGCTAGCCTCCTCGGAATCTCCATTTGAAATTGGCAGAATTGGTGTCGCTGAGGACTCCTCTCATGTCCTGTCACATTTCCATGTGAACAAATCTCATTTCACTGATGACGCCTGTCAAGTTTCACTTCGTTGCAGAGATTTTTCAGTGAGCTCTGTCTTTAATAAAGGGGAGAAAGGGGGGGGCGGGTAAGAGCTGGAACTACTAATTTGGTTTCTTTAAAAGGCATGTATTTTCATGCACATTAAATCCATCTGTTTGTGAAATGTATGCTTTTCTACAGGGTGTAATTTGATAAAACCCAAAAGAACTTGGAGCTCCAAACTGGAAGCTGAAATAGACAAAGTGGCTGGGAATTTCACTAAAGTGTATGGGATGGGGGAGGGGGAATCTACCAAATAATATTTTTAGGATGCCAAAAATGGTAAAAATAGCCATGATGGAAATAGAATAGTGCTCCTAGTGCAACATTCATTCATTCAGCAAGCATGTATTAAACACATATATTAAGATGCCAAACATTGTGCTAGGCACTGGGTATCTTTCCAAAGAGAGAAGGAGACAAATATTTTCTAAGCACCTACTGCGTGCTAAGCATTGTGCTAAATACTTAAGCAATAAGTTATTTGTTATCTCATTTGATATCCACCGCAATCCCTGGAGGTTATTATCCCCATTTTGCATTTCAGGAAACTGAGGCAGGTAAAAGTTAAGTGATTTGCCCAGGATCATACATCCAGGAAGTACCTAAAGCTAAATTTGAACTCGGGTCTTCCTGACTCCAGGCCCAGTGCTCTATTCATTGTGCCGCCAGCTTCCTCTGACAAAAATGAAAGCATTTTCTTCCTCCAGAGCTTACATGCACATAGATAAATGAATATAAGTATATATAAGTTAGGTACAAATTAGCATCCAGGAGAATATACACTTCTAGAGAACAAGGACTGTTTCATTATGGGGAATTTATATCTTCAACCTGGCCCATAGTAAATGCTTAATAAATGTTTGTTGAATTGAATTGACTTTGTCTCTCAAATTATTAAAATTAATATTAATAGCCAACATTTATATAGAGCCTATTGTATACCAGGTACTGTGCCTAGTACTTTACAATTATTATCTAATTTGGTTCACGAAACAAGCCTGTGAGGTACGGTTTGACAGATGAGGGAACTGAGGCAGAGGTTAAATGCCTTCCTCAGGGTCACACAGCTTGTAAGGGAGTGAGGCTAGATTTGAATTCAGGTCCTCCTAACTCTAGGCCTGGCATTCTATTCACATTGCCACCCAGCTGCCCCTCCCTTCCCTCCATTCATAAAATGCTGGATCCAGAAAACATCTTAAAGATCCCTTGGTTCAACCTGCTCATTTCGATGAGGAGGAAATGGATGCAGGAACTGTGTCACATCATATTAAATTAGCTCATCAATAAGTCTTTGTTAAGGCTCATGCCCAGTCTCCAAAGAATATGGCAAAAAGACCTCAGAGTTAGGAGACTCAAATGCAGAAGATTTTAGATTTGGAGCCAGAAGGGAACTTAGAAGTTATTTAGTCCCATCTTCCCTGTTTTATATGCAGGAAAATCAGGTCTAGACAGGTGGAATAGTAGGTGGGAAGTAACAGAACAGAAACTTGAACCTAACTCAAATTTTGTTCCATTTTCCCTGCATCATGATAAATCCAGCCTCCTAGACAAATCTCTTGAGTCACTTCTGATGAGCTCCTTCGTCTTTCTGGCTTATGGTTTCTTCACCTCTAAAATGAAAGAGTAACCTAAGGTCTTGCCAGCTCTGAAAGTCAAAGATCCATGTCTGGATATGAAGCAGGAGTGGAACCAGTCATAAAATTTTGCTGTTGGTTTCTCTTATTAAAAAGGAATGGACTTGTTTTACCCTAAGGACCATGGGACCTTTCCATATGACTTACCATTGAAACCTTCCATATCTGCTGTCTCCCCCATGGAATATGAGCTACATGAGAAGAGGAGCTGTCTTGTTTGTATGCCCAGCACTGTGCTTTGCTCATAGTAAAGTACTTAATAGTACAATGGTCAGCTAGATGTGATAGAATATTGGGCCTGAAGTTAGGAAGACTCATCTTCCTGAGTTCAAATCTGGCCTCAGACACTTACTAGCTATGTGACTCTGGGCAAGTCACTTAATCCTGTTTGCCTCAGTTTCCTCATCTGTAAAATGAGCTGGAGAAGGAAATGGCAAACCACTCCAGTATCTTTGCCAAGAAAACCCCAAATGGGGTCATGAAGAGTTGGACGTGACTGAAATGACTGAACAACAACAAAAAATAGCTTAATAAAATGAT
The DNA here is from genome assembly GCA_028627135.1 of Pseudochirops cupreus. Taxonomy (NCBI): domain Eukaryota; kingdom Metazoa; phylum Chordata; class Mammalia; order Diprotodontia; family Pseudocheiridae; genus Pseudochirops; species Pseudochirops cupreus. Next base: position 341,104,912 of record CM053583.1, read on the forward strand.
TCGTTCATTCATTTTAAAAGAAAGGGAAGAGAAGGGGGAAGGGAACAAGTATTTAGCAAATGATATATATATGTATATATATGTATAGATATGTGTATATCTATCTATCTATCTATCTATCTATCTATCTATCTATCTATCTACACAGAAGCACAGTTCTAGCATATAATAGACCTTAATAATGCTTGTTTTTTTTCCCTTATTGAAACTGAATTAATAAAATTTTAAGTCTTGCCAACACTCCAACATATTCTAAGAAAGTCTAGATGTTTTAGAGTGATACTGGTAACTTAAATTTTATTTCGTTTAATGGTAATTTTTTGTCGTTGTGAAAAACACATTTCTTTTCACCAATGCACCTTAAATAATTGATACTTTTTTCCTCATCTAAACATCAATCAATCAATCCATCCAATGAATTAACAAGCATTTGCTAAGTGCCTACTGTTCCAGATGTTAAGCTAGGCAATGGAGATACCAAGACAAAAAAAAAAGTGGTTCCTACAGTAGGAAAAGGGAGTGATCAGAATTTAGAAATTTAGGTCAGTTATAGATTTTTGTAACCCACCAGTCTTGAAAAATCAAGTTTTTCATAATTGTGACATTGGGGAAAAGTTCTTAAACTCTCCAAAACTTAGGCAACTCCCTATCTACTAAGTTATAATTGGGTTTTAATCACCCTCAAAGGAGAGAGTTCTAATAGCAAAATCACAGATTCTTGCCAAACTGACATATCTCAATAACAGCTGCACCTCTCTGTCTCTTTACTTTGTTTGACCTGTCTGGACCCCAGCTTTATAGACTATAAAATTTTAGAATTAGGAACGTGTGTGTTTGTCTTTTGTTTTTGAAGAGGACCATGACATCACAGAATGGTAACATGACTTGCAATGGACTTGGATTTTAGGGAGGGAGGGCTGTGCAGGGTCACCATCCTCACTTTCTCCTCCAGAGCCATCTGGGTCCAGAGGCCTAACATTCATCAGGATGACAAGAGATGGCCCAGGATGCAAGGGAGATCCTGGCCCTTTTAGGCTAAAGTATTTTCAGGTTCTCACTTTGAGTGAGGTAACCCACATTCAGTGAATAGGCCTCTTTAAGAAGTGAGTCAAGGGATGGCCCCTTTAATAGAAAAAAAATTGCACTGACGGGGAAAGATCCTCATAGCTGCTGGTCAAAAGAGAGACAGTTACTATGTGCTAGGAGGCAGGGACCTATTGTTGTCCAATCTATGAACTCCAGAGTGAACTGGGTTTTACAGCTTGGTAGAATTAGCAGCACCCTTAAAGACAACCGAGGCTAACCCTCTCCTTTTACAAATAAGAAAATTGAGGTCTAAAGAGCTTGAGATCACATGGGTAGACAGTATTAGAGTTAGGACTAGAACCCTCAAATCTTCTGATTCATTGTTCCCTACTTTCCCCACTCTTTCATTTGTTTTTGCTGGAAAAAGGAAAAAAAATTTTTTTGAACTTAATTATATCTCTTGCTATCACTAAAAAGCCCGGAGACTCCTTGGCTATGTTTTTGGTGTTATAACCTCTCCTGAAGAGTAAGACATCAATAGGAGTAGTGTGAGAAACTTCATAGTATGAATGAGTTTTCATCAAAGTACAAACTACATGGGAGCAATGACAGGTGCAGAAAGTTGATACAAGTTGTGTTAAAAGTCAATGTTGAGTGGAAGAATAAGGGATGTGACTATTCGTCATAACAGAACAACATCTTGGATGAGGAGCTACATGAGAATAGACCATCCACTTCTCTATATAGTGGCTTTGTGCCGTCATAGTCTGTGCCGAGATCTCCAGCTATATGGGAACCATTGTTCTCTGAATGGTACCTTGTACTTCCTTCCTTATATTTTAAATTTGCTGCTCTGTTTATCTTTTTACTCCATCTGGCAAAGATTCTGTTTTTTTTTTTGGAAGGGGCATTTCTCAACTCAAAGCACACTTACTTTCTCTGGGGAGGGCTCTTCTGTCCTACTGATTTTTTAAAAATTACCATGACAATTGCCTTGACTACTCACACCCAGGAACTCCATCCCAGAGAGTGGTTGGGAATCTCAGAGATTGAGAACTGAATGGGAATATAGAAGTCAGAGGCCAACTCTGATAAGGAAACATGCTCAGGGAGGCTAATGACTTCCTCTATGTTATGCAGGCAATAAGTAGGGTAAAGAACCTACCAAGGAGTTGGTCTTCAATTCTAGAATTGCTGACTCCATATCCAATGATCTTTCCACTAACAAGTACTGTCTTATTTTATTTTCTTAGTTTCCAATGTTTTCATTCAGTCACATGAATTCAGCCCATTTCTGGGCCCAGTCTAATTTCATCTGGCCATTCAAGAAGTGTCCATCCAGCCTAAGCTAATGCACTCTTGAGCACAGAAGACTAAAAATAATAACTCACATTTATGTCGTAATTTACAGCATACAAAGTCCTTTATTAACAACCCTCTTAGTAGGTAGTGTGGCTATAATCCTTAATTAGCAGAAGAAACTAATACTCAGAGAGGTTTTCTGCAGACCTTATAATCATATAGCCTCGAAGTATGCAGGGGCCTGAGTTTGTCTAGTCCAATGTGATCCTGAACAGGCTTACAATACTTCTGGAAAGTGGATGTCTAGTATCCATCTGATATGGAGTAATGGGTAACTCACCACCTTTCATAGCAAATCATTCCACTTTCATGTAATTCAAATCCCTAGGAAGTTTTCCTAAGAACCAGCTGAAATTTGCCTTTCTGTCCACTTTGCCTGGCATTTGTTGTACCTTTTGGAGCCAAGAAAAGAAAATCTCTTTTATATAACAACTTTTAAAATACTTGAAGGAATTTCCATACCTCCCTTAAGTCTTATTTTGTTGTTGTTGAGTCATTCAGTCATGTCTGACTCTTTGTAACCCCATAGACCATAGAACAGGAGGCACTTCCATCTTCCACTGTCTCTCGAAGTCTGTCCAAGCTCATGTTTGTTGTTTCTGTGACACTATCTTTCCAGCTCATCCTCTGTAGTCCCTGTCTCCTTTCGGCCTCAATCTTTGCCAACATCAGGGTATTTCCCAATTGAGTTTTATCTTCTCATTATGTGACCAAAGCATTTAAGCTCCAACTTCAGTATTTGACCTTCCAATGAATAGTCTGAATTAATTTCTTTAAGCATTAACCGATTTGATTTCCTTGTTGTCCAAGGGACTCTTAAAATTCTTCTCCTGTTTGAAGGTGTCAATTCTGTAGTGCTCAGCTTTCCTTAAAATCCAACTCTCACAGACATATATTACTAATGGAAAAACCATAGTTTGACTATGCGGATTTTTGTTGGCAAGGTAATGTCTCTATTTTTTAGTATGCTGTCCAGATTTGCCATAGCTTTCCTAAGGAACAAGTGTCTTTTAATTTCATGGCTGTCATTTTTGTGATTATACCCCAGTACTGCTTTTCTCACCCTTTTATTGACTGTGAGGGCTACTCCATTTCTTCTAAGTGATTCTTGCTGACAGTAGTATATGTAATAATCACATGAATCAAATTCACCCATTCCTGTCCACTTAAGTTTACTGATACCTAAGATGTCCATGTTTAATCTTTCCATCTCCTGTTTGATCACATCCAGCTTACCTTGGTTCATAGATCTTCCATTGCAGGTTCCCATGCAATATTGATCTTTACAGTATGGAATTTCTCTTTCATCACCACACAAATCTGCAGCTGAGCTTCCTTTTGCCTTTGGCCCAGCTGCTTCATTCTTTCTGGAGCTAATTAGGGTCGTCCTCTGCTCTTCCTTACCAAAAGTTGTTGCTCACCTTTCGACTTTGAGGGGCTTATTTTCTGGTGTTGTATATTTAAAACATTTTAATACTGTCTCTGGGGTTTCCTGGCAAAGATACTGGGGAGGTTTGCCATTTCCTTCTCCAGTGGATCACTTTTTCTCAGAACTCTCCACTATGACCTGTCCATCTTGGGTAACCCTCTATGGCATAGCTCATAGTTTCTTTGAGCTACACAAGTCCTCTGGCATAACAAGGCAGTGATCCAGGAGGGGCCTTTTTAAGTCTTATTTACTCAAGGTTAAATATCCCCAATTGTTTCATTACAATTTCATGTATGACATGGTTTCAAGTCCCTTCACCATCTTCCAGACATATTTCAATTTGTCAATGATCTGCCTAAAATGTAACTCTCAGAACTAAATAATCCATGATTCGACCAGGACAAAGTAATAATGGACAATTTCTTCCCCCTTATTTAGATATTATACCTCTATTAAAGTAGCCTGAAAGGCCATTCACCTTTTGGGTGCCATGACACACAGTTAAATCATGTTGAACCAATAGTCCACTAAAATCCAAGATTCTTTTTTCACATAACTTGTTATCTCGTCATACCTTCTCCATACTTGTACAAACTTTTTGGGGGACAGTCTGGTCTAGATTTATATTTATTGCTTTAAACTTCATTTCACTAGAGGCAGTCCCTAGTTCTGGCCAGATAATGGTTTTTTGGAATCCTAATTGCTATATAATATGTTAGCTCTCCCTTTCAGTTTCGTGTCACCTGCAAATTTGATAAGAATGCCTTCAATTCCTTCATCTAAATCACTGATAAAAGGGTGAAAAAGTCCTTGATAAAGAATAGATTTCTAGGATATTCCTCTATAGACCTACCTCTAGGTAGATATGGATATGATCATTGCTCTTAGAACCCAGTCATCCAACCAGTTCGGAATCCATTGGTCTCTACTATCCTCCAGGCTATACTTTTTTATGTTGTCTACTTATGGATATCATGATCTAGGTCAATAAATATTTATGATCAGGTTCCCATGGGCTTTACTGCACTCATAGTTTATCCCAGTGCCTTTGCCTCCTTCCAAGATGGTAGGATAGAAACTGTCAGAATACATCTCACAAAGGGAATGTATGCTCGTCTGCCTTTTTGGGCCTTTTGTTATGGTTTCTTCTTCTCAGTGATGTGCCTGGTGTTCAGAGAATGTGAGGTCTGAGGTATTGTTTTTTCTAGATCATTTAATGAAGCATGGTGGAGGAGGTAATGTACTCACAGGTAGTAGTGGCTCCTGGATCTGAGGTTTCCAGATCTGGTCCATAATCTGGGCCAGGAATGCACAACAACCATTCCCCCCTGGGCTTGGGTTTATCTGTTAAAAAAAAAAAAAAAAAGCAAATGCTGGGGCAAAACTCTTTTCATTAGAACAAACTGCTTCCAACTAGATCACATTTGTTTGGTTTATGAGTTTCTGGCCAATTTAGATTACCCTTTCAGATCTACTTCTCTCAGATATCCTTTGTCTCTGTGGTCTTTGATTTTTTTCTGATTTTAAAATTTCTAGCTTCTACTAGCTAAATTATTCTTATGATGACTCATACTACTACCTCCAATCTGAAGCTTTGCTTTGTGTCCACAGTTTATCTGACTAATAGGTGCTTTTCCCTGATTATAAGTTCTCTTACCTTCATTTTCCCAGCATTCCTTATTCTTTAGTACTTTCCTCCAATGAGGCAGTATTTATAAATAGCCAATTATGGAGTTATTCACAGACAGGCCCATACAGGAAGGGAACATAATAACTCATGTTTCCATGACATTTTACAGTTTACAAATTACTTTCCTTATAACAATTCTATGCATTTCTTCTAGAAAAAGTATTTCTCTTTTAATAAATGTGGCACAGAGAATTAGCTCATATCACATGGTGAGTGCCAGATACAGGATCTGAACCCAAACCTCTGTCTACTACACATTCCAGGTGTTAGGCAGACTCAAGAAATAATATAAAATGTTTTGAGAATAAGCGGGCAATCCATAACATCATAGAGCTATAGCATTTTAGAGTTGGAAGGTACCCAAGAGAACATGTCAGAGCTGGATGTTAAAAGTCACTCTGTCCAAAGATTGAAGCAGATAAAAAGAGGGTAAATAGCAGCTAATGTAACAAACCACAGGCAGATTAGTTCAAGAATCAAAGACAGAAAGAGAGAAGGCAGATACCAGATCTAAGAATCAGGTCAGAAGTCTATAGAAAAGATCTGTCTTTGGGGCTAAAGCTAGGGTGAGGAACTCGGGGGAGCAGGGGTTCATAAATGGGGAAATCAGGGACATAGATAGGTCGGAATGGACACGGTGGAGTCTGAAAGAGCTGCTAGATCAATGTGTTCCAGTCTATTTCTAGTTTTTAGGTTCATTCCCCACTTCATTCTACTGTGACTAGAGATCTTCAGTGGGTCATTTGACCTAGTCCCCATACTCAATGCAGGAATCCCTTTCTACAATGTCCCAGAGAGGATTCACTCAGATTGGTGGATAATAATGATGGGTATGAGATAAAGTGGAGGTGTAGTCAGTCAACTAACATGCCTTCATTAAAGGCCTGCTTGTTATGTTCCAGGTACTATGCTAGGAGTTGAGAATGCAAAGGCAAAAATAAAGTAGTTCTTCTCCTCAAGGAGCTTATATTCTTTTTGGCAGATACTTGCTGTACTTATGGATAGCTGAGTGGCACAGTGGATAGAATGCTAGATCTGGAGTCAGGAAGACTCATTTTCTTGAGTTCAAATCTAGCTTCAGACTTGCTGTGTGACCCTGGGTAAGTCACTCAACCCTGTTTGCTTCAGTCTGATCATTTGTAAAACATGCCAGAGAAGGAAATGGCAAACCACTCTAGTATCTTTGCCAAGAAAACCTCAAATGGGGGTCACAAACAGTCTGAAACAATTGAATAATAACATTTTGGGGATGGGAAGGCACCAGGAGCTTTGGGGAGGTAGAATTGGCACAGAGTTTTGAAGCAAACTCAAGATTTGAAGAGGTGGAATTAAAGAGGAAGGGCATGTCAGGTGGCAGAGACAGTCAGTGCAAAGTCATGGAGATGGAAAATGGAGTGTCATATTATGTTGGAGGCATTAGGTGGTAGGAGTTTTGGACCTGGGGTTAGGAAGACCTGAGTTCAAATCCTGCCTCACACACTTAGTGGCTGTATGGCCCTTCACAAAGTCATTTAACCTGTCTGACTCAGTTTCCTCATCTATAAAATTGGGATAATAATAGCACCTACCTTCTAGGGTTGTTGTATGGATAAAAATAAGATAGAATGTGTAAAGCACTTAGCATAGTGCCTAGCACATAGTAGGTTCTCTATAAATACTTGGTATCATCATCACATAGCAAATGACTGAGGTGGGCTTTGGACACTCTAAATTGAAGTCTTGAAGACTCTAATTTACATCTGAGAAGAAAAAAGTATCATAGGATTATAGATTTAGAGCTTTATTTTAGGTTTTAAAACTTTTTATTTGCATATTCAAAAAAACTGTGCATTCCAATAACTAAAATCATTTGAACAACAACATCAACAACAAAAAAGCTCTAACTGAATTTTTACAGCTTGCCTAAAGCAGATCCATGGAACTGGGAAACATTTAATGATATAAATAGTAATGTGACATAATACAGATAGTATTAATACAGTTTTCTGCTCAATATGTGGGCTGCAGGGATCCTCATGTACAGGACAATGGCCCGTTTCTATTTAAGTTTGACATCACTTGCTTAAAGGGTCCCTAGAAGCCATTTAGTACAGCTCCATCATTTTATAGATGAAATCGAGGCCCAGAGATAAGTGATTTGGACAGTGCACTCGCCAGACCTAGAATCAGTCGACTTGTGTTTGTGTGCTAGCTCTGCCTATTACTACTTGTGTGGCCTTAGGTAAGTCACTTCCCCTCTTGAAACCAAAATTTCATCATCTATAGAATAAAAGATTCAGACTAGATTTCTGCACCTCTTTTAACTTTGTATCTTCTGATCTGATAAGTAGATAGCTATGGGGAAGAGGAATGATTCCCAGAGGTCACAAGAGATTTTAAATTTAATGTGAGAAATAATTAAGGGCCACTAAGCAAGGAAAGGATATGACCAGAAGTATAGCTCAGGTAAATATTTCTTCCTCCTGTTATCCATTGATATGATCACTGCAAACTTACTTGGGTGGTTCAGAGAAATCTTCTTGGATTATATCCCTCCACTTTCTTTCCCCTCCCCTAATATAAAAGCAGTATTTAATGAGGAATAGAACACTTCTAAGATTTGTTTAATGCCACAGCTTCATATCTTGTTTCAACCATCAGTTTAAGCCAATATATACATATAGGGAATTTCAATAGGAGTCTTTGACCCACAATTTCTGTTCCTATGAGGTGGTTTGGGTGATTTAAGCTTTTTCTAAATAAGGAGTCACAATCAGAACTAAATGTAATGGTAACAGTTCCTTTTTCAATGGCAAATGTCATCGTGACATTATGATAATTATGACGAGATGTAATTCATCTGGTGTGATGATTTGAAATCCTCAAAGAGAAAGGCAGGTGCTGCTTGTTATTTTTCTTGTGCATTAATTGCTGTGCATCAACCAATTAATTTATTACTTAAGCTAAAATGATTTAATTGATTAATTAAACTTCTTGGGCATTAATTACTGGCCATTTTGGTTCTATCCTTTCCAATTCAAAAATCAGTTTCCTTGGAAATAGAAACAGAAGACAGACTGATCAGTTCCAGTCAGTTTGAATGTGTTTGGAGACATCCTGCAGATAGTGAAAAATGCAGGCCTGGTGCTGAGGGAAAGAAGCTAGGACAGAAATAGAGATTTGGTGACCATCAGCACAGGAAAAGAATGAAGTTGCAAGAGTGAAGGGGATTATCGAGGGGGAGATGGTGGGGAGAGAAGAAGAGAAGGCTAGGGATGGAACACTGGGCAACACCCATCTTAAAGGGTTAGACGGAGAGGGATGAGTGAAGGAAACAGAGGAATGATAGGAGAGGAGAACCATGAGTGTTTGGTGCCTTTAAAATCAAGGGAAGAGGAAGGGTATCTAGGTGGAGGTGTTATCTTGCTTAGAGCTCAAGGAGGATAAGGACTGAAAAAAGATGACTGTATTTTGGGGATTATTGAGTAGTTTCAGTAAAGTGATGGAGAGGTAAAATAGACTTCAAGGATATGGGGAAAGAATGTTGAAGAAGCAGACTGTGTGGAAGACGAAATGAGCTCTGCTTCACTCAAATCCAAGTCACTTGCAAGTCAAGACATCATGCTCATTGGTTCTCTTTAAAAAGAAGAAGGGATGAGCAACAACAATACTTTTTCAGAAAGTTTCACAGTGAAATGGAGGAAAAACAACCATTTACTAAGTATCATCTACTTGCCTTGCACTTTGCAAATATTATCTCCTTTGATCCTCCTTACAACAACCCTGTAATGTAGGTGCTATTATTACCTCCACTTTACATTTGAGGAAACCGGGACAGAAAGGGGTTAAGTGACTTGCCCAGGGTCACAGAGCTAGGAAGTGCCAGAGCTTGGATTTTAACTCAGGTCTTCCTGACTGTAGGTCCAGATCTCTATAAAATTTGCAGGTTATATAGCATTTTTGCAGGGAGATAGGAAGGAGCTAGTAGGAAAGGAAAACTCATAAGACATAAAGGATGGTTTGTAGAGCAAGACCCCGGAAAAGAAAAGGTATGAGGTGATGAAACCAAGACACAAGCATGTTGATCAGTTTAAGTAAGAATCATAGGATTATAGATCTTAGATCTGGAACTTGATTGAACCTCAGAGGTCATCTAGTCCAAGCCCCTCTTTTTAAAAATTATTTATTTGCTTTTAGTTTACAACATTCAGTTCCGTAATCCCTTGAGTTTAAAATTTTCTCCTCCTTTCTCTTCTCCTCCCTTCTCCCATGGCATGCAATCAAATATAGGATCTACAAATACCTTTACATTTAACATTAGTCAAGTTGCAAAGAAGGATTATAACCAATGGAATGAACAATGAGGAAGAGAGGACAAAATAAAACAAAACACAAAAGAGAGAGAGCAAGTTTGCTTCAATCTGCATTCAGGCTCTGTAGTTCTTTCTCTGGATACAGATATCCCTTTCCATTATGAGTTTTTTGTAGTCATCTTCTAAACTTGTATTGCTGAGAAGAGTCCAGTCTATCAAAGTTAGTTGTCACACATACGATGTGTCTGTAGTTGTGTACAAAGTTCTTCTGATTCTGCTCTCCTCACTCAGCATCAGTTTATAAAAGTCTCTCTAGATTATTATGCAGTTCATCTGCTCCTCATTTCTTATAGCACAATAATATCCATTATATTCACATACCACAACTTGTTTAGCCAGTCTCCAATTGATGGGCATTCCCTTAATTTCTAATTCTTTGCCACCACAGAAAGATCTGCTACAAATATTGTAGATGTACATATAGGTCCTTTTCCCACTTCTATGATCTCTTTGAGATATGGCCCTAGAAGTGGTATTGCTGGGCCAAAGGATATGCAGTTTTTTTTATAACCCTTTGGGTATAGTTCTAAATTGTTCTCCAGAATGGTTGGATCAGTTCACAACTCTACCAACAATGCATTAGTGTTCCAATTTTCCCACATCCTCTGCAGCATTTGTCATTTTCTTGATTTGTCATCTTAGCCAATCTGACTGGTGAGATGTGGTACCTCAGAGTTGTTTTGATTTGCATTTCTCTAATCAATAGTGATTTAGAGCATTTTTTCTTTAATTTCTTCCTCTGAAAACTGCTTGTTCATATCCTTTGACCTTTTATCAATTGGGGAATGACTTGTATTCTTATAGATTTGACTCAGTTCTCTGTATATTTTAGAAATGAACGAGCCCCTCTTTTTACAGATGAGAAAACTAAAGTCCATAGAAATTACATGACTTGCCCAAGATCACACTTTGGGCGTCATTATGTAGTATGATTATTAGATGTAGTAAAGTGAACAACTTAGGTCATGTGACTCCAAGTCCAATGCTCTTTCCACTACACCAATTTATTTTCTTTCTTTTTCCTATTCCAACCCCACTTCAGACCATTTCCATTGTTCAATAATCTTTTCCTTCTTCAAAGTTCATCTAACCCATGTTAAAAGAAAGAGATAATGAGTAATGAATGAAAATCAAAGTAAACGTTTATTAAAAGCTTTCTATGTACAAAGCACTCTGTCCACCGCTAGGGATAATGAATTATAATAATAAATTATAGTAATTGTAATAATGAATTATAATGATGGTACTGAGAAGTTATTGTAAGGCAGAGAACTTCAATCATTTGACCTCCATCTTCTCAGTGATTTAAGAGGCTATAGGTCATCTGCAGTATAGGGAGAGTGGAAGAAAGAAAAATATTTTGGAATAGTAGCTGGGGGAATGAGATAGGGAGTCAATGAGAGTAAAATCATAGGATTGTTCAACAGATGTCAGAACCCAGCTGAGATTATACAACGTGAATTTATAGTGTGTGAAATCAACTTAATTTTGTGACTCTCCAGTGACTCTCAGCAGCTCAAGAGCAAGAACAGAGAAAACAGATGGTGGGGTTTACCCATGGCTGAGGATTAGTGGATTGGGAATGGTGATAGTCAGAGAGATCCTAGGAAAGTGGCTAGTGAATCACTAAAATGTCAAGCCCTGGGGGCCAAGGAGGCAAGCAAAGTCAAATCAGGGAAGATTTGGATCTGGAAGACTAGATAGGGGACCAGAGTTAGCCATGAAACTGCAGTACAAATTTAATACATAGGCAAGAGACTGAGGTAGAAGAATAAAGGATTGGGGCTGGAGATTCAAATGTCAAGGATCTGGATCTGGGAGCTGATTTAAGTGTATTAATGTTCCCAGGTGTGATTGTGTAAGTGGGGTGGAGAGGAAGTTATTGCGAATGAGGGTTTGAGGAATTGTGTGGTTAGGGTGTTAGAGCAGTCATCAACAGACATGAAAGCTCCTAAGGATGATGAAGGGCCCTGGGTAAAGAAGAAATTTTTGTGCCAGTTCCTTCAGTGCCTTAGAAAGTAGGGAAAGTGATGTGGACATAGATGACAATAGCCAGGGGAGGAAGAGAGTATAAATGGATTTTATGGCTGTTGAAAGAGGAAAGCTTATTGAAAGAAGAAGGCAGAGGAGTGGTGGGAAGAGTCAGTGAAGAACAAATTGAATATGCACCCTTCTTCTTATCTGTGTGACTCCAGGGGAGTGACAGAACAGCAACCTCTAAAGCAGTGGTTCTCAATGTTCCTAATGATGCGACCCTTTAATACTCCTATGTGGGTGTATCTGTATGTGGGCAGACCCAACTGGAGACGGATAGAGGAGCGGTGTCTCAGTTCCTAAGACCATCGGAAATATGTGTTTTCCGATGGTCTTAGACTACCCCTGTGACAGGGTCATTTGACACCCAAAGGGGTCACGACCCACAGGTTGAGAACCACTGCTCTAAAGGCTAGAATTTGGAAGAATCTAGTGTCTTCAACGGAAAAAACAAACAAACAAACAAACAAAAAACCAAATACAAGCAGATTTTCCTAAAGTGTATATCTGAAGATATCCACTCCTCCCATGCTCAGTGAACTCCAATGGCTCCCTGTTACCTTCAGGGTCAAATATAAAGTTGCTTGTTTGTCATTTAAAGCTCTTCACAATGCGGGTCTAGCCTTCTCACACTTTACTCCCTTCCACATGCTCAATGATCTAGGTACACATATCTTATTACACTTACGTACATGTGTTTGTTGTCTCCCCCATTAGAATGCAAGCACCTTGAAGACAGAACTGCTTTTGTCTTTCTTTTTATTCTTAGAGCTTAGCAGAGTACCTGGCATGAATGCTTAATAAAGCTTATTGACTGATTAAATGATTAGGTAACAGGTTTGAGGATAAAAGAGAGCTTGTTAAGAATAGAGCATGGTTTCCAATGGGAGTGAAGAGTTGTTTTTTACCCCAAAGAAATTGATAAGCAATTAAAAACTTGAAAAATTGGGTGCAATTAAATCAGCAGTAGGGCTATTTCCTACTTTGCTTTTCCCACCTGAAGAATAGGTGACAGTCATGAAAGGGAATAAAGAAAGCTGTACTTCCCACACTATTAAAAATAATTCCTCTCCAAACCACAGGCAGGGCCTGAATTTCTAATGTTATCAATGCATTCTTTGACATTAAGCATCATCTTGCAATCCATAGGCTGGTACCCCACATTCTGTGGTATTCCCTTATACCATTTTCCATGTAATTCTTTTGCTCCCAGGAAAAGGATAATAATTTGCAATTAATACATTAATTTGGGTACTTTTCTCTAGTACAGGAAGTACTATGTGATCACATCAGGATGCATTGAGGAAGTAATGCATATGATGGCTGGAAGGAACCTTAAAGACATGACTCAATTTTCCTCATTTGGCAGAAGAGGAAAGTAGACCCGAGGAATGACAGTGACCTGGTATATGGCAAAGACAAGATTTGAACCCAGGTTTCCAAACTTTGAATCCATTGCTTTGTTAAACGCCACAGGAAGAGCAAAAAGAAGGCAAAAGGGTTCCAGGAACAAAATTTATTCATTTTGGGGTTAGTCAGTTTTACCCTATTCCACTCATACCATTCTCAGTTAAGTATGGAATTGAATATGAAATATTCAAATGAATATTCATATGAAATATGAAATTCCACTGAATTTTTGCAATTTATAAATGGTAGCTGAATTGTTGCTTTTTTTCAGTAGGGGGAGAACAAAAGAATTGGGTGAGTGGGATAACTTTTAATATGACTGCTTTCAACAGTATGCCAATAAAACTATCTAGAACCAGAAGCTTTAAAGATAAGAACTGTTAGGACAATGGAACCTGGGCAATATCTACTTGGTAGTTGTGGGTTTCATTCCAAGCAATACTTACTGGACCAGTAAGTCTGACCCAGTAACTTTGGACTTTTTTTTATTCTTAATTAGAATGTAGAAATATCCCAAAGAATTGGTTTTTGTCAGTCTTTAGATTAATTATAATAAAGGAAGTCATCCTACTCCCAGAATTTCTGATAATCTTTCATTATTAGTGATATCTTTAGGAGGCAAATATTTGGAGTGTTATAAAGAGTCATTGTTAACTTGTTATAGCAAGGATAATACTGTTGACATCCAAAGTCCAGCAATTCTATTTTAGAGAACATGTCATAACCCCAAAGCATCAGGGAATGATGTTTAGTAGAGGAAGGTTGTACAAATCTGCCAGTAGAAGTGTCAATATAAAGTCCAAGTGTGACAGAGTACACAAGTAATAAAGGGGCAAATGTTAGCAGAGCTGCCTCTTACAAAATGCCAGTAACTCAAGAGTGTACTCGACCTTAGGAGTCACTATCAGGAATTATTTTCATTGACCTGTTTAAGTGTAGATTGTGATGAAAAGATACTAACCTGCTGTTGGTGCCAGAACGTGGTTAGGGAAATAGAGAGAGGAGGAAGAATGAAGATGATCCCAAGAGTTTCTGAAAGATGGATCATTGAGCTGTCATGGTTAATCCCAACTCTGATTCATTATCTCCAATGCAACAAGAAATGTATCAAACAAAGCAAAAAAAAAAAATGCCATGAGTAGCCCCTACATTTCCAGTCTGGGGGAAATGGGGAAAAACTTAGTCTTTGGGGGGTAGGGGGAAAAGTTTTTGTAGAAATGAAATCAAAGACAGCTATAATTAGAAAAGATAAAGATTATAAAAAAAATTGCACTAAATATCTCTGAAAAAAGTCTAACATCCCAAACCTATAGAGAAATGAAGTGAAACTAGAAGACTAAGAGCTATTCCTCAGAGGCAAGTAGTCAAAGGATATGGACCAATATCTTTTTTTTTTTTAAATCTCTTGATACACAGACTTAGTGTTGGTATTCCTGGATCAAAGGTTATGCATAGTTTAAAAATTTTTTTTAAATTATTTTTTGCTTTTTTGGGAGGGGGAAGGCAGGGCAATTGGGGTTAAGTGACCTGCTCAAAGTCACATGGCTAGTAAGTGTGTCAAGTGTCTGAGGCTGGATTTGAACTCGATGCTCTATTCACAGTGCTACCTAGCCGCCCCCTGGCCAGCACTTTTCAGAAGAAGAAAAATGAATTATCAGCAGGCATAAGAACATTTCTTCCAAATCACTAGGAATTAGAACAATACAACTCAAGAGACAATAAGTATCACCTCAAATTGACAAAGATGAAGAAATTCAATGTCGGAGAGTAGAAAGATAGTCATGTGATTGACTTCATTGCTCATAGAATTGTCCAACTATTCTGATCAACTTCATGATAGCTATGAATATCCCCCAGGGACCTGTTCCTGGTACTGTGCTGTTTTAACATTTTTATCAATGACTTGAGTAAAGACATAAATGGAATTCTCATCAAATTTTCAGATCACACATAGCTTGAAGGAATAGCTTACATACTGGGAAACAGAATGAGGATGTTAAAAGATCTTGACAGGTAAGAATATAGGGCTGAAACTAATGGGGCTAAATGTTATAGAGATAAATGTAAAATTTTCAATTATTTAATCAACAAGCATTTATTAAATGCCTACTGTATGCCAGGTTTTGTGCAAAGCATGGAAGAACCAAAAACAAAAGTAAAACATTCCTGCCTTAAAGGCAATTACATTTTTCCTGGCAAGACATGTACATATATAGATATATACAAGATACTAACCAGTTAATCAATCAACAAGAATTTATTGAGCTTACTATGGGCCTGGCAGAGAAGATACATATAAAAGAGAAGCAAAGTAACCTTAGAGAGGAAGGCACTGGTTGCTGGAGGGAACAAGAATGACCTGTGGAATGTGGTACTTGAGTTTGGAAGGGAACTGTGAATCCCAAAAGGTAATTCCAAATTCCAAAAGGTAAGAAAAGAGAGTCTTCTAGGATGGGAAATAGCTAGAGTAAAAGCAAAGAGATAAAAGGTAGAGTTTGGTGTGTAAGAAACACCACATAGAATAGTATGAATGGACCATGGAGGGTGTGGAAGAGAGTAATATGCAACAAGAGTAGTAAAGTGGGAAGAGACCAGGATTTGAAGAGGTTTGAATGCCAAACAGAGGATTTTTACTTCGGGGTTAAAAAAACAGGCTTCACAAGTATCAGATGGAGAGGCATAGTTAGATAACAATTTGAAAGGCATTTGAGAGTTTTAAGGAGACTGAATCAATAGTGTGTTATGGTAGACAAAAAAAGCTAATGGAATCTTGGGTTCATTAAAAGAGGCATAGTGAGATCATCATATGGTCATCACTTCACTCTACACTGTTCAGATCAAATCTAGAATATTATGTTTAGTTTTAGGACATTGAGAAGTGGGTGAATATCTAGAGGCAAGCAAGATTGCAAACATCTTGAATCCAGGCCATAGGAAACATAGGTTCTGTTTGTTGTTTGCTCTTGAGGAGGACCATGATGGTGCGACTTATAGTTGACATTGATTTGAGCAAGGGAGGGCTGTGCAAGGTCACCAGGCACACTTTCTTCTCCAGAGACATCTGGGTCCAGTGGCCAGATATTCATCAGGATGGCTCCAGATGGCCCAGGATGCAATGGGAGACCCTGGCCCTTTTAGGCTAAAGTCTTTTCAGGTTCTCTCTTTGAGTGAGGCAAACGCCCATTCAGTGAATAGGCCTCTTTAAGAAGTGAGTTAAGGGATGGCCCCTTTAATAAAAAGTAAAAAAAAAAAATCAAACTGGAAGGGGAAGACCCTCAGGGTAACTGGCCAAAAGAGAAAGTTACCATTGATATTCACTCTGAGGGGGGGGGGGGGCGGGCAAAAAATAGCCATTAAGTGGTGCTTGGGCAGGGACCTATTGTAGTCCAATCAATGAACTCCAGAGTGAAATGGGCTTAAGCCTTGGTCTTTGAGAAAGATCTAACCAGTAAATCCCAAGTAAACTAGGCAGCTTTCAACCATTAAAATTTACCTTCCTTTGGAGAGGAGAGGCAGATGCGGAGGTGGAAGAGATAAGGTAAGTTACCCAACTGACTGGGTCCCCATTCAGGCACCTCAGCCCCAGATGGCTCTGGAGGAGAAAGTGAGGCTGGTGACCTTGTACAGCCCTCCCTCATTCAAATTAAAGTCAACTGCAAGTCCTGTCATCATCTCCCTGGTGTCATGGTCCTCTCTCAGAACGAAGGACAAAAACAACCTAAGAAACACAGCCAAGACTTGTATGAAGTGACCCAGGGTGAAGAAAGCAGAGTCTAAAGAACCATGTACATAATGAATACAATAATGTAAAAGACACTGAAATGCATCAAAATTCACATAAAGAGCTATAGAAAAAGTTGGCACCATGTCATCAAAGTTAAGGTATACCTTTTTTCTGTTTATGATTGGTAAAGTAAGGCAAGGGGTCATATTTAATGTCAGTTTGAAGCACAATGTTGGGCAATTTTGCTTTACTCTTTTTCAAAGAATATACTTTATGTTTCTTGGGAAACAGATTTTTTTGTGGGTATGTTTTAAATTTTTTTTTTGCCAAAGTGAAATAAATTGATAAAAAAATTGGAAAAAAGAATGTTCTAGGTTAAACTCTTCTTTGTTTCCATTGTAGTATTTGAATTCATAGGTGACAGAAGAACTGGAAGGAATGTCAGAATCCATCTTGTCCATCCCTTTCATTTTATGGCTAAGGAAACTGAGGCCCACAGAGGTGAAATGGTTTAAGGTCATTCAGGTTTAAGAGTCAAAGGTGGGATTTGAATACAGGCCCATAGTGTCAACACTGACATTAAATTTAGTGCTCTTTCCACCGAATCATACATTTCTTAAGGATGAATTGGCATTTACAAAGATCATTAAAGTCCACTATTCAACCCAAATATCTGAAAAATTACGGTAAGAGTTTGGGTCACATGCTGTACTTTAAGTCAAGACATTAGCTACAGTGAATACTTTGAAAATGTACAGTTTAATAAAATCAGCATGGCAGGATTAGGACATAATAAAAGTTGTTCAGAGAAAACTTTTCAATGAGTCTTTTGACGATACAGCTTCCCGTCATCCTTGATTGGTTCTAAGGTAATCAATCACCTTTAATAGGAATGAAAGATGACATCTCAAGTTGTCATTATCAACATCATTAGAAACAATTATAGCTAGAATGATGCATTGACTATTGATAATTGCAACCAGGGGTCTATCTTGGTTCTTAGCCAAGTGACATATTGGTGAGTATCTGCAGAATAAATTTGATTGAAATGTTAGTTCTACTTAGAAACAAACTGATCTCTCCGTTTTTGAACTCTATCCCTTTAAATCATTCTATATACCACTAACAGATTAATGTTATTAATTCACAGATCTTATTACATCACTCTATGGCTCAAAAACCTTCAATAGTTTTCCCATTGTTTACTGAATAAAGTCCTAACTGGACTTCAAGGCCTCCAATTTCATTGCAATATACCTTTCCAGCTTTTCCTCAAACTGCAACCCTTAGCATAACCTATAGAAACAGCCAAACTTGATTGCTAATTGTTACATTAACTTACTCTTTAGTTTTCAACATCTGTGACTAATCTTCCTTTGTTGAACTGCCACTTATTCTTCAGGACAAGGCTTCAATGAAGCAAGAATTCAGTTCTATATGATTGGTGCAATTCACCAATCAAAATTTGATAAAATATCACCCATTGTTGATATCAGGGTCCTTAAGTTTCCTGTTCATGTGTGTGATTTGGATGATATGTCTCACAACTGCCTGCTGGTTGAGAACTGAGGACCAACTGAAGCAGCCTGGCTGTCGGTAGAGGGTAAGGGTGTGGTAATTTTGAGAAGAGCACCTCACCTTCTGAGATTTGGAAAGACAAGTTCATTGAGATAAGTAGATATTATCCTACTGAATATAGGGTCAATGTCTTTGACTTTCCCTCTACCTAGGGATAGAATAAAAGAATACCCTGTAGAGTTCTAAAGGAAGATATTCAGAGAGAAGTAGGTGTGACATGCCTTGGCATGTGACCTAAAGAACCAGTATGTGGGAGAAGTCTTAGGTGAATGCTGGAAGATCCTTTTGAGGAGGACCATTTTTGTATCTTATCATTTTGTGTCCCTAGAGTGGCAACAAAGCAACAGTGTGCATTGACACTGCCCAAGAGAATGACAGTGCCAAAAAGAGGGATGCAGTTATGTTAGTAGAGAGGAGGCAAAGATTGAGGAAATAGGCACTGACAGGGCTTATCTGAATGTCCTGGTAGATTTGGCAAATACTAGGTGAGAAGACTTTTGGATTGGTACCAAGACATCGGATGAGGCTCTTTGGGACTCAGACATAACTTGTGGCTGATTTCTGGGTTGTGCATTGATGTTTATATGGAATCATTTCCAGGTGTTTGCTAATTTCTGGGTGGGAAATGTGCCCCTCCTTTCCCCCTAAAATAGCCTGAGTGACAAGCACCACTGTAGTAGTTACACACAGAAGAAGCAGAGTCACCGCTATCTTATCTTTACTTGCTATTTCAGCCTATTCTGAATTCACTTCAGTGTTGGGTAGCTGGATCAGAACTTTCACAGCAAATCTAAATCATTTACTTCTTCTGTTCCTTCCCAAATGTCAGGTTTTAGCAAAAAAAAATGTCAGTAGAATAACAGTTGTGATAGTTGGATAATCCCCAGGGTTACTTGGTTAGAGTCTTTGAGCATACAAATAACTTCCCGGCGAAAGCTGATTATTTTTGGAAGCAACACTTTTCAGGCACCCAACATATCGTTGGACATATAGAAGCAGTCCTTTGTTAAATTATTTTTTAAAAAATTAAAGAGAATTTCAAAATAGATACAGGAACCTGATCATACCTATTGCAAATATAGCTGTTGCCATTCTACCAACAGGGAAATTGAGGCAGAGAGGGTCTTCAATTAGCAATGTCCTGCTTGCTGCCTCAAAAACAAACTCTGTACTATTAAAAAAATTTCAAACACAATAAATATATTTTGTGTTCAAAAAAGAAAAAAAACAGTTTAATAAATAACTCAAACATGGAAAGAAAACAAGCCATTGGTTTTTCTGGCTAAATTTTTCCTTGGCCTTTTTCTTAGTTTATTCTGTCATCTCATTTTAGATCTCAGCTATGATCATTATAAAACCAGCAGACCCTTTTGGTCAGTCTGACCAAGTTTTCCTCCCTCTGAATCAAGTTCTAATTCCTACCTGGATGTTGTTGATGGGTTTTTGTTTATTTGGTTGTTTCAATGTGTCTATGTAAATTTTTTTTTTTTTGGCTTTTAGAGAAAAGAGCCCAAAGCACAGCTGGCCCAACATTTACTGGATGGATTTTCCTGTTAGATTTTGTAAAGAAACTTCCCTGCTCAATCCTTTACTATGCCCAAATATGAAATAACCTTCTAGTTTTCGAATTCTCCACTAATCTCAAGTCTCCATTGTTATTTGGCATCTTTAGCTTATGAGATGCTTTATAATAGGATTATCATAATAATATAATAGTATTGTGTGATTCATGTCCTGTGAGACTGAATTTTTGTAGATTTTCTCACCAGTGATGCACCTTCTCAGGGCATCAGTGATGCACCTTCTCAGGGCATCACCAAATTCATCTCACGTGACCCAGTAGAATTGTTGTGGAGGACTAATGGTGATCTCACAGCACCCTGAACTTCAGCATCTTTCTTCTGGTTGATGTATGAACCAGATTACTGAAAGAGATTATTTATACTGCCTTTCATGGAAAAAAAAGGAAATTACTAACACTGTTTATAGATAATAAAAAAATTTCATAATTTTTTGCACCTGAATAGCATTTATGTCCTTGCTATGATTTCTTTTTTAAATCTTTTTTTATTTTAAATTGATTTGTTTATTTACTTTTAGTTTACAAGATTCAGTTCCAGAGTCCCTCGAGTTTTAAGTTTTCTCCCCTCCCTCTCCACATCCTCCCCGCACCCCGCCATAGCAGCATGCAGTCAAGTATGGAATCTGCAAGTACTTTCACATTGGACATTAGTCTGGTTGTATAGAAGGGTTGTAACCAATGGAGTGGACACTGGGAAAAAGGAAACAAAACCAAACGTGGAAAAGAGTGATGGCATGTAGATTGTTCCAGTCTCCATTTAAACTCTGTTCTTTCTAGATCTTTCTCTGAATGTAGGTATCTCCTTCTATCCTGAGACTGGTAGAGTTGTCTTATCTTGCTATGATTTCACAAAGTGGATTAATAGAGCAGTGACGCAAATGTTGTTTTCTTGACACTAAAAATTATATGTGTGTGTATACATACACATATATATGTAAATAAAATACCATTGTCCTTCACTTATACGGCGCTTTATAGCTTTTAAATACGTTAACTCATGTAGTCCTTGTAACAAACCTGTGGAAGAGGCAAGGACAGAGATAAATATTCCCATTTCACAAAATACTAGTTACAAATCCCAGTCAACTAATGTCAACCAAAAACAAGATTTATGCCCCAACTACCTCATCTACTGCTATGGAACCTTCACCCAATCTGCTACTGCCTACTACTCTGTGTGCCCTTTTTAAAAACTTCTGTTCTACTCTAACAAGCTCTTTTACCTCCTTAAAATTTTCCAAGACAGCTTCTTCCAAATAAAAGAGCTTTTCACTGGAGGATACCATATCCCTCCAAACCCTTTCCGTTGGAGGCCAATCCTTCTCTACATCCTCCTCTAACAAAACCTAGAAGTTGGTATATTCCCTGCTGCTTGCTGTTGTTTCCAGAATAATTCCTCTGTACCATTGCTCAATAAATTTTCTTCTCTTCTTCTTCCTCTTTCTGTGTCATCTATGGAGTTCTAAGTTGCTTACCTCCCTTTCTCAATGACTTTAACTTCTGACTTATTATCTTTCCTCTTTAGCTTTTCTTTGCCCCTCGCCCCCAACCTCCAGCATTCCCTCACGCCTGGAATTTACTACCTTCTGGCCTCTATGTCCTAGAATGCCTAATTTTCTCAAAAAAATCAGCTCAAATGTCAACTCCTACATGAAGCCTTTCCTGACTCCCAACCCTACCTCTCAGCGCCAAGTCACCCCAGGGGAGAGACAAGAGGCAATGGGTGCCAGTCAAGTCGAACCACCACCACTTATGGGACTGTTATCTCCCTTCATATCTTGATAGAGATAGCCCAGGACCCTGAATCTAGGGAAAAGCAATGTCCCCAAAGTCAGCAGACCTGCTTTCAGGCTGGTCCCTATAGCCACCACTGAGGGGAGAAATAATTGTCTAGAAAGGGCCCATATTCCTTATCACCACCACCAACTATTGATCAAGAGGAAAACAGGCACAGGAGCCCCAGGAGTGATAACACTCTCCCTCCCCCAACCATCTATCCTGTTTCCAGCCCTGTCCTCATAGCCATCATTTGAAAAAAACAATTCTTGTAGAGACAGGGCCAGTTTTTCCTATAAAGTGCCAATGAAGCAAGCAAGCCAGCCTAGCTGAAGGAGTAAGGCACCCTGAATAGGAAACAGGAGGCAACACGTACCAGGCAAGCCAAACCACCACTATCTTGACCACTATTGTTCAGTCATTTTTCAGGCCTGTCTGACTCGTCATGACCCCATTTGAGGTTTTCTTGCCAAAGATACTAGAGTGGTTTGCCATTTCCTTCTCCAATCTTGACCACTATCTCACCTCATACCCTGCTGAAGATAGTCAAGGACCCTAAACCCAAGAGCTTTGGAATAACCAGTGCTTTCAACCCAGTACCCACAATCCCCATCCTGGGAAGCAGCTCCTATGGGGAAGTTGCCTGACAACTGCTCCTGTAGATGCTACCTCCAGCCGTCTGAAGACACAGAAAAGAAAGTTCTTATCATAAAACTCTTTGGCACTCTCAAATGGTTCAACATGAGAAAGGGGTGTGATTGTTAAGTTAAAACCCCATTAAATAGGGGCCGTTGCTATCTCTTTTGATGCTGCACCCTCAGGATCATGGGACTTTCATCTGACTTGCTGTTGAAACTGTCCATATGAACTGTCCCTCCTATTCGAATGTGAGCTTCTGGAGAGTGGGGACTGCCTGACATTTCTGTTTGTGCTTTGCACACAGTAGCTGATTAATCATTCATTCATAAGTAGTATCTCCTCTGAAATTACCTTAGATTTATTTTACATATATGTGTATATGTATACACACATAAGTATGCATGTATACATACACAGACACACATACATGTGTGTGCACATGCTCACACACACATACACACATACATGCACACTCCTTCCATATAGGAACTCTTTAATTTTTGTCATTGTAGCCATAGAGTATAGCATTTCTTAGCACATAGTAGGTGCTTAATAACTCTTTGTTTCACCCTCTTCCCTGCCATAACCTTTAAGGATTTCAATATTTATATTAATGACCCAATACCTTGACCTTATACTTCAGTTCCAAATGTAGAGACCTCCAACCCATTTGAACCATACACTAAAACTCTTGGATTGTTATCCCCACCTCTTGTAACTGACCTTCATATGACATACACTCAAGGTCTTTTACCACCTTGGAAGTTCTCTGGCTTATCAAAATGACCTTCCTGGAATACAGTACTCCAGCTGGGGTCTGAATAGGGCATAATACAAGGTGGCTGTCACCTCCTCACTTTCAGACACTATACTTCTTTGAATTCAGCTTATGACTATATTACTTTTTTGACTCCCATTTCATACTGTTGACTCATGTAAAGTTCACAGTTCAAGAAAATTCTTTTTCAGATAAACTGGAAACTAGACACACTTCCTCCATCTTGTACTTGTAGAGCTGATTTTTTTTCTTTCTTTTTTCTTTTTTGGCTTTTTGGAGGGCAGTTGGGGTTAAGTGACTTGCCCAAAGTCACATGGCTAGTAAGTGTGCCAAGTGTCTGAGACCACATTTGAACTCAGGTCCTCCTGACTCCAGGGCCTGTGCTCTATTCACTGCACCACCTAGCCACCCCAAGAAACTGATTTTTTTTTTTAAAGCAAATTTGTTGTTATTTAGTCATTTCAGTCATGTCCAACTCTTCATGACCCCGTTTGGAGTTTTCTTAACAAAGATACTAGAGTGGTTTACCATTTCCTTCTCCACCTTATTTTCCAGATGAGGAAACTGAGACAAACAGGGTAAAGTGACCAGCTCAGTCATGTAGCTAGTAAATGTCAGAGACCAGATTTAAATGCAGGTAGAAGATTCTTCCCGACTCCAGGCCTGGTACTCTATTCACTGTGCCACCTAGTTGCCCTATCTTAAGCAAATATAAAACTTTAAATATACCCCTATTAAATTTCTTCTTAGTCTTGTCCCAAAGTCGTAGCCTGCCAAGACAGTTCGAATTCTCACTCTGTCATCTAGCAAAGAAGCTGCCCCTCCCAGCTTGTGTCACCTGTATCTCAGCCTTTATGCAAGTCACTGACGAAAATGTTAAAAAGCACGTCTTCTGAGCACTGTTCAATGGTGTGCTCCTCTGAGACCTTCTTCCAAGTTTCCATTAAACCATTAATGGCTACTCTTTGGGTTAGGCCATTCAACCAGTTTTCTGTCCTCTATCATCTAATACAGAATAGCGTGAGAGGCTGTGCCCAGTGATTTTCTGAAATCTCAGTAAACCACATTTATTGCATACCCTGATCTACCAGTTTAGTAACCCTGTCAAAAAAGGGGGGAAAAAGAAAAGAGAAGGTGAGTCTGTCATAACCTGTTCTCAATGAAGCTGTGTTGGCTTTTTGTGGTCAATCTGTATCCTGTCCTAAGCGAGGAATATGCTTGCTAGCCCTTTCCTTTTCTTAGTTCAACAACATAACTATATCCTCTTTTGAGTCACCTATTGCATGTACTCACTTGCAAAGCCAACCTTTTATAACTGCCTTAAAAAATAATTCTGACCAACATAGTAAAAAAAGCAAAGATGAGTCACCCAACTCAACTTGTTTTGTGGGGTAAGTTTATTGTAAGATGGAAGGGGAGGCTGTCTCCCTCCTCTGAATTCCTCCATCATTTGCTACTTAGACTACTTGCTTTGTGAGCTGGGGAACAATGGTTCACAAAGATTATGCTAAATTTTAATAGATGTGATGTTAAACTCTCCCTCTTGCATACACTGAAATGGTAAAGTGGAAAGAATCCACCAATGGATTTGGAGTTGGAGAAACTGGGTTCATATATCATTTCTGCCACTTAGGTGACCTTGGACAAGTCACATTCTTTCTGTGCTTCAGTTTCCTCATCTGTAAAATGAAAAGGGTTCGATTAGATGGCTTTTAAGATCATTTCCTGCTTTAAATCTCCAATGCAATGAAATTATATCTTCTATATTCCCCAGATATATATCACCAGCTGTAGTTTACTGTCTTCCTTGTGTGGCAAAGATCACAATAGTCTTTGTGCCTTGGGGTCACAAAGCTCCTCTGATTTCAATTACTGAGAAAGTAAAGAAAGAAGAGGGTAAAAGAGTGAGAGAGAGAAAGGAGAAGCAGAGGGATCCCAGGGCCCGGGTGTGGAGGTCTGATTGACTGGGAGCTCTTTTATGCTGCCCCTAAAATGTTCAATGTACCATGATTCTTGGGTTCAAGAATGCTATGATGTGAGCAGAAAGAGTTTAAGAACTAGTATTGTAGAGGGAATTCCTGTTCCTATTTGGTCTGGACTGTAGGACTTCTGAGAGTCTGTCTATGCCCAAGATTCAGTGAGATTCCATGCTTAACCTTGGGGAAGGCACTACTCACTCTGTGGTTAAGATTTCCTTTTTTGTGTGTGATTAACTTTTTCCTTCTGTGCCTTAGGTGATTGGAAAACAGTGGTGGGAAGATGGAGAGGTGTACAGGTGCTGCTGTTTGCACTCAGATGTTCTCACAATGGAAGCAGCTGGCAAAGAGAGTGGTTTTATTACACCATAATTTCCACAGGGATATTCTAAGGTGTCAGGAATTAGGAAAGCTTTTGGTGAGCTCTGACTGGTGAATGTAAAAACTGGCCTTGGTGAAGAGAGAGATGAGAAGTCTCTATAGAGTGATTGGTGAAAGTAAATGACTGTTGTGGTGAGAGTGAGGGGTGTCAGGGGAGACCTTGGTAATGGCTGGAAGGAAGGTGTGGGGCTGTGGAAGAAGCACTGGGATATTATCCCCTTGGGCCTCTTATCACTGTGTAATGGAGAAGGCATTCACAGGTGTTGGTCTAGGTTCATAGGGAAGCTGTTACACTATCACCACACATTGTGTTGTACTGGAAACAAGGGTTAATTAAACTTTGAAGTCAAATACAGTTTATTGCAGCTTATTTGAGTTATGCCAGCTGAGTCTGCTATCTCTAGAAAAGTATATTGGGAGAACCGGGCTTACCCAACATTGCGAAGTGAGTGTGCTGTGTACCTAACACGATTCTTCTGATTTATAGAATAATATGCTGTACTCAATCAAAAAATACCTGAGTAGGGGCGGCTAGGTGGCACAGTGAATAGAGAACTGGCCCTGGAGTCAGAAGGACCTGAGTTCCAATCAGGCCTCAAATACTTAACACTTACTAGTCATGTGACCTTGGGCAAGTCACTTAACCCCAATTGCCCTGCCTTCCCCCCACAAAGAAGCAAACAAACAAAAACAAACAAAAACCCCACAAAAAATACCTGAGTAGTCCTTTAAAAAAAATTTATTTCCTAATTCTAGCAGAAAATCAAATCCAGCATGACCAAAATAGGATATTTGGAATTGTTGAATGCTATAGCCACCTTTTAAGGACCATCTAGTCTAATCTTTTCATTTTGCATTGGAAGAAACTGGATTTTTTTCCCTTTTTATTCTGAACTAAAAAAAAAAATAGACAAAATCTGTATTTCCATTTAAATAGAACAGAAAAATGGAACCATATATGAAATTACAGATCTCAATTATATTTGTTGTTGTCAGTCATTTCAGTTGTGTCCAACTCTTCATGATCCCATTTGGGGTTTTCTTGGCAAAAATACTGGAAGGGTTTGCTGTTTCCTTCTCCAGCCCTTTTTACAGATGAGGAAACTGAAGCAGTGTTAAGTGACTTACCCAGAGGTCATATTTGAATTCAAGTCTCTTGACTTTAAGCCTGCCATTCTATCTACTATGCCACCTACCTGCCTCTTAATTATATGCAGCTTATATTTCTTTTTAAACATCTACTGAAATCAAACAGTAGCTTTCAAAGCTGTCCTACTTATGTGTGTTTCTTTTTGGACTTCCTTCTGTTCTCTTCTCTGATTAACAAACAAACAAACTTAAATGACTTATTTTTCTTTTCTTTTCTCTTTTTACTCTCTTATCCCTATCCCTCTCACTCTTTCACCCAAGACTCATTGAAAAAAGGGGGAAAAAGCCCTTGTAAAAAATAAACATAATCAAGCAAAATAATTTGCCGAATTGACTGTGTCTAAAAATGTACATCTTATTGTATCTCTTGAGTCCATCACCTCTCTGCCAAGAAATGATATGCTTCATCATTATTAGAATAAAGAACTATTGATAGGGTTAGGGGTAAAGTGCCCTGGCCACAGTCATATAGATTGTAACTGGTCAAGTGGAGATTTGAACTCAGAAGCAGTCACTGCCAAAGAGAGCACAGGTTCATCAGAAACATTTTGCCAAGGTAGACTCATTTCCTTTAAAGGCAGAGTTATTGAAATATTAGTACTGATATAATATATTGATATTGCTGTAATGTATATTTATTTCAGTGAGGTGTTTGAGAAAATATTTAATGTTTTTCTTGTGAATGAGCTGGAGAAACAGGGCCTGAGATGATAATATACTTAGTTGGATGTTGGATGAGTTGAAAAAAAGACTCAAAGAGTAATGTTTCTAGCTCAATGGCACCATAGAGGGAGGTATTTAATGAGTATCTCAGGTATATTTCTAGCATTATGCTGCTCAACATTTCTATTATTTTCTTAGATAAAAGCATGGATAGCATGCTTATCACATTGGCAAAAGGCACCAATATGGGAGTTATGGCTTGCATCTTAGATGACAGAGTCAGTATACAGGAAAATCATGGGAAGCTAGGAAGATGGGCCAAATCTGATAAGAAAGAAATAATGGGGGTGGGTGTAAAAATCATGCACTTTGAATTAAAAAAAATCAATTATGTAAGTATATTATTGAAAGGTATAACTCAACAAGAATTTTTGTGGAACAAAACCTTGTGATAGTTAAAGAGTAGAAGTCTGTCACTGAAATGTCAAATATGCAACATACAGAAACAAATAAGCATAATAGCCTAGAGTTTAATAAAGCCAACAACTCCAGATATGGGGCAAGGACTCACACTACTCAACAAACAATATTGGGAAAACTCAGTAACAGTCTGGCAGAAATTTGTTATAGACCAACACATCACACCATATACCAAGATAAATTCCAAATGGACACATGACATATGTAAAAGGTCAAATCAAATAAATTAGATGAGCAAAGAAAAAAAATACCTAGGACAACCATGGTAAGGGAAAGAGCTCATGACCAAACAAGGGATAAGGTGAATCACAGAAGATAAAGTAATTGGTTTTGATTGCATAAAATTGAAAAGTTTTCTTTCATAAGTAATATTAATGCAGCTAAAATTAAAAGAGAAGAAACATACTGTAGTAATACTCTATTAGAAAAATACTTGTAGTAATTTTCTGTGATAAGGAACTGAAATCCAAGGAATATAGAGAACTGATTTAAATATGGAAGGACAAGAGCTATTCTACAGTAGATAAATGTTCAAAGGAAACAACAAATAGGCAGTTTTCAAAGGAAGAAATTCAAGTTATCAGTAGACACATGAAAATGCTCCAAATCACTATTAATTGCAAAAGTTCAAGTTAAAGCATCTCTGAGGCCAATTCTTACCCATCAGATTGGAAAAAAATGATGCAAAAAGAAAACTACAATTGTTGGATATGCTGAGGTAGATCAAGCATACTATTATACTTTTGAAGAAGGTATGAATTAGATCAGTCATTCTTGAAGGCAACTTAAGACTATGCCCCCAAAGTCACTGAAATATAAATGGACTTTAACCCAATAATATATCAAAGAAAGAGGAAAAGGACCCATATGTACAAAAGTAATTATCACAACTTTTTTTTTTTGTGGTGGCAAAACTAAGGGGATACTAATCAATTGGGAAGTGACTGAAAAAAAAATTGATGGCATATTAATGGAATGGAACATCATTGCTCCAAAAGAAGTAACAATATGGTTTCAGAAAACAAAGACATATGAAGTGACGTAAAGTGAGGAAAATCAGGAGGAAAAAAATGTGTGTGTGTGTGTGTGCGTGTGTGTGTGTGCGTGTGTGTGTGTAACACAAGAAAAGTTGAACTCTTATCGGTATAATGATCAACCACAATTTCAGAGAACTGAAGATGAAGCATGCTACCCACCTTCTGAGAGTGTGGTGATTTTCTCAAGGCATAGAATGAGACATTTTTGGACATAGATAATGTGTATGTGTATGTGTAAGTGTGTTTGCTTACTAAGCATTTTTGAATCTAGAATTTTGTTTTTATTTTTTTTTTTAATTGAAGGAGCAGTTGGAGAAGGGCAAAGAAGGGTAGCAATAGGATTGCTAAGATGATAAAGACATTAAGAAAAGAGGTCATCGCAGCATTGAAAAAATCTACAGAAGTGAACAAAAGTGTGGTGAGCATAAAACGCCCATGAGCAGGACAGCTTTGAAAAAAAATAAGCTGAATTTGTTGTAAACTTGGAAGAAGAAGTAAACTAGACATAAGGCAAATTTGTGGCTTCATGAGGAAGCCTCTTCTTAGATTTTACATTATAATTGGATGCTTGTCTTATTTGTTGTTACGCTCAGAACCAAAAATATTTTAAAATAAAAAATAAAGAAGGCATAGATTAATCAAAGAGAGTTTGCAATCATAGAAGTTGAGTACCCTTGATTGCCAGTGAGATCTAAGATGTGACAACACTCCTAATGGATGACTGAAATGGAAAAGAGACTGAAATCATGGAAGCTGAGAAGATTTGAGAGAACATGGCATTCGAAGGCACCTCAGTGTGAATATTGAAGTCATCAAAGATGAGGGCAGAAAGCAAGACTGTAGTCCAGGTACTTAGTTAGCTCCTTGGCAATGAGTAGAGTAGAAGCCTAGAAGTTCTGAACTTGAGAAAGGAGGAAAAATAGTCTGAAGGCTAGAAGATAACTGCAACAAAGATATGCAATGGGTAAACTCAAAGGAGGAGAAGTTGTCAAGTGGAGGCCACAGAGGCAGATTCTGGAACTGCTCTGGAGAAGAAAAAGTAATGCCAATCCTCCTCCTGGCCCAATATGTTGGGGGCATGGAACAAAGAACAGCTATCATTAGACAGGGTGTCAAGGGATGAGATGTCTTTTAAAGAAGGCAGGATTTCCTTGAGCACGAGAAGATGTAAAAAGTTGAGAAAAAGTAAACTGAGATACTCCTTAAGTATAGGTTCAATGTTCTACAGGGATCTGTGGAAGGAGAGGACAAAGGCAGAAGGAGACTTTGGCTACTGTTCTCTGATTCCTGGAATTAGGGTTGAGAAGGCTTGAGGTTAAATCTTACCTTAGATACTTCCTACCTGTGTGATACTAGACAAGTCACGTAACTCCTCTGGACTTCAGTTCTTTGTCTTTAAATTGGACTTGATGGCATTTAAATTTCCTTCCAGCTTTAAATAATTATCTAAATGAACTGGATGGGGAAGAGAGTATAGGAAAGCAGTAGGAGAAAGGTGTTGTTGTTTTTTTTTAATTACCTGGATAGATGGCAACTATGAACCAGAGGGCAAGAGGTAAGATTTGTTAGCCATAGGACAAGTGACCAAAAGGAATGGTCATCTGGAGAGGCATGTATTGAAGGCCTCTAACCCCAGGTGCAAGACAGCCATGCTTTCCTCTCCTTAGTGAGTGTAGTTTTGTTCATGATGTAAAAGAGTTCCAAGTATGATTGGAATTTCTACAAATGTTAATTGTGGTTAAAAGGCTGTTGCAGAGAAGTAGGCCTCAATCCTGGACAGCTTGCTGCTTATAGCCGCAGCTTTTTTCCCTCCTCATTGGTGGCTCTTATCTTCTCCTGGTCAAGTGTGTGAGCTCTGGTCACATTGGATTAGGACAGGATCAGTCTAAAGCATTTTAATTACTAATTCTTTTAATTCAAATTTTGATTAGGAAAGCATGGTATACTGGCTATGAAGGTACAATTAAAAAGACACCTAAAGTCCTGGAGTTAGATTGCTTTGCTCCTTGGTGCAGAATACTATGGTTTGGCATCAGAAGTGACAAATTAGTTTCCAAATCTATTGCTTCCAATAAAATAATCTTTTAAAAACAGTATTGTGGAATGCCATGCCTAACAAACCACAGTGTTTATTACTCTACAGTTTTATGACTTTGTGAGAAGTTATCTTTTCTCTTGCCCTGCCCACTGATCCCTGGAAAAATGAGTAAAATTAATGGAATGGTCCAAAAGGCCCATTTCCTGTGAATTCTAGAATTTGCCAGACCTAGTGAATTTTCAAAGGCAACAGAATATTTTCATTAAAGACTGACTCATGTGCCCAAGTCTTCCATTCTTTCTCTAAATGTCATCTTACAGAGATCTTGGCTTGGTTGACAAAACACCAAGTAGCTCACTGAAAAGTGTAACTGTTAGTGTATTTAGCTATTTAGAGTCATGTGGAAAAAAGCCCAAACACCCCAGACCACTACCTGGCTGTCTAGTTAGATTTCATCACCATTTTTGTTTGTTTTTCTTTTAGTCAAACAATTATGAAGGTGGGCAGTATACTTGTTTACAACATGGATAGACTTTTTTTCCTGTTGTCCCAAAACACTGAGATTAGTTATAAATCAGGCAAAACAAAAACAAAAACAAGTAAATTAGATGTAGCTAACTACATGAACTAGAAGAATGTAAGCTTCATGAGGACAGGAGCCCTTTTATCTAAACTGTGTCCCAGGACTGATGTATAATTTTTTATTTTTATCTTTTCATTTTATTTTTAAAATGTTATCATATGTGTCTCTGTGTGTGTACATACATATATAGCATAAGATAGGTATTTAATATTTGTTGACTGAAAGATGATTTGAGGTTGTTTTTATGCACAAAAATTTTGAATCAAAAGTATGTATTTATATGTATGTGTGTATAAACATCGATAATATACTTACAAATCATACACACACATATTTTGGTCCAGACTTATGATTTCATCTATATAGGGAGCTCCCTGGTGCATGCATATGCACAAGTGTTTGACAATTTAAAGTTTTATAGTGTTGCCTGGGGCTCTGAAAAGTTAAGTGATTTGTACATGGTTACATAGCCAGTAAGACAGTATGTAGCCAAGGTAGGGCTTAAACTCATGCCATCATGATTCCAAGGCAACCCCAGGATGCACAATACTACTCTGTCTCATGTAGATAGATAGATAGATAGACAGATAGATAGATCGATCGATCGATCAATCGATCAATCGATAGATAGATAGAAAGAATGTTCTTTAAGTATATCTATATCTATATCACTATATAATTCAGGGCTTCTTAAGCTCTTCCCACTTGCAACCCCTTTTCTCATTTTGGCAGTGTTCCTTGGCAGTGGGGGACCTGAGGGCATGTGCAGTGCAAAGTGTACATGCTTTGTGTTCAGAAACAAGGCTGCAGTGATATTGAGAGAGGGAACATGGGCAAACCCTGCTAGAAATGCCTCAGATTCATTTAGGGCTTGATTTTGAATTCATTTTTGGTCGTTGTGCATTCAGAAACTTTTTACTGTTGCCTAAGTTTTTGTGACACCATATGGGATCTCAACCCACAGTTTAAGAAGTGCTGTAGTATATATTAGTATATTTTATAAAATATTATATTAATACATTAATAATATTAATTAATGTTATGTGTTATATAATAATATATTCATATTATATGTCAAATACCTACACAGATATAGATATAAATATACTTAAAGAACATACATTCTTGGCAAAATTCTAGAATATACTGTTAAAGGGATGATTAATAAACATCTCTGAAAAGACTTGATGATCACAAAGAGGTAGTTTGACTTCATCAAATAATAGTTATTTTTCAGTTGTTTTCAATTGTATCTGACTCTTAGTGATGCCATTTGGGGTTTTCTTGGCAAAGATACTGGAGTAGTTTGCCATTTCCTTCTTTAGCTCATTTTACAGATAAGGAAACTGAGGCAAATAGTCACTTGATACTACCCTTATTTCTTATTAAAGAATTTCTTATTAAACTGGTAGACTAATGGCAGATTCTAGACATGGTTTGCCTTGATCTCCACAAAGCATCAGAAAGAATCTGTCTGCCAGTCTGATGGATGAAATGGGGAGAGATATGGGATAGATGATCAAACAACTATATAGCTTTTGAAGTGATTCAATGACTATTCAAAGAGAAGTAATTAAAGGTAAGCTTAGAGGGAGATACCCTAGGAGACCTGTCAGTGATTGGTCCTGTACTATTTAAATTTTTAAAAGAAATGATTTGGTAAAGATGCATATGGCATGCTTATCAGTTGTACAAATAACAAAAAGCAATAAACAGTAGCTAACCCATTGGATGACAAAGTTGGGGTCCAAAATGTTGTTGAGAGGTTAGAACATTGAACTAAATCTAAGTAAATGGAATTTAATAGGGACAAACAGTTTTAGATTTGAGGTGTTTTTTTTTTTTTTCAAAATTAACTTTATACATACAAAACAGAGGAGGCTTGACCAGACAGTGTCCTTCTGGGGAAAAGAAAAAAGAAAAAAAGCATCAACTTTTAGTGGACTGAAAGTTCAATATGAGTCAACACTATGACATGGCAGCCAGAAAAAACAATGTTGGTCATTAATGTCCAAGATTAAGGAAGTGATGGTGCATGGTCAGATCATGACTAGAGAGTTTTATCTAGTTCAGGCGTGGCATTTTAGGAAGGGCATTAGTATCCTGTAGAGATCTAGTGACAAGAATGAAAAACCATGAATCCATGCCAAAGGAGAATCAATTTAAGAAACTGGGAATGTGAAGCTTGGAGAAGAGAAGGAGGGGGAAGATGATGAACACTGGAAATGCTGTCCTATTGAGGAGGGATTAGAATCATTCAGTTTGGTTCTAGAAGGGACAAGGAGGCATTGAGGTGGCATCTAATGGATAGACCACAGGTGTTGGAGTTAAGAAGACATGAGTTCAAATTATGTCTTGGACTAGCAGTGGCCAAGTCAACTAGCCTGTTTCCTCATCGGTAAAGTGGGGAAAATAATTACACCTGCCTGATAGGATTATTCTGAAGATTGAACGAGTTAACATGTGAAGTGCTTTGCAAACCTTAAAGCTCTATATAAATGCTAATTGTCTTCATCTTCATCATCATCAACAACAACAACAACTAGGAGCCATGGGTTAAAATTTCAGAAAGGCAGATTGAGATTTAAGAACAATTTTCTTTAGAAATAGACATCCAAAAATGGCATATGTTATCTTGGGAACTATAAGAGCATAGGGTACACAAGACCTTGAAATGGCCATTAAAACAAAGCCTTATGATCTGTTCTCTGAAGGATGGTCTTATCTATTTGGATTTTGGCCAGATGTACCACACACACACACACACACACACACACACACACACACACACACACAGGAGGGGGAGAGAGAGAGAGAGAGAGAGAAAGAGAGAGAGAAAGAGAGAGAGAGAGAGAGAGA
>CM053583.1:341139557-341212028 GCA_028627135.1 Pseudochirops cupreus
GTGTGTACCTAACAAGGCCTGGTTAAAAAAAAATTCTTTTGTGGAGTCTTGAAAATTTAATCAAGAGAACTTTAAAGTGAAAACCAAAGTGGGGGAGGGGCAAAAACTTTCCTCATAGATCTAGAAAGGTTGGTACCAGAGAGGTATAGGTGTAGGAGATATACAATAAGGTAGTGCTTCTTTTTGGTCATAAGATCCTATTACATTCTCAAAAATATTGAGGACCCTACCCCAAAGAGTTTTTGTTTTTGAAGGTTATGTCTACTGATATTTACAATATTAGAAATTAAAATGTCTTGGTATTATTATAAAAAATAGTTTTGACCTCATGGACCATGGATCATGGACCTGCCCTCAACCATGCTTTGAGAACTACTGCTCTAAATTATTAGCGCTGGAAGAAAATGCAAAGATTTTTTTGTATCAGCCCACCTCATTTTACACTATGAGATTGGGATAGAAACTAACTGCAAACCGTGGATCAGGTCTATACTACCACAGTAAATCAGTGGGTAATAGTAGCCACTTCCTCACAGAGGTGTCATGAGGCTGAGATGAGATAATATTAAATAGATGATTAGCATAGTGCTAGTACATAATAGATGTATATAAATGTTATTTCTATTGTCTTAAAAACATAATAATAACCCAAATTCTTTTGAGAATTACCCAAATAATAAAGGGAAACATATGTGAAAGGGTTACTAGATTACTCTGATTTCTTGAAAATGCTCTATAAATCTTTGGGATGAAATGAGGTAAAAAGAAGTAACATACTTCAAAAATTTGAAGCATGACATAAATATGAGTCATCATCATTATTATTAGTCCAAATTCTATTTGACTTTGTTCAGTATGGACCTACATCTGAGCCTATATCTACAAAACAAATTGTGGAGCCTGTTAATTATGCAGATGGTTCTCCTATAAATTTTCAGAGAAGGGAGATTCCTGTGAGCCAGAAAGGTCAAGGAATGTTTCCTGGAGGATATGGAACTTAGACTAGGCTTTAATCAAGCTGTAGGATTCGTGTAGGTAGAAAGGATCCTAGACTTCATTTCAGATAAAGTTAATAGTACAAGTATTAGAAATATAATTGTTTGAGAATTTCCTGCCTATGATGGGGTCATGACTTGGGTTTTGCAAACACCTTACTTTAGCTTTCTCA
Organism: Pseudochirops cupreus; assembly: GCA_028627135.1. Taxonomy (NCBI): domain Eukaryota; kingdom Metazoa; phylum Chordata; class Mammalia; order Diprotodontia; family Pseudocheiridae; genus Pseudochirops; species Pseudochirops cupreus. The sequence goes on from CM053583.1 coordinate 341,140,726, forward strand.
GTCCTTCCAGGTCACCTAAATACCCCCATTTCCCATTTAAATACCCCTTCCCACCATTTCCAAATAAAAAGGTTAGGATTTTAGTTATCAGGAAGCTTCTAAAAATAAAGTACATTTTAGTCACCAAATAATTTCTGAATGCCAAATATGTTATAGTTTTGTATATACTTTCTGAATTGAGTGTATGTTAACCAGAACACAGGAAGATCATACCATATGGACAAGTGACAAAATTTGAAATAGAGAATATACCAACCATAGCTGTGAATCTAGGATCCAAAAATTCAAAATTCAAGTGGCTAACCTGGGGTGTTTTCTGAACATGATAATTAAACATGACTCCTTAAATACAGGAGTTGGGGTAGAAGAAGCAAAGTTCCCTGGCTCATGAATGAATCACCGATTCTTGAAACCTTAGAGTTGGAAGGGTTGTTAGATGCTACCTGGGCGATCCATACCTAGACAGGAATCTTTTTCATAATCAGCATTGAGTCATCTGGACTTTGTTTGAAGACTCAGTTGTGAGGGAATCTACTATGTTTCTAATGAAGGGGAGTCTTCTACCTCCTAGGTCAATCTTTTCCACCTTGGAACAGTCTTGTTGGCAGATTTTCCTTTTATCAAGTCTAAATTTGGCTCTTTACAACTTCTGGTCATTGCTTCTGGTTTTCCCTTCTTGGGCTAAACAGAATGAGGAACTTGGTGGACTGGAAGGAAATGGAGGGAATCTTTTGAAGAAGCAATCAGTTCAATTTTTGAATTTATGGTAGAGGAAGAAAGAAAAGCTAAGCATGCTGAGTCTGGGCTGAGTAAATTTCAAAGTTTCAGAGAAAGGTCAGGTAGGTATCTATGGTCTAAAATTCTATAGGGAAAATCATTCCAAGAGGAATGGAAAGCTATCACAAATTGCCTTCTGAAGAAACAAAGAAAATAATTCTGACAGAGAAGAAAGTGGTAAATTGTCTAATGATACCAATGTGATTTCATAAGAAACTCACTAATAGAGTTCTAGACTTAGGAAAACTTTCATTTGAATCCTGTCACAGACACTTAATATTTGTGTGACCCTGGGTAAGTCACTTAACCTCTCTGAGACTCATCTTTCTTATTTGTAAAATAATGCTAATAATTGGACCTGTCTCATAGAGTTGTTAGGATAAAATGAGATGGTATATGTGAACCCTTATCAACCTTAAAGTGCTATACAGATACTAGCTAATATTGCTATTATTATAGTAAGGTAGGAATAAGAATTAAAATGGTGGATGAGTGAAAAAAAAGGGTGACATGTAGTCTCAGAGTCTTATTCATGGTGAAAGCAACTCTTTTGCTAACCTTAGTTTTTCTTGTCACTTTTACTTGTTTCTAAGCCTTAGTACTCCTGACACCATTATTGTTATTACACCTATTTTATAGTTGAGGAGACTGAGTCTGAGAGGTGAAGTGATTTGCTCAGGATCACACATACACTAAATATCTGAGAGCAGACAGACTGAGTTCAGTCTTGGAAACTTAGAAATAATAGAATCCTGGGTCATGTCACTTCCCAGACAAATCTAGGAATGTTTGATTTTGCCTTACTTCTAGGGTATTTGAGTCAATTCACCCACTAGAAACCAGTAAGCATTTTGGACATTGAAATATTTAATAAAAAACAGCCTAAAATATGAATGGGCCTTGATCCAAGTCTGGGAGTAAGTGACAAACTCACATCAGTAGGGAAACCCTTGCAATGTGTGTGGAGCTAGACCTTCTTTGATGAAGATCATGTCACTTTTCATGTTTACCCCTATTACTCCTTGCTTTAGCTTCCTCATGTAATCTCTCCATGCTCATCTTGCTTGGTTCAGGAACATAGCATTATCCAGGAATTCCACATAGCTAAAGTGCTCTGTCAAGTTTATTTGCCGTACCATTTAACCTAGAGACTTTGGCTAAATGTGTTGGCCTTTTTTTTTCTTCTTTGGTGGTGGAGGTGGGACACATTTCTCCTTCCTCTCCATTCTTTTCCCTGGCACTCTGCTTAGTCCTTTTTAGCCATGTGCCTTTAATACATATCATTCTGGGTAATGGAGCCCTTTCATTATGGTGTCCATCCATGTGAATGTTTCCTCTCCTATCATGGTGCTCTGTTAAAGCTCAGGTATCTACTGGTTGCTTGACAGATTCCTCTAATGTAGCACCAAGGGCTGAATACAGTATTCCAAATAAATGCCCAGAGGTGGTTTGGTTAGGGCAGAGTGCAACTATCCACAGGTGTGTTGGAGCATTACTAGCCCCTAAATGCTGATTGTTAAACATTTGCAAACACATCCTTATGTCCTCTCTCTTTCTGGGGACACTATATTTCTATAATCACACCCTAAAATTTCTTAACAAAACACTCTTGGACAGCTAAAGTGGGTATTAAAGATATTTTAGAAAAATTCCCCGTCAGCATATGGAGAATGAGAAGGGAGGTATTGTTTACTCTGATTGGCTTTATCTGGAAACTCCCCAGGTGTTGCTCCTCAACTATTACCTCATCCTTTGTCTTATCCTGTTTCCCCTTTGCTTTTCTCTCTGCTAGTTGAGTTATTTTGGGATATGGCAAGTGGGAGAAAATGAGATAGGTACTACTTAAGAAGTCTTACCCCTCTCAATGGGATTCTCATACCAGGAAGTTTAAGAATCACTTCATCAAAGACTAGTCTAGCACTTAAGGAATGGGGATCGAATATGAAGGATAAATCTGAGACTTATGAATGATTATTAGAGCTGGAAAGAACCTGCTAGTTTATCTAGTTATCAAATCAGAATGTGAAATGCTTTAGCTTGGAAGAAATTGTAAAGCTCATTTAAATGGAATCATCTCATTTTGAAGATGAAGAGTCCACCAAAACTCAAATAACTTGCCCAAGATCTGTGTAAACCATTAGTTGTAAGGGAGGATTTCAAGCCAGAGCCCTTTCCAAGGAGGTGATTATTTACTAGAGTACAGGTGCCACGGGGGAAGCTATCAAAGGACATCAGAGCTAGTGAACTTAGGGTATGAGATGGATGGTAGAGACAACTCAAGATGGAAAGAGTATAAAGGGACTTTTGTGAGATTGTTCACTCCAGGAGTGTCATGAGGGCATTAAGTTGTTACTGTGTTGCTCAGTGTCCCAGAGCACATGTCCCAAAAAATAGGGGGAATTCATGTGATACAACTCAAATATGCTGTATGGGGCTAGATATGACTTCATAGACTCATAATCACTTACATTTTTTTCTACAGGGTGTATTGGGGAGTAAAGCAGTCCAGATACTGGTCACTTTACCACCACTATGTCCTCTTATTAGTAAGGCCTCTTTCTATACACACCAAACCACTCATACACAAATAATCTTCTCTTAAACTTTTGAATAGTCTGGATGATATGCCTATCTAATCAACGCATGGTTCCACTGACTGCGTTTCAGGGAACTCTTCTTCAGCATTATAAATTGTGGTAGTACCCAGGCTCAGTTGACTTCACTAGTCCCATAGGCCCTTGATCTAGTGGCACAAAGGATTCAATTCTGGTCAATGGTCAGTGGATTATGTGGCTCATTCAGTTTATTATCTTTTCAGTCAATTAACAAATTGCCTGATCTGAAGAAATGTAACACTAGATTGCCATTTTGTGAATTGAGAATTTGGAAGAAAGTTGAGCTGAATCTGGCATTTGAGTAATCTCTCAGCAATGTCAACCATTATTATTTATCTTGAGAAGATATTTCCTCAGTGAATCCGACCTAGGAAATTGCCTGTGCACTTTGAATGTTTCCTTTTGTAAAATTTCCTTTTCATGATAACTCCCTAAACTGTTGGAGAAACTACTGAGGTAGTATACATATTTGCTCATCTGATATCCAATACTCTTCCCCAGCCAAAACATGCTGTGATTGGTAGAGTCTATAAAACACTGAAAATTTAAGTTTGGAACTGGGTTCTTCTCACCGATTCAATTCTAATGAGTACAAGGGCAAATATTACCCTTCCTTTGGTTTGTCTAAATCATTTGGTTCCAGTACCCTAATGGATTTGGCTGGGCATTTTGTCCCCTCGTGTTTAAAGCCATGTGTGTGGAACTCTGTGGAAATTGAATCAATATGTTTCTGATTCTTTCATAGTTAACTCATCAGAAGATTGTTTTGTAAGAGCTTTTTGATGTCTGAGAAGCCTATGAGCCTTTCCAAATGGAATTTCTTTGATCAATTTCATTATGATCAATTAAGAGCGATGAATTTGGAGTCAGAAGACCTGAGTTCAGATCCCAGCACTGCTATTCACCTTTTATGTTGTTTGGGCAGGTCACTTCCTCTCTTTGGGGCTCAGATTTCTTATCAGTAAAATTATGGGGACACACCAGACCTAGGAGTTCTCAAACTTGAACTCATGAACTTGTTTTTTAGATATATTTTAATAATTGTATTTGAATACAAGTTTTAAATCCTACAAATTTGAAATCTACAGATTTTATTTTATGTATTTAAAACCATTATTCTGAGAAAGGATCCATAGGACTCATCAGCCTGCCAAGGTGATATGACACACAGAAAAGTTAAGTGCCTCTGGATTAAAGAATCTTCCAGGTCCTTCCGTTTTTCAGTCAGCCAGTCAAGTATTTATTCAGCTCTTACTAGGTGCCAGAGTGGGGATATAAAGGAAGGAAAAAAGAACAAATAAACAAACCAAAAAACCCCATCTCATTTCAAAGACAATACTGTCCTCAAGGAGTTCATATTCTAATGGGAGAAATGACATGTAAATAGCTAGGTATAGCTAATGTACTAGCAGAATGCGTATTAGAAAGGAAAGCACTAAGAGCTGTGAGACTGGGAAAGAACTCATATAGAATATGAGATTTGGGCTGAATCTTGAAGGAATAAAGGAAAAGTAAGAGACAAAGCAGGGAAAGCATTCTAGGAATGGGGGCACAGCCAATGCAAAGGCATGGAGATAGGAAATTGAATCTTATAGGTGAGAAATAGCCAGTAAGCTAGTATAGTCATGCCCAGAGACTGTAGAATGTGCAAAGAGGGATAAAATATAAGATCAGAAAAGAAGGAAGAAGCCAAGATACAAAGGACTTTAAATGCCAATCAGAGGAATTCTTAGTTGGTCCTGTAGATAATATGGAAACATTATAGTTTATTGAATGGGAGGAGGGTGACATAGTCAGTTTTAGAAAAGTCACTTTTTCAGCTGAGTAAGGATGAATTAGAGCAGAGAGCTTTGAATGAGGGACATCAATTAGAAGGCTATTGCAATAGCCCCAGTAAGAGGTGAGGAGGGCCTGAACCAAGATGGTTGTTGTGTGAGTGGAAAGAGGGAAATGCACATGAGAGATATCATGAAGGTAGAAACAATGACAGACTTTTGTAACCAATTGGGTGTGTTTTCTGAGTGAGAGTTAGGAATCAAGGATGACATAGGGTTTGTAAGTCTGGGTAATTGGAAGGATGGTGGTACTCTTAACAGTAATATAGAAGTTGAGAAAGGGGAAGGAGGTGTCAGGGGTGTATTTTTATGTTTAGCATATGTAAAAATGTTTGACAATTGACTCTCCAGGAAAAGAAAAATACACATCCAATCTTTTAAGTTTAAGTTGAATTATGAACCATTTTTACATCACTTTCTTAAGTCTAGAGTAGAAAATCAATAAAAGAATGAATCAAGTCCTAATCTGTAGTGCTTTTCAAATTTCTTTGGTACAAAATCTCACGCTGAAAATTTAAAAATTGCTTCTCCCAAGCCAGGATGAGGTAGATATAACACACCCTTAGGTGTAGAGAGAAAAATAATAAATTTGTTTTGGATATGTTGAGTTTGAGATACCTAGAGATATTTACTTTGGGATCTCTGAAAGTAGTTGGGAATTGGAACTATAGCTCATGATAGAGAGTAGGTCTTGGATATAGAGATGCGCAAATGATCTGTAGAGAGATAATTAATGTACACACACACATACAGACACATACAAAAACATTTTCGGGGATCCATGATCTCATTGATATGTATTTCTTACAAACCCCCCACCATTGCAAATTGCAACCCTTCACATTCAAAAGTGTTTTTGTCTACACATATTTTCCCACGATTTCTTCATAGAAGATCTGCCCCAAGACCAGGAAGGCTTTCTTGTGGTTCTTTTAATATTTTGTGTATCTCACTGTTCAGGCTATTATTCCTCACTCTCACTATAAGTCTGACCCTCCTTCTTTTCTGGTCGTTCATGTTCTTGATGCTTTTTGCTCAACTTCTCATGCATAATCCATCATTTATGATATGCTACAGCATCCATTATAGTTTAAGTCACCCACAGTTATGATACCTTTGAAAGCATAATATTCCATGATGCACAGCTATATTGCATCACTGGGAAAACAGGAGTATTAAAATTATGAACTTTTGCAAAAGAAGGTAGCTTAAATACCCTAATCAACTTCCCAAATGTGGTCAAGGCTTTTTTCTTATCATCCATTCATTCAAAACTATTAAGCTGCCATATGCAGTTACCATGCTGGAGACACAAAAGCAAAAGTAAAAACAGTTTCTGCCCTTAGGGGTACTTACATGATTTGGGGGGAAAACATGATCCTAGATACTAGTGTATTTCATCCAGTGGACTGATAAACTTTTAAATATCATAACATGGTATTCTTTAACTGCCTGCTTTTTCTTGTTAAGATCAATATGTTGGAATACTTGCCTCAAGCCAGGAAGTATATATTAAGAATTAATAAATAAAGTAGGTTTCTGATCATAAGTCAGAAGATAGTTGAGCTGAAGAAATTGAGGAAAGAAAAAATTAAAGAACAGACATGATCTTAACCTGGTTATCTGCTACCTTCTGTGACTAGTCTGACTGAAAGGGAAATTTTCATAGCGATTGATTGAAAGACCTGTAGCTGCATCTCCTGCATGGGATAGATTTGACAATCACAGCATCCCAATGGATGATGGGCAGTGTGTTAAGTGGCATTGAAGATAACTGGTTAGGCAAACACCAGCTAAAAGCAGGAGATCTATGTTTCCTGGTGAGCAGCAGGCCCATCAGAAGATATCAGTAGCCATCAACATTGAAGTTGTAATTCATCTCTCTGCATATGTGCTCAAGTAATGAATGTGTATATACCACGTATGTTCTGACTGATTCAAGATAACCTAAGCATATGTATTCTTTCTCTTGAGAATGTATGTATTTGTAGGAAAGTGAGTCCCAAGTTTATGAGAGAAATGTTTTGTTGTGATTTTTTTTCTACTACACTAATTAATCAAATGCCTTTGCTTTGAAAAAAAAAGCTCAATAGGTTAATCTCTTTCAAGTGACTCTGAGGAATCTTTATAGCAAAGATTCTTAACCTTTTTTGTGTCATGGATGCCTTTGGCAGTTTGGCAAACCTATGGACCTATTCTTAGAATAAAATACATTGGATTGAAATGGAAACCAATTATATTTGAATCTGTCTATCTCAAATGAATGTGTTCCAGTTTAAGAACCCATACTATACAATATTATAGGGTTTGATACAATTAGTATTTCATGTGAAAATAGGAGTACCAGCCCTTCTAATTACAATTACAGGGCTTTCCCCACTATACCACACTGCTGTATTGAAAAGGGCAATGGACTTGAAGTCAACAGAACTGGTTCTGGCTATGACCCAACCTTGGGCAATTCACCAAACCTCTCAAAACATATCTTCTTATCTGGACAGTGAGGATATTATTCAATTGTGAAGAAAATGGATGCACTTGGAGAAGGAGGTAAATTTATTAATAATACAAGAATGTATTTCGTGAATATTGGTTAACTGTATTTACAATCCCCATTTACTTCAGTAACTTCTTTAGCAGTTTATTGAGTGAATTATATAACTTTGGGTTGGCCCTTAATATGGAATCATGATTACACATGAATGCCCATTTACACCCAACACTACGTTACATATTTAAAACTTCCCCCCTTTAGCTAAACCACAGGGAAATTGATGTTGTATAAAACCACTTAAAAAAAAAACACAACACAGTCCAAAATGATTGAGAAAAGGATACCCTGCTGTAACATTTATATTTTACATGTTGATTTGGAAAATATGGTCACCCAATGGTTTGTGTTTCCCTGCCTCGCACATAGAAATAAAGCTAATTAGTGTTTTTGAAGTATTGCTAACTGTTTTTCTTGTTTTTAAATTATTCTTTCTTTAAAACTTAAATACAGCTCTGATCTTTTACTTTCTTAAGAACATTTTCTAGGAAGAATATCATTATGTACCAATATTACAAAGAAATTCTGTGTTTTTACTTGTAAGTACCAAAAAGGAAATTTACATGAAAAGGGGAAAAGAGGGGCAGGGAGAAGGAGGTTAAAACTCCTTCTGGTTAATTAACCAATCAAAATGAAAAGATGAAAACATGACGACCTCAAAGTTCTAGTGTTGTGGGAAAAAAAACCATAAAACCACAGAATAATGGTTATAATGAATTTCAACTAATGAAAACCAGAAACAATGACCAATGGAAATAGTGAAAACAGTTGGATAAAATAGGTCACATTGCCCAAAGACTGAAAAATTTGTTCAGCTCTTACTTTGCTACTATTACCACCCAAGCTTCTGTGCTTTCCCAGTAGCCTTGGGAAAATATCTTCTTGACCATCAGCTGGCCATTTGCAGATCATTCAAAATTCCTTGGGCTAGGTGTAGGCTTGACTCATCTTTCTGTCTCTATTACTCCTCAGTTCAGAGATGTGTACACCACTAGTAGAGAGGGAATATCTTTCCATATACCACTATATCTTAGATAATTCCATCCCAGGTCATCCCTGTCCATTGGAGGCTTTGATTAATATTAATATGTGTGATTTATTTTTTTAAAACATCTTTATAGTTGAGAAGAGTGCTTTGTTTGTAGTAGATGCTCAATTAGTGTGACTTGAAGTGAATTGAAGTTCCTGACCTTAAAAATACAAGCACTTATGAAAAATAATTTTCTAAAGAATCCCTAATTGTGCTTTTCCCATGGGCTATACACTGAGATGCTGCTTATGTTTACTACCCTGATTTCCCACTCTGTTGTCATTTTGGTCTGAGCAATTTTTATCTCATACACATATGGACCATGCTGGTCCCCCTGCATCCAGTCTGTCCCAGATTCTATCTATCTATCTATCTATCTATCTATCTATCTATCTATCTATCTATCTATCTATCGATCTATCGATCTATCAATCTATGTATCTATCTATCTATCTATCTATCTATCTATCTATCTATCTATCTGTCTGTCTGTCTGTCTGCCTCTCTCTCTCTCTCTCTCTCTCTCTCTCCCATACATTGCTATCAGGTAATTTCTTTTCAAACACCATTTTGCTAATGACACTTACCTACTCATAAACCAATCAGAGGATCATAGATTCAGAGCTAAAAGGGCTTTTGGAGGCCACCTGAGCCCACCCTTCTTATTTTGTGGGTAAGGTCCAAAAAGTAGCTTATATGAAGTAAGACAGGTAGGAAGTATCAGAGCTAGGATTCGAACCCAGGACTCTAATTCCAATGTTTTTTCCAAACCCATTCCATGGAATATTTATAAATTATAAAAATAATTACATTTATCTTGTATAAACAGGACCTGGCAAGGGTGGCGGGGGGGAGACAGCTTTTTTTAGTCTTTGTATAAGACTGACCTATTTCTCTTTTCCAATCAGACATTTTCTGGATGACATTTTCTTCCATTCCAAACATCATTAGAAATATATAGCTGTGGGGCAGCTTGGTGGCATTGTGAATGGAGCACCAGCTCTGGAGACAGGAGGACCTGAGTTCAAATCCAGCCTCTGACACTTAACACTTACTAGCCGTGTGACCTTGGGCAAGTCACTTAACCCCAATTGCCCCTCCAAAAAGCAAAAAGGAAGGAAGGAAGGAAGGAAGGAAGGAAGAAACATGTAGCTGCCTATTTATAGTAACCATACTTCTTTTCATTGCCTTTAAGATTGTTTGTAATTATGATTCTTGGGAGACTGTGGTATCCAATGATTTGCTGCCATTTAACACTACTGGGAGAATATTGATGGAGAATAAGCTGGGTTTGGGAGTCAGTCCGAGACAGGCATGGGGCCGTTCACCTATAATCCTTGCTACCAGGAGGCTGCTTAGTTATTAAATGCAACAGGAGATGCCATGCAGTGGCCAGACAACTACTTATTGGGGATGCTCAATTCAATTCAACAGTTAAATACTTGTAATATTAATGAGCATAAAGGATACAAATATGATAAGCAACATAATCCTAGTTAACAAAAAGCTTGCATTCTTGCAAGAAAGATAAGGATAAAAGAAATGTGCTATCTCTTATGAGTTATTTTAAGGATCAGATGAGATAATATTTATGTCTGGTAATAATAGGTACTCAATAAATGCTTGTTCACTTCCCTTTTCCTTAAGGGAAGCCCTTTTTGATCCCTTTAGATAGTTGCCAGTATCCTTTCCATCCTCAAAAATGATCATGTATATATTTATCTGTTTACATGTTGTAGCCTCCTAGGAGAACCTTGAGATCAAGAACTATTTTTTGTTTTATCTTTCTAACTCCAATCCCTGGCATAATTCCTTGCATATAAGAGGTGCTAAATATAAGATTGTTGGAAGGCAGCTAGGTGGCAGATAGAGTACTTGGCCTAAAGTCAGGAAGACCTGAGTTCAAATCTGGCCTCATTCTTAATACTTGACCCTGGCCAAGTCACTGTTTGCCTTTATTTCCTCATCTGTAAAATAAGTTGGAGAAGGAAATGACAAACTGTTTCATTATTCTTGCCAAGAAAACCCCAAATGGAGCCACAAAGAGTTAGATACAACCAAAAGATGACTAAACAACCACAAAAAATGTTTTGGAATAAGATATTTAACCCTGCCTTCAAAGAGTTTAAAATTTAGTAGGAAAGATAAAACATGTATATGAATAACTCTAATACAAATTAGAATATGATGTCTACAGAGGAAAGGTACAAAAGGCCTTAAGAGGCAAGATACTCTGGGTTGTGATAGAGAGGACTCTTGCAATGGAGAGGGAGTTGGATTAGCCGATGGAGACAGCTGGTGGCACAGATAGAGTGCTGGACCTGGAATCAGGAGGACCTAAGTTCAAGTCTGGCCTTAGATCCTTAAGAGCCATGTCACCCTGGGCAAATCATTTAACCTCTGTTTGCTTGTTTCCTCACATATAAAATAGCACCTACCTCTCCAAATTGTTGTGAAGAATAAAGTAATATTTATAAAAAATTCTTAATACAGGTGCTATATACATGCTTTTTCTCAGCCTTGCTTCCTTGTTCTTTTCTAATTCTGAAATTTTCTGTTCTCAGGGGGAGGAATAACATTTTGGTCTGGTATGGTTAGAAAGATACTTAAAGAAGATGGAATTTGAGCTAGACCTTGAATGAGGGGTAAGCTGAGAGATGGAGGAGTAGGGGGAGGGTGATATCATCCATACAGCTGGGCAATTTCAAGTCCCAGAAATACTAGCAGCAGTGCGGAGCTGTCCACAGCTGAAGCTCTTGCAAATGGGGTGGGACTAGTTTAAAAGCAAAATATTGAAAGCTTTCAGGCATGGTTTTGTCCCAAGTGAGTCAAACTGGGAAGCATACCATTTGTATGAGTTCATATCTTTTCAGATACCTGGTTCCTTGGATGCTTTTCTGTTCTTAGAACACATTTGCTTGTTTTGCCTTTTGGATATCAATGTTGCTTTATTTTCGAACCTTGGCTATTTGATGGATTATAGATTTAGAGCTAGAGTAACCTTAAAGATCATTTAGCCCAATGCTCTGATTTTACAAATAAAACCTGAGACCCAGAGTGATTTAGTGACTTTGTACTTCACAAAAATATAGAATTCCAGAACCTCATGAATCATAAAACACCATTTGCCTTAAGAATAGCCAATAAGTAAGTAGCCCCTTATGACTGGAAACAGTCCATCCCAATACTTCAAAGCTCTGAAATTTCATCAGTATGGGTTCTCCTTGTACTGACATAAGTTGCTACCCATCTATTACTTGATATTAGACTTCAGGAATTTCTGTGACCAATAGTTCATCCCCACATGTGGGTGATGAGCCTTTATGAATTTACCTAGGCTGGTTCTTGGAAAATAACCATAAAAGCCACCACTTGGCCCATACTCAAAGCCTTTCTAATTTGGGAAAATCTGAAGGAGTTTGTACTCTGCTTGCACAGTCTTCAAGAACCTAGCATCACTTCTAAATACAGTAAATAGCTGAGTTTGGACTGAAACCCTGGTGCTCTGATTCCACACTACACACTCAGTTATCTTTCCTCTATACCATATTAAATAAGCCTACTGGTACCATTATTTGTGCTAATATTGTTGCCATAGTATCCCTGAAGGATTCCTTCTAGATGAAAAAGGGGTGGGACTTAAAATTCTTAGGCTACTTTTGTGCATATATGTAGCATTGGTTAGGATGTAGGAATGTGATATGCAGCAGCAGAAATGTTAGTAAATTTTGGTCAGCTCAGCATTTCAAAATGCAAAGAGACTGAAGAATAGAAATTCAGCCCTGATGCTGCTGTTCTAATTCTATCCTATTCTTCCTCCCTCTCAGTTACAGACAGTTTCAATTTAATGGAGCACAGCTGCTTTGCAATGCTATTAGCCAATGGGAAGCCACTTTGCAACAGGTTAGAGTCATTGGGAGCCTTCCAATATTTTTTTTTTTGGAATCAGTTTTCCAGTGCATAAAGAAATAGTTCCACTATTGAATGTTTTACTTTTATGCCAAAACGCTTATTTCAGTGTAACAGACCTAGAGTTTCATTCTGAGCTCACAATCACTTTTTTCCCACATCCTCACTTTTGTATAGTTTGGTTTAAGCTTATCCAAATGTGATGGAATATCAGAGAATACTCTTGTTGGAGGGTTTCCTGTATATTGTCTAGTTTGATGCCTTTATTTTACAGGTAGAGAACCTAAGGCCTAGAGAAGTACAATGACTCACTTGAGGTCATACATCTATTTAATAAGAGAACTCAAACTCAGCCATCCTGATCTGTAGTCAAGTACTCTTTCCACTTCATTGTGAAATTCAAATCTAGTAAGCTGGGCTGCTGTGAGTGTTTTCATTTGGATAGACTTCCTGGTAAAGAGCAGTTGCTTAAATTTGTTGGTGCTCTATGTCAGCATCATTGACCAATACCAAGGTTAGAATATTCTGGGGAAAAGAAACTCAGTCTTTTAAAGGTGCTTTTGCCAATTTCTAATTTTCCTATCATATCTTTATAGCCTACTAACTCCTCATAAAGTGAGATGACTCAAAGAAAAACTTTTAGTAGTCTGCCTTCCAAAAAAAATGGAAGACAAGTTTGTGATGAATAAAAGTTTGTTTTTTGGTGTTGTTTTTTAAACCTGGACTGGGTATAAGATGGGCAGGAGTACATAGATTAATTTCCATTTTTTTACATGTCGAGGGTCCATGATTTCATAAATGTGTGTTCTCTCCGCTGAAACAGTGGAAGCTAAGAAAGCTTCATCCCCACCCTGGCATACTTTAATGGATGACCTTTATGAAGGAGCTAAGTGATACAATGGATAGTCATTAAATTGGAGTCAGGAAGACCTGAGTTCAAATCCTACTTCCTGGCTATGTGAACCTGGACAAACCAAGTAACCTCTCAACCTCAGGTAAGACAGGGCAGCTACATGGTTCAATGCATAGGGCTCTGGATCTGGAGTCAGGAAGACCCAAGTTGAAATATAACTTCACATACTTCCTAGCTGTGTGACTCTGGACAAGTCACTTAATCTCTGTTTCCCTTAATTCATTGGAGAAGAAAATGGCAAACCACTCCAACATTTTTGCCAAGAAAAACCCATACTTGGTAATGAAGAGTTGATACAACTGAATGACTAAACAACAACAAAAAAGGGGAGATAAAAATAGCACCTATGTCCCAGGGTTGTAATGAGGATCAAATGAGATAACATAAATAAGATGCTTTGCAAACCTTAAAGTGTTATATAAATGCTTATACCTATTCTTATTCATGAGTCACCTCAAAGGTCACTTGGTAATGAGCTCTTCATCAACTGACTAGGTCAGTCCTACCTACAAGCTGTCCCTAGACTTGAATCTTTTCCAGCTTATCAAGTACTGCCAGAGTTTACAATTGCCACCAAGAATAATAATAACATCAACAGTAACAATGACTAGTATTTTGTAGTGTTTCAAGGCTTTCAAAATAGTTTACTTGTGTTATTTCATTTAATTCTCACAACAACCTTGTGAAGTAGGTGCTGTTACTTATCTATTACAGATGAAGAAACTGATGCTGAATGAGGTAAAAAGACTTGCCCAGGATCACAGAGCTAGTGTCTAAAAACCAAAAGTCAATTCTACTGCATGGTGAATCATTCTGATGGCTTTTTTAGTTGGATGGGGATTGAAAGGGAAGAAAAATTATGATTTCTATCAGTCTAGTAGAACACTGACTGAATTATGGCATCAAAGTACTCTGAAGTATAATACTGAACAGTGAGCCGGATTCTAATTCTGCTACTACATAGCTATAGGATAGAAGTGTTAAACACATGAACAATTAAAACACTCCAGAGTGTGGTGTGAACCAGATTAGTATGTAATTGGGAAATATTTAACAAAATAAATAAAAATATATAAAAAAACAGGACATAGTTAATGTTAATATGTGGCTTTCTAAGTCAATATGCAGTAGTATCCTTACTTTTAGGGAGCTTGACACCACTTTTATAGAAGATTGAACAAGTTGCAACTTTTTGGGGTGTTAATCTAAAATGAGAATGGAGTGGGAAAGGTAATATTAAAACTATGATGTTTTTCCAGTCCTGCGACTCCATGGCATTTTGATATCTAGTAGGCCTGTACTCAAAATGATGTGTTTTTTTTCTATGAAAAGATAACCATTTACCTTTTTTGGAAGAAGTATTGCTGTAAAGAGAAGTTTACCTAAGGACTGAAAGCTTTACAAGTTTAAGGAATAGAATGAAAGAGGATGGATTTTTCTTTCTTTCAGAGCAACTCCCTTTTCTTCACCTTTAACAAAACAGGAACTGATTTAATTTAAAAGTATGCCCCATCTTAAGCCTTGCTGTAAGTAAGAAACCTTCTTTAGTTTGGAAAGCAGAGAGGCAGGAAACAAGGAAAGCCTGCTTTGGGATTTAATATGTTTGTTACAATATGACACCTACACAAACCTCCTCTCAGCATAGCATCGCTTTTTCCAGAGAAGAGGCATGGTGTCACCTGTCTTATTTTTTTTTTTTTTTACTTCACCCAATGACCTTCAATTAAGCTTCTATAAAGAAGGCTACCCAGATGTCTTCACAGCAAAGCTGAGACATAAGACAAATAGCCCTTTGAACTATTAGGAGATGACTCATAAAAAATGGGATTTACTGTGAAGGAGAAGGAGGCAGACAGACAGAACTATATTGAAGCCACATCAACAGCAGCTGAAGCCTCAGCTTTTCCAAACCCTCCCCTTGTAAACAGTTGGGTTGCTTCATTTCCAGTGAGTGAACCCTGGACACTTTTCTTGAATAGAATGCATGACAACTAATCTAAGGCAAGACAGAATTTCACAGGTTGAATCTTGATGTTCAGAAGGATATTCTCCTCCTAATCCCCATTGCTGAGAAATGTGCCCTTGGTTGACATGGAAGAGAATATAATTCATTGTTTTGTTTCTTTAAAGAAAATGATAAATTTAAACCCCAAGTCTTGTCTTGAGCTTCCATTGAAACTGGAAGATAAAGGGGAAGGGATAGGAGAGAGAGAGAGAGAGAGAGAGGGAGAGAGAGAGAGAGAGAGAGAGAGAGAGAGAGAGAGAGAGAGAGAGAGAGAGAGAGAGAGAGAGAGAGAGAGAGAGAGAGAGAGAGAGAGAGAGAGAGAGAGAGAGAGAGAGACTCCACTTCCATCTTTTCTATGTATTCAGCTGGGTGTGTGTGGGCATGTGGGAGTTGGGGAGAGACAGGAGTGTGGTAATGGAGAAAGTAAGAGTGTATGTGTCTGCATGAGAGGGAGGGCATTCACCATGTGTACTGAGAGAGGAAGAAGCAAGAACAACGCTGAGAATGTTTATGGATGAATGTAAAAAGTAGGAGGCAGGAGATGTAAAGTGAAAATACTTGAGGGCTGTACAAGAGACTGAACTAGGTTGTTTTCTTTTTAATGTAGGTAGTTAGTATTTAAAAATTGGTAACAGTAATTTTTGCTTCTACAACTTTCTTCTTGAATGCCTCTAAGTATTAGGGAGGTGGTTCTGGGCTCTTGAAGGCTAAGTTAGCAGAGATCAATCTTTGATGAACCCCAACAATTGGAAATGGCCTGGAGACAGACCTAGGTTCTGCTGTTGATTGATCAGACTAATTTGATTCAGAAGGGCTCATCACCAGAAGATTGGTGACAAAATGAAGTCGTTTTTGGCCAAGATGGTTTTTGAAAACCATCTCCTGAAACAGATTGGGATCTAAATTGCTGGAGAGAGCATGCCCATGTTCATCAAAGTCTTGGATCCTGAATTCTTGAATTCAAGATGATCTTTTCTCCAGTCTTTGTCTGGCTTTTGAGGAATTAGGTATTTTCTATAGAATAGCTGCATGTAAGTGGACACCTGTAGACTTTTAAAATACTCCTATCTTCTTTTATAAGTTGAATAAATGAGTCTGAGGGAATGTCACTTGGAAGACTAGTAGATAAAAGCCAGGTGCTAATCCAATCATATGAATTGATCAATATATATTTATTAAGCACTGAACTAAATGCTAGGAACACATAAAGAAACAAGAGACTGCTCCTGCCCTCAAGGAGTTTATAATCTAATGGTTAAATATAAAATGCTCCACCTTTCTCCCCATTCCTTACAGACTGTGACCTTAGACACTAGATTTCTGGAAGCCAATCAATTAATCCTTCAATCAGCATTTTTAAAGCAGAAACTGTGCTAGGTGCTGAAAAATGGTAGATTCTTAACCTTGTTTCCAAAAGTTGGTGCTTAGGAGATGAAGAGACTTTTAACAATTCTAAAATGAGATCAAAGTAAGTGTGTACAACAGTCATTATGATTGGATGTCTCAGTTAATAGAATGGTAACCTTATAGTCTTCAGTGGCTCCCTCTTTCTTCTTTACTCTCAACCCTGAGGGTCTTCCTCTCCCAGTTTGATTTTTTTTTTTATTAAGGAGGCCATCCCTTGACTCACTTCTTAAAGAAACCGATTCACTGAATGGACTTTACCTTATTCAAAGTGAGAACCTGAAAAGGCCTTAGCCTAAAAGGGCCAGCCTCACATTGCATTCTGAGCCATCTCCACGCCTCCTGATGAATATCTGGCCACTGGACCCAGAGGGCTTTGGAGGAGAAAGTGAGGCTTGGTAACCTTGTACAGTCCTCCCTCACTCAAATCAAAGTCAACTGCAAGTCATGTCCTCATTCCCTGATGTCATGGTCCTCCTTGAGAATGAAGGACAAACACAACAACAACGTTTACTTCTTCTGGTCAGTCTCCTAATTAAACAAGGAACAAGAGGACTGATAAGGAACTTAGTAAAGTAGGTTCACTCTCTGCCACCCTCTCCCCCCTCCAGAACATATACTCAGATTCTCTAGGACTAATATTAAAAAGATTTGATGAAAGAAGTATTATACTATTCATGGATTCAAAGTCACTCTGGGGAAAAAAGAAATCTGGTTGAATTGTGAGCTGGAACCAATTCTACTGGGAAATCATTGCTGAAGACAATAAGAAAAGTCTGCCATAGGAAGAGGACATGCTATTTTGAACCTATTAGTGGATGGATGTAGGCCCCATGTATCCTTGGAGAAGATCCATCTTTAAAATAAACAAAAACATGTGCTGTTGAACCCAAGATAAACTGTTTCCCCAGTTCAAAGTGGAGAAATAACCCTGCTCTTGGCTAGCTAGGTACATTTTCAGGACTCAATACTGCATTGTACCTCATTCAGGTTCCTTTACAATTTTCCCTGTCCATTTGCCTGCTAGATTAAGGAAGTCTGGCTGCAAATTTTTCCATTAGTTTCTTTCTACTGGTCCTGTGAATGGGTAATGAAGACCATCCTGTCCACCATCTGGCTCCTGTCTGGCTATGCAAGCAGCATGGATATAACTGGTCAGGTTTTGCCAGTGATAATAGACACCTGAGGCTGATAATAAAACGTCAGACAGTTAAGAGTCACTTGGAGGAGATAGGTCAATAACAGAAAAGTACTATGGCACCTGTCTTATCTTCTGATGTCATTGCCTCAGGAAAGGAGTTGGAACAATATGAATCCTTCTTTTCTCCTAAGAGACAGACCTTTCCACCCACTTTTATTCCAGTGAAATGAACGTGTGTGACTCCCACGTCCTGCCAATGTATAGAGGAACAGTTGATCAGCCCCCCAAAGCAGGTTTTTCCTCCTCCCAAGGGGGAACTGAAGTCAGTGACTGCTTGGCAGCCTACACAGAGCATAGCTGGTTATTGGTTGGAGAAGAGAGAGCATTGACATTGGCCAGGACCTCACAACCAGGTTCCAGGCATTCCAGGGAGAAAAGTGGGAGAAAAGTAAATGCTTCCCAACTGAAGCTAAGATGTATGTATGTATGTATATATATGTGTGTGAAAGAGCACATGCATAAGAAGGACTGGGCCATACTGAGACAGGCTATAGCATAACAATGCATGGATACTGGCCAGGAGATCCAGGATGACAGATTACCATTGCAATGAGAAAGGCAGTGTGCTGAGGCCTTAAACTTGCCTGTGGATGCTTGGAACCTGGGGGATCAGTGGTCTCATCAAAGCACTGTCTATCAAAATTGTTGTGGTTGACGTTTCCTGTTTGACTTTTGGGACTAAAAAAAGGGGTCAGTGGGTACTCATCTGTAAAGTGGGTTTAAAAGGGTTGAACAACAAAGTGGCTGTCTACTATGTCACTAAATCTTTCTGCTTTCCCTGGTCTGTGAACTGCAGGTGGTAGCTGTTTATGTGAACCTAGGAGTTTTTAGAAAATATTACAATTTAAGAGTGCATGTATCTGTGTATATGCACCTGTGAGAACACCTGAACCTATAATTCATAGATGCAAAAAGGGAAAGGCATCCCTCTGCTTCATTCCCTTTGGAACACTTTAATTAACAACATCTCTAGATCAATACTCCATGCAGTCACAGGGCAACAGAAAGGCAGGAGAGCCATGGACCCCTCCAGGTAAGAGATTACCTTCTCATTTGGAGCTCCTTATAGATATGGGCTAGATTGAAAGACCAATATGATTTAATCTTCTTCCCCCATACCCTCAATCTTTCCTAATTTGAACTTTGAAGTTTTGGGGGAAAAAGTTAAATTTAGGGGAATGAAGGGGACTATCGGGGAAACATGTAGGGGTTTGGGGTAATTATTTTTTTTTAGCTTCGTTTCCAAATACAAGCCATACTCTCCTTCCAATGTTCATCCACACTGGCAACTTCAACAGCTTGAGAGCTGTCCAAAGAAGTGGCAGATCTTGGCTGAAACACACAGCCTTAATGTTTGTTTCTCATTTGGAGTTAAACCCAGTTTATTACAATTCTCAGTGTGAAACTACCCAGCCTGCCAGACCAGGGTTCCATGGCTACCTTGTTGCGTCAAGGGCAGGACAGCACAGAAACGGAAACTTCAGGCGGGTAAATGTTGCCATCATGTTGTAAATTGTGTCTGCCTTTGCTTTCCTTTGGGGCCCTATTCAGAAACTGCCTGGTTTATTTTAGAAAAGAAAACAGCTAATGAGAGGGAGAATTTAAAAATAAAATACTGCCTTCTTCCTTTGATGGAATAATTATAAATGGGGTGCTAATCCCCAAGTGAGGGGTAGCCTACTGTTGTGGATAGAAGTGTGGCCTTATAGGGAGGAAGACCCAGATTCAAATCATGTCTCTAACTGGTACTCACTCTGTGAATAGGAGTTAGGTCACTTAGCCTCAAAATGCCCTGGGGAACTTTCTAAGTCTGTAACTCATAACCGTAAAAACCAGGAGTTACTAGAATTGATGAATCATGAGACTTGACCTCTCTTTCCCCAAACTACCACCCCCACCTCCCCCCAAAAAATAGAAAAGAAATCCTCAAATAATCAAGCTACACTTTAGGAAAACTTTCACTTTCCTAATCAATCATTAATTGACCAAATCTTCCTTAAGGATAATTTTCATTATGCTGAGTCTTCCTAGATCCTACTAACAAAGTGGTAATATACTTCTAGAACAATTATTTCTGGTGTAGTCAAGAAGGCCTCTCTGCGTAAACTACAAATGTTGTCACGAAAGTAAACTCAATATCCCATAGACCAAACACATTCATCAAGAGATTCCTGAAAATTCAGGAAACAACATCTAGTCTATTTAAAGTGTTTTGTTCGTAGTAGGTGCTTAATAAATGTCTACTGTTTGTGTGGATTGAACTTTTAGAATCATTGGAATTTCAAGGTAAAGGGGGGTCATAAAGATTGAGTCTGACCCTCTCATTTTATGGTAGAAGAAATTGAGGCCCTTTATATTATACCTTAGCTGACATGGTGGTCTATTCTGATTTTTATCTGGAACAACTGAAATTCACAACTCCAAGCAAAAGTCCACCTAATTTTATGTGCTTTAACTACTGGTAGCCCCAATTATATTTTTAAATTAAATTTTTTTTGAGGGCAGATTTACCTTTTCTTCTTCCCAATTCCTCATTCCCTTTCTCCTCCCCTTTGTCCCATTGAAAAATCAAGAAAAATAAAATCCCCTGTTACAACCATGTATAGTTAAGCAAAACACATTCATGCATTGGTTATGTCCCAAAAGAATGTCTAATCTAATCTGTCTTGTGAGTCTATCACCTCTTTATCTGGAGGTGGATGGCCTATTTCATCATGAATCCTCTGGAATTACTCTTGGTCATTGTGTTGACCACAGTTCCAAAGACTTGTAAAGTTGATTGTTTTTATGATATTGTGATTGTAAACACTGTTCTCCTGATTTGACTCACTTCATTATGCTTCAGTTCATAAGTCTTCTCATTTCTTTGAAACCATTATGTCCATCATTTCTTATAGGACAATAGTATTCTATCACATTAATATACTTTAATTTGTCCAACCATTCCCCAGTTGACGGGCATTCCCTCACTTTCTAATTCTTTGCCATTGCAAATGGAGCTCCTGGAACTATTTTTGTATACATGGTTCCTTTTCCTCTTTCTTTGATATCTTAAGGGTTTAGACTTTTCAAAATGGTATCACTGGGTCAAAAGATATACACAGTTTGGTAGTTTTTTTTAAATCATACTTTGCTACTTTATTTTGATTATACAAAAACTACTGGTGGGTGTAAATGCATAAGAAAGTTAAGAAGATGACTTTATAGAGGTATTAGCAGGATCCTTTTAACTCAGTCTCCCCACTGTACTATTTCCTTTCTGAGCAGGAAAGTTCTACATCTGATTGATTATGAGTCTGGCTATCTTGTGAATAACATGCAGTTCTATTATATATTGGCACTCCAAAAGGTATCTCTGATTTTTACCTGAAATCAAACAGAACTAGTAAAATTTTCTCCTATTTTGCCTACTATACGTCAGTCTGAACAGTTTTGACATGATGTTTTTGTAGCCATGTCCCTGATCCTCATTTCATGGAACATTTCTATGACTATGGCAGGAGAACTCCAAAGGTCTTAGAAACAACTTATTGCTACAATCACTGAACTACTATTGTAAAGTGCAGGTATATAGGACTCTATTGTTTTAATTTATATTGTTCTGAATTTCTGACCATTACTTATTTAAACTTTCTAATCTAAGTGACTAGAGAAAATAAAGTCTTAGACTTGACATCTCTTTGCTTGTTGGGTTGGTTAGCTACACATTCATGTACAAGGTTATGTCCATGAAGTATCACATCTTTCCTGAGTGATATGAGAATAAAATATGTCCTCAAAAGTGGGGATATGATAAAGATGTGATATGGTAGAGTTGTAAAAGCTATCATTGTAATGGATTAGTAAATATCAGTTTAAGAAAAAAAAAGAGATTAGACTATTTATAAATGTGATTGGCTTTCAAATGTTTTCCATTGGGTAAAAGAACATACTTAAAGGACTCTAGATAATTGTAACTGTAAGCCTTAGAAATTTTGCTGTTGTGCCAATGAAAACAAGAACAAAAAGCTAAGTAAAAATAATGATCTTGAATCAGATATTTTAAATTTGATCTTGGAGGTAATAGAGAATATGACTGAAAGCAGTAGAGTGAATTGTAGAATCTTCTTCAGGTCCATTTGAATATTCAAATATTTAGCCATAAAAATGCCCAATATATGGGCTTGGGATATAATTTAACTTGTCTGCAAGGACCCAAGTTGGATTAAGGCTCTCATATATAGAATTACTTTAATTAATTATATATAAAAAAAACTTTTTAAGGATCCTTTTTCATTTTGAGGTCCCTCTGATAACATCAAGAGAAAAAGGATTTATTCTACAGTTGGGTGCTCAAAGATTTTTTTTTTAGGAGTCTTCCTCTAGGTTTTAGATAATGTTATCCATGAAATGTATAGGACTCAAGCAAAGATGGAAAAAAAAAGCAAAATGTGAAAAATAGAACTTTTCAAATTTCCAGGTGTGTTATAGTAGCTTCATTTGATATTCTTTCTATAACCTTGATGTTAAGTCCGTAAGATTTCTATTGGCTTTCATCATGTGACCTATTTAGTGGAAAGTCAATGTCATTAGGTTTTGTAAGATCTATTAAATTATATTAAGTCTTAAGTAACATTAACTAGGAAACTTTCATAAGTGTTTTGGAACTTGAAAAATTGATTTACTGTGGAAAAATACATTTGCAAAATCTATAGAAATGAAGTAGAAGGTCCGTATCAGGTAACGTTGACAATAAACTTCCAGTTAAAGATGCCAACATTGATTCCGGCATACGCACTTCTAAGTTTGAGCGGACTAAGGAAGACAATTTGTGAACAGCTGTTTAGCACAGACCCTTTTGACATACAATCTTCTAGGGAAGATGTTTCCCAGAACTAGATGACTTCATTCAGTAGACAGCTAAAACCAAGACAAGAGAACAAGAAACCTATTGTTGAAATGTACATTAAAATACATTCCTGTTCCTCATCCTTTTTTTGTCTTTCTAATTATAGTTATGTTTATTGTCCATTATTTGTAACAGTGTCCTAACCTTTATGGAAAAGTACCTTAGCAGCAGATTTAGAACACAACTGGAAGTTTAAACTCAGGTCTTCTTTGTTTGTTCCTTTGTTTGATAATTATATCTCAATCTGTTTCTGGTAATACCTTAGGTTTTCATAAACTCCTATGCTTGAGGTCTGGGTTCTCCACATTTAAGTGTGGATAATTTTGCCCAATAATTGTAATTGTTTATATGAATAGCTCTAGAAGTTGTGTCTACCATGACTAAGTCTTGGAAATGATTTTGACTCCCCAATCTTGTTAAGAGGTTTTGTTTATACCATTCTTAATTTGTTTTTTATTCCTTTTCAAATTAACTATGGTATGCACAAATAACTGTTTTGCAGCATTGTGAATCTTTAGATGGCCCAGTGATTTAAACACACACACATGTGTGTATATATGTGTATATATGTGTATTGCAAACACACACACACATACATACACACACTTATGTACAAGACCAAAAGGAGAACTATTGAAAGTAGAATTTTGAGAGAATATAATTGACTCCATTTTATGCTATATTTGCTATTATTATAGTACAAAAGTATTGAATATCTCCCTTAGTACCTCCCTTCCCCAATCATTTTACTCTGGTTACAAAAGAAAACTCCTAGGACTTTGAATAGTTCCCCCAATACTTTTATTTATTCTATCTAGACATATTGTAGGAGCTTAACAAATGTAACCTCAACTAACTGACTGATAAAGACAATATTATCTTCTTTGGTCTGGTGGCTATACTAAAGGCCTTTGTAAAATTTTAAGCTGTTTCTTTTTTGCTGAAAGTGTACCTGTCTAAATATGCAAAAATGGAATGGGTTGCTTTGGGATCATTGGAAAGCTTTAAGCAAAGGCTGGATGACCACTTTTAGGACATATTATATGTAGAGTGCATTCTTTTGGGGGAATGGGTTGAACTAGATAACCACTGAGATGGCTTTGAACCATAAAATTATCTGGTTCTTTGATACCTAGGAAAGCTTGGACAAGTAATTTCACTCACCCTCAGTTTTTTCATCTATAAATAGAGAGCATTGGAATTGAAAAGTCTAAGGTTCTTTCCAGTTCTCATACTCATGAACTTGGAGCTACAATAGCTATGTAAGACCTTATATAATCCTCTCACAGTCCAAGTTAGGTATAGGAGATAGAGGATCCCATTTATCCTTAAGTTTGTGTTCAGAGTTATTTGGATCAGAGTTTTCCATAGACTTGTCTTATTGAAGAATGTCCTGGTTCAGAGGTGTGATTGATATTGTCTTAATTTGAAAAAATAATTCATAGATTGTCACTCTGAAAATATTTACTAAATAAGCCAGTCCCCAGATATCAGTCATAGATTCTACTATATTTACTGTATTGGTCATCTCTATCTTATACTGCCTCTGCTCCAGTCATTTTCTTCATCTCTCTTTTCAACTCCTAAATTTGAACTCTGTCTGAGGAATGCCAGGCTCTAAGAAGTGTTTTGCCTCATCTTGCTGGGAAACATGCCATGCTTCTTCCTGGACTTTCTATTTTCCCCCTTTACTTCCATCCTCTCATTTATGTGATATCTTTCTCTATTATAATGTAAGCTACTTGAGGGCAGGGACTATCTTGCTTTGATTGTACTGGTATCCCCAGAGTATATATGGTGTTTAGCACCTAACAAGAGCTTAATAAACACATAATCTTCATTTATCTGTTCTAGTTAGAAGGCAAATTGACAACATACACAATTTGCCATTGTGTAGAGGCTAATGTTGACATGATAATCATTAATAAATAAGTAGCTTGTGCTTCTACTGGTTTCTTTTCCCAGCCATCCTGTATATTTAATAAAATTAAACTAATTGCTAGTAAATTCATTAAGAATATTTAGTCCTGAAAATTTTAAACATTTAAACCCTGTTTATTGAACTTGGAAGAGTAATGAGTGATATTTATGTTTACTCCTAATAATAAGGGCTGCTTTTAGGGTCATCATTCATCAGTGATACAAATAAATAGGGTTGTTCTATATTATCCAGTTACTAGAGTTTAGGCATAAAAATACACACAGACTGTACATACACATACACAAATGCATATACATAAGCATGTGTGTATGAGTGTGTGTGTGTGTGTGTGTGTGTGTGTGTGTGTGTGTGTGTATCCAGAAAGAAAAGAAAAGGTAACATGAGTCTAGGGTCTTTCTATACTTCAAACTCAGATATACTATGAAGAATCTGAAAGTCAAAACTGAAAAAAAAAAAACACACACACCAAACTTCAGGTTTCATCTAACCGCACAGGAATTCTCTCTTAGAGTAGTCTTCAAATATTCCAATCTAAAAAGTTGCTGAGTTTGATAGCAGAGTGTTGACATCTAAGCCACAAATGTGTATTTCATTTACACATGAATTTGTAAATAAGATTATCATTACTAGTAGTATAAGTTCAGTTGGAATGAGCAGGACATTGTAGTAGTTCAGAAATATACCAAGGCCTAGGAGCTTGATTATTCTTAGATAAGTTGATTGTAAAACTCAGAGTGACCTACTAAAACTTTAATCAATGACCTACTTACTTCAAATTTATATGAACTTGGATGAATACATTTCTTATTACATTATATTAAATACATTCTTCAAATATTTAATAAATGCCTAGTATATAGTAGGTACTTCAGTGGGCATCTAGGAAGCTTAAAAAAAAAACACTGTAATTCCTACCTTCAAGGAGCTTAAAGGGTAAGAAATGCTATAATCAATCCTCAACATTTGTGCATTTAACTTTCATGACTTAGAGCATTCACATGATTTTCTTAGTAACCTCATTTTAATTTTTGCATTGGCAATTACGTATATTCACTACTGTGTGCATTAGAAAAAAAAATGAGAGGTGTGATGTGCTCACATTTGTGGAATGGCTGGTATCCTACTAGGCACTTCACTGGTCTTCTTCACTCTACTATTGTAAAGAGCTCTCCATGTATATGTTACATATTTTCATTATTTACCTTTAAAACTCAAGTTTTGTGTTACAACTATGCCCCCAAAGCTTAATGTAAATCCTTTTGGTTGTAAAGTGATTTCAAGACCTTGCAGGTCCTGGTGTCTCCTGACAGCACCAACTAAAATCCCAGCAACCTCCTCCTTGATTTTCAAAGACTGGACAGGGTAGAGAGGTTTATAGCAATACAGTACAATGCCCACATACCTGACACAGTGGAATGTAAGATTCAAATTTTTAAAAAAGTTTTAGTTATAAGAATTGTATTTGTTGTGCAGTATTTTTAAAAAATATTTTTATTTAAAGTTTTGAGTTTCAGATTTGATTCCTGCCTCCATCCCTCCTTCTCCCCCCACATCCAAACGATAAGCAATCAGATGTAGGTTAGACTGTGCAATTATGTAAAATATTTCCATATGAGTCATTTTGTATAAGAAAACTCAAATAAAAGGAAAAAATGAAAGAAGGAAAGTGAAAGATATCATGTTTCAGTCTATATTCAAGCAACATCAGTTCTTTCTGTGGAAGTGGGTAGTATGTTTCATCATTCATCCTTTCGGATTGTCTTGGATCAATGTATTGTGGAGAATAACTAAGTCATTCACAATTCTTTATTGAACAATATTGGTATTACTGTGCACAGTATTCTCTTGGCTCTGTTCATTTCACTTCACTTCACTATGCATCAGTTTAAGTATGTCTTTCCAGGTTTTTCTGAAATCATGTTGTTTGTTATTTCTTACAGCACAATAATATTCCATTATAAACACATATGTATACATATACATATATATGTATATATATGCATATATATGTGTGTATGTGTATATATATGTGTGTGTGTGTGTGTGTGTGTGTGTGTGTGTGTGTGTGTGTGTGTGTGTATACACACACCACAGTTTGTTTAGCCATTCCTGAATTGATGGACATCCTTTCAATTTCCAGTTCTTAGCTACCACAAAAAGAAGTACTATAGATATTTTTATACAAATGGGTATTTTCCCTTTTGGGGGATGTCTTTGGAATATAGACCTTGCACTGTTATTGCTGAATCAAAGGGTATGCACTGTTTTATAGCACTTTGGCCATAGTTCCAAATTGCTCTCTGGAATGGTTGGATCAGTTCACAACTCCATTCATAATGCATTAGTCTTCCAGTTTTTTCACATGCCCTTCAAATCCAACATTTTCCTTTTTTGTCATATTAGCCAACCTGAGAGTTGTGAGGTGATACCTCAGAGTTGTTTTAGTTTGTATTTCTCTAATCATTAGTGCTTTTTCATATTACTGGAGATAGCTTTGATTTCTTTGTCTCAAAACTCCCTCTTCACATCCTTTGACCATTTATCAATTGTCGAATGATTTGTATTTTTATAAATTTGACTCAGTTTTCTATATATTTGAGAAATGAGACCTTTATCAGAGATACTTGTTGCAAATCTCCCCCTTGCTCAGTTTTCTGCTTTCCTTATAATTTTGGTGGCATTGATTTTGTTTGTACAAAAACTTTTTAATATTATCAGAACCGATATTTTGTTATAAAGAATTGTATGCAGAAAGTTGTATTTTTCGCATTCTCTAGTGAGAGATTACAGTTTTTGGTGGCTGCAGGAACCTAACACCCTATTTCCCAGAGGTCCAAGAGACAAATATTCACATTAATTTTATATTATCAAAATTATTTATTTTACATTTTAAACCTATTTTATTTTATTACTATTTAAATCTATTTTACATTTTAAAAAGCCTTGTAAAACCAAGGCTCTTTGACTTAGCATTGAGTTACAGTTGGGCATGACTAGTGAATTGTTGACCTATTGGTATAATGGTAAGCAAAATAGAATTTTTTGCTGTTTTTCTGGATTGAGTTTTAGCTAATCAAGTGCCTTTGAGCCTTACTTTTGATTGTATCAGGAGTCTTAGATTGGAAAGAGTATACATTGTATTGCCCTTAATAGGCCTGAGGGAGTTTGAAGATCTTCCCCTGCTCTTAATAGCTCAAATGTAATCACATGGGAATACATCATGGGAGAAGCTTGCCTAAAGGGTGGAACAGGAAGGGTGGAGCAAGAAGGAGCAGAGCAGAGAAAATCATGAGCAGAGCTGGGAATGAGTAGAGCTAAAAAGGAGAATGTGATGTTGGCCCTTTGTTGTTCTGTGTTACTTTCTCAGACAGAAATCCTGTCTGTTATTCTGTATTGGTTTCTCAGACAGAAAGTTAATTGAGATGATAGTGCTGGTAATGTGTGTAAATATTGTTGTAGCCCTGTTAAGCTTTGTTTTCCCAGAAACAAAAACTGTGAAGAGCTTGGAGTGGAGCAGTCCCCTGAGCTGAGATATGGAACAGGAGTGGAGAGCTGCCTATGTGTGAATCCAGGCAAGAGTTGGGAATGGTCAGGCTGTGGAGGAGGAGAAACCCAAGGAGGAGGAGCTACAGGGTTTGGAAGTAAGCCTTGAGTTAAGATGAAAGAGGACTTTACTTGGATACTCTGTATTGACTGAAGAGATTGTAATTGACTGTCACCTATGGGTGGATGGTGTTTGTACTTTCTACTACCTCTTAAGGATGACTATAAGATATACTGAATGATATATTTTGTTTAAGACTACATGGCCACTTTAGTAATAAGTTGTTATGTTGTTGTGAATGTTATGCTTTAGTTTATTGCTGAATAAATAGAGAGTTTATTATACTGTGCAATTAGACTCTTAATATTCTTCATAACAGCAGTCCTCAGGAGAACTGCTCATGATTGGCTTTACAACTGGCAAGTTATTCTTTCTATAAAAAAATTTACTATAATTTATGAAATGTCATAAGCATTTCCACAACATGGTAGAATAAAATAAAACAGAAAGTTATTTTCTTAAAAAGAATTTAACTGAATTTCATCTAAAAATGCAAAACAGAAAAACATGGTAGTTTCAGACATTTTTTGAAAGTAACTCTCTGTATTTTTTTTTAAGTAAGGTTGTCATCATGGACTTTTTAGATAAAGCATTTAAATATTGTAGGAACTTACCATCTCCTATGTGACTTTGTACTATTTAAAGAATTTTAAATGACTGAGCGGCAATATTGGAAATGTGACAATGGTCTCCTCAGGAGATACTTTATATCATTTAATGGTTTGTATAGTTCTGGTTCTGATTGAATGGCCAGAACATTCTAATTCAAAAGCTGAGTATGGGACAACCCTTTGTAAAGTCAACTATACTCAACATTAATCAGCTTGAATCATTTCTCCTATAAGAGCTATAAAATTTTAAGTTAAATTTCATAATGTTATCCTAATTGTAGAGGTAAAGCAATTGAGCTGTGAGACAGGAAAACAGGAGCTATGGCCACTAACCCTAATGAGAGAACCAACTTCTCTTTTATTCTTTGGATGCTTGTAGAAATCAGATTAAAACAAGGAGAGAGATCCCAGGCCTATGGGCTGGTTTTTAGACTGCCCAATGTATTAGAATATTAGAATTGGAAGGATGGAGAACAAGAATGCAGGGAATCCTTTTCATGGCAGAGCAATAAGCTATGAAGAGTATGATTATTTGGATGGCTTTCCTTTACATCTGTGTTTGTGTTCCTCTGTATTTTGGGTATTCTTGGGGAAGTTTTGTGCATTAGAGTATGCTATGAACTGCCTGAGATCTGGGACATGGAAAACATTGAAAGCTTTGTTCAATGACAGCTCTGAATTATGAAATCAATGATGGCCCAATCTTGGACTGCATCATATGAGCCCTTTCTGTGGTATGTATGTGTCAGAAGTTATGGGATGGTGCTCAAAGGTCCCAGGACCTTGATGCATAAGGCTGTGAGGGGATTTGCTTCCTACACTTTCCTCTGCTTCTTTCTCTTTAAATATTTAAAGATTAAAGTTGATTATCACAGAACATAAGGACTAAAAGTTAAAGCCTGTGGTTGATTGCATCAACCCAAACCATATAACCAAGTCCATTAATTTCAAAATGTTTGGCAATATGTGCAATAATCATGCAAATGAGGAGTTCAATCAAAATTACTGAATTTATTTAATGTTTTGATGCCCTGATGACATGGTTTTCAAGGATGCTTTTGTCTTGCATCCATACTCCCAGACATTACTTCTACACATACTTGAAGTCAGTTCATACCATTTGTTGAGGAGATATGATGGTATGATAATCGTGATATAATTTTCTTTTCCCTCTTATAGTTGCTTTTCTTAATTATCACAGAATAAGGAACTATATCATGACTACAACTTAACTTTTATGATGATGATTTTAATGACCACAAGGAAAGGGAATTGTCACTAGTGTCTTTGAAATATCTGTCAATTACTTGGAAGATTCACCCTTCCTTCTTCTGCAGAAAAAAAAATCACTTAAATTAGATATTTGGAGGATAAAATGCTTGGAAATGATTGCTTGCTATTCAAATCTTTTTTTTTAAACTTATGAGATAATGCTGTTAGACTTTTTTCTGAAGAATTGGGTATTTCAGGAGCCAATAATGAGGGAAAACATCACTGCATAGAAGCAAGGATAACCCTCTCAATATCACTAACTTCCTTCAAAGAACAGTTTACAGTACATCTCTTACATGAGACCTTTCCTAATTCTCTCCAGTTTTTAGTATTACTACCATTTGAAATTACCTCATATTATTTTGTAAATACTTGTTAATCATGTATGTATTCTAACATCATG
The DNA here is from genome assembly GCA_028627135.1 of Pseudochirops cupreus. Lineage (NCBI taxonomy): Eukaryota > Metazoa > Chordata > Mammalia > Diprotodontia > Pseudocheiridae > Pseudochirops > Pseudochirops cupreus. The sequence goes on from CM053583.1 coordinate 341,171,686, forward strand.
GTAGAAGGTAAGCTTTTTGAGGGCAGAGATTGCTTTGTTTTTGTCTTTTATACTCCAACACTTAGTATAATGCTTTGGACATATTAAGCACTTAAATGCAAACACGTGTGTGTGTGTGTGTGTGTGTGTGTGTGTGTGTGAGAATGTGTGTGTGTATGTATATATGTATGTATATAATTTTCTAGAGAGATCTGTTTGGAATTCAGCAATAATGTGTGCCAAAGAGTCAACTGAATTATTATTTCACTAATGCTAGCTCACTCATTCCTTATGATTCTTATTTATTATTATTTTCATTGACTTTTGTCCAGTTCAGAAATATACAAATGACTTATGAAAAGGTAAGTCCACATGCCCCAGGGTGAACTGAACTTCGACTGAAACTTCAAACAAAAAGTTATTGTAGTTGTACTTTATCAGGTCCTCAAACACACACTTAGAGAAATGTGGCCTAGTCTTAAAACTAGTCATTTATTTTTTAGAATTAAGTCTGCGTCTCCATCACTGTGTTGGGGAGCAAAGGAATAGACTAACTGGTGGATAAAAGGCAAGGATTTTAAAGCCATTTCTTATTCTACAAACTCTCGTCTCTCCCTGTCAATACACTTGTCAATTCCTTCCAATGTCTACTCTCTCACTTATCCACTCTGCCCAATGAGGCAGTTCAAGTTTAGTCAACTGGCCACTAGAGCTATGGGAATCTTTAGTGATCAAAAAATGGAGTTAATATTGAGCAAGTGTGACAGAGAGAGAGAGGGAAAGAGGGAGAGAGAGAGAGAACGAGAAAGTGAGAGGGAGAGTGAGAGCGAGAGAGAGAGAGAGAGAGAGAGGAAGAGAGAGAGAGAGAGAGAGAGAGAGTGAGAGAGAGAGAGAGAGAGAGAGAGAGAGGCATAGATAGGAAGGAGGTCATGATTGGAAAGAAGATTCCCAGAGTTCTCATTCATGGAAGTATAACATTAATATAAACAGTATGACCATGCTTGTCTATGCCTGCTATGAGGTGATGAATAAAGATACAGAGATGATGCTTGAGCAGTATAGGATTAGCATCACATTCTGTCAGAAAGCAGCAAAATTACTGAAGATTCAAATCATTGGAAGGAACCCAGAAATGTAAAATTAAGAGACATGATTTAAAAAAACAACAACCTAGCTGTATGAGGACCATTCAAGTAATTTGACAGAAAAATATTGTGGTGAGTCGATAGTTTCTTTTATTTACTCTCTTAGAAGTTGATATTACACTTCTTCAGAACTGCATCCCTATGTGTGGATTCCCTCCATCAGTAAAGAAGATAACCCCTTCATACCTTAATACTTAAACTTTGTGAGTTACTGTGCCTAAAAAAAAAAATAAGTTGCTGGTCTAATTCCTGGTGATGAGCGTCTCTCCATTATCAGGTTGGTACTTGTGGGTACATATGACAGATAAATCACAATTCATCACCAAGCCGGTACTCAAAATTACTTTCAAAGAATACACAGGAGTTTGCAGTCTGCTGGGATAGTTTTGAAAACTATCAGCTCCACAGTGCAGGTATGGTGTAGTGGATAGAGTGGCTGGGTCTGGGGTTAGGAAGATTTGAGTTCAAATCTAGCCTCAGACGCTAGCTATGTGACCCTGGGCAAGTAACTTACCTTACTTTGCCTCAGTTTCTTCATTTGTAAAATGAGCTGGAGAAGGCTATGGCAAACTGCTCCAGTATCTTTGCCAAGAAAACCCCAAACAAAGTCACAAAGAGTGGGTTATTACTGAATAACAAGTTCCACAGTGAAGCAGTGTAGTAGGATTTTGTAAATCTTTTTAATTCCTCTGGTTTATGGAATTCCTTATATAAGTATTATCTACTCTATTATTTCTTTTCAATAAAATATATTCTTTTGATGCTATATCCCAGTCATGAGTTCTATCCTACTAAATTTCTGCAATATGTAAGAGGTTGGATTTACCTCTTTTCGTTGATCCTTGAAGATCTAGTATAAATTCCTCCATTTACATTTAAAGCTTTTCACAACTTACCACCTTCACTATGAAGCCTTTTCTGCTCCTCTCCAAACTGCTTCTGTATCCTCTCCTCTTACTACCTTGCATCCATTTTGTATATATTTTGTACACTTTTGTATGTATTTATGTTATCTCCCTCATTAGAATGCAAGCTCCTTGCCAGCAGGGACTATTTCCCTTTCATCTTCACATCCCCAACCTCAAACACAGTGCTTGAACCATAACAAATGCTTAATAAATGCTTGTTGATGGGTAAGTGCTTAATAAATGCTTATTGAGTGAGTTATCATGTTAATTCCTATTATTACTTTTTGATAATGCCAGTGCTCAATGGGAAAAGTCCTAGCTTTGGAGTCAGAGAAGCTGGATTCAAATCTGCCTCTCTTCCTAACAACTAAGCCCTATTAGCACAAATAATGAATTCCATGAAGTAGTTGAAATTATTCAAATTCACAAGCATATTTCCGTTGGGCTGGAAACAATTACAATTTTTTACATCATTATAACTTCAAGTAGTACAAATTCAAATATATACAATCATATTGAGATATTTACTCTTTATGTTAACCAGAAGCTAGCTATATGACTGCTGTGACTATAGGCAAGTCACTTTCCCCACTCTGCCTCAGTTTTCTAATCTGTAAAATGAAGTGGTTTGACTAAATGGTTTAAGAGGTCCCATCAAGCTCCATGTCTCTGATCCTATAATCTTATTTCCATTTTATAGAAAAGTAGGGTTAAGTATCTCATAATGAATCAATTGGAGTTCAGATAAAATCCATTTCTCTTGGTTCCCATGTTTTCTTTTTTTTTCTTTTTTGGAGGGGGGGGAAGGTAGGGCAACTGGGGTTAAATGACTTGCCCAAGGTCACATGGCTAGGAAGTGTTAAGTGTCTGAGGTCGGATTTGAACCCATGTCCTCCAAATACCATCTTGGCTGTCCTCTGCATATCCTCCAGCTTGCATAAGTCCTTTCCAAGATGTGGTTCTCAGACTTGAACACAGTAAATATTCCTCATTCCATCTGGCCATGATCAAGTATAACAGAACTATTTCCACCATTATTCTCAACATAGTGCCTTTCTTACTGCAGTGTAAGGGCAGTTGCATTAGCTTTTCTGGTTGCTTTCATTATTTTGTGTCAACTTCCCCATCTGCAAAGTAGATACCATGATTGATGTGCCTCCTGTGTCATACCAATGAATCTTGTAAGAATCAATAACAGAAGAGATGGAAAACAATATTGCTTTTGGAGGAGGAAAACTAAATTCCTTTTTAATGTAAAAAATAGTTTTTGTTGGATCTGCTGTTTCATAAAAGGTGTAGGGAATTCCTGGTGTGTGAAATCTCTCCACCAAGACAGGTCATCATTACCTCTGTAACTTAGAGTCTTAGAGGGTCACCAGGGGCATAGAGAAGTTAAGTGACTTTCCCCTACTCACTTATCTAGTATATGTAAGAGGTAGCATTCAAATCTGTGTGTTCTTCATATTTGACATGGTTCTGAAATCAGACTGACTACCAACTGACCTTGCCTGATCCCAGAGTTGCAAATTGCCTGAGGGCAATCGAAACCAGTTGAAAAGAGAACTCTCAAAACCAGCTAAAAAAAAGAATGGGGCCCCGGTTCTGACCAGAAGTTATCACTCTCCAACCTCCTCTAGCCTTCTCTATGGACTTTCGGTTGTTATGCAAAACAACTTACACAACAGCTTCCCTAAGCTGTGTTTCCTATGGGACTCCCTCCCTGCCCCCCTCTGACCTTCTTGGGCACTCCAGTACTTTGGTGCTTGTAGTGGCCTGGGATTGCAAGCCCTTGGCTCCATTAAAGATCCTAGTTTCTGTTGCTTTGGTGGAATTCTTTAATTCAGGTTGACAGACCAAAAGGACTATCTTCAGGTGTAGGGAATCGCCTATGTTGAATGCTAGGCTAGCAGAAGATGCATGAGCCCAGGGCTCTGTGAAGGGGCTGGGCATTTTCTCCTCCACATTGTAGTTCCAAGGAAGCTCAGTTGCATTGCCCAAAGGTCAGACAGGATGTACTTCTCAGAAAATAGATGATAATAGAGGCCTAAAGGGAAGGAATTGGTCCCATCCCTATCTTGTCGGGAAGGTGCTTTTTCTACAGAAGCTATAGTACACTTGTAAGCAGGCAGCAGCTCCAGGAAGGATGTGTCCCTTCTACCAAATTATGATTAATGACTTGCAAATAAAGTAATAATGACTTGATGTTTATACAGTGTCTTATATTAGAGACAACTGAGCAATTGCATCTTGCCCATTATACCTCAGGGTCTAATTTACAGCACCAAGTGTAAGGATTAATGTCTTTTGTTCTTAATGATACTATTGGGACATAGAAGGGAGGAAATAAATCCCCCTTTTATAAGAAAGCATCTGTATTTTAGAGAAAGTCCCACAAAAGGACAAATCCATGTAATTAATTATCATTTTTCTATTAATACTTGGTAGTTGCACATTGTTTAATTTCCAGGGAATTGAAAGTCAGAGTTGGAGGCCCTTTGCATGTTTGGGCAGAACAGGAGGAAGGGCCTTCCCACCTGCCTGTGACCAGAGTGGTGTTATAACCAGGATGATCGTCCATTACCTGAGATTTGGGAATTATTGCCCCATTTGAGGTATGACTCTGCAGCAACGTAAGCAATCACTGGGTACTTTCCCAGGTCAGGAGTAGTGGCCCTTCGGACATTGTGCCTGCTGACTGACCTTATCCCAAATGTTTCATAGCCATGATCTCTCTGCAGAAGCCCATAATGAGTAAAATTAGGAGTAGCTTGAACAGAACTAATTAGAGGTAGATTTTTTTTCAGCTCGAGTTTTGGTATATATGGATGGGGGTAAACTTTTTAAGAGATTTTTATTGATTTAAAATTGGTTGATGTTCGTTTCTCGTGTCAGTTCTGTTGTTTACAAGTCATGTGAATTTGAATAAAGCATTTAACCTCCCTGAGGTCAAGCATCTTCATTTGTAAAATGGGGATATTAAACTCTATTTACTGGACAGTTGTGAGACTCAGATGAGATAATACATATGAAAGTAATCTGTAACCATAAAGTACTATACAAATGTTCCTTTAGGCCTTTGGAAAAAGAGGTTATTCTGTGACCATGGATGCTGTATATGAGTCATAGTTTCCCCAAGACCTCTGCCACCTGTGCTTGGGGAGACCAATAACCTTTTCAGGTCAGGAAGGTAGAAGCTAGCAGCTATGAAGGGGAGAGTCTGTCCAATCATTCTCCAGTTAGTAGAAAAGTAGGAAAATAAACCTATAAAATAAGCTTGTCCCTTGGAAGGATGGGCAGGCAGTATGGTGCCAATCACTTGGAAGCGATCTTAGATTTGGCCTTCATAACAGCTGCTCCCCCATAGCTGCCTGGGGCAGCCCTTCCAAAGTTATTGCCAAGGCTTACTGTGGCCCTACTGCCACCCATGTTCCAAACTACATGCCAGATTGTGCAGTAATTACAAAAGAGACAACAATGCCATTCACTGGGGTCAGTAGCCATCATTTACAGTTTCTGCCTTTTTATGTGGTTCTGTCTTTTAGACTCCTAAGCTCCCATCTCTCTTCTAGGTTGTGAAGACTCACAAGGACACTTTTCATGCCTTTACCATAACCTATTCCTTTCTGTATGACGTTGGGGAGTGGGGAGGGAAAGGAGAGAGATGGCTGGCCTAGATGTGAAGACTGCATCATATTTAACACCCAGATAGTATGTACTATATGATATTACAAAGTCCTGACCCACTGAGAGTCCGCAGATAGGTCTAAATGTAGAGTCAAATGAAGCCTTTAAAATGAAGCACATTTCATCAATGATAAATGGGTTTCTGAAGGGTTTTTACATACATTTTTTCATTTGAAGTAGGAATAATTAGACTCATTTTCTGAGTTGTCGTTGTGTGTGTGTATGTGTTTTTTGGGAGAGGTGGCATCAGGCTTCTGACTTGAATCCAGATAATCTCAACTCCAGCCCTGTTTGCTATCCACTACTTGCACAGTTTCTCCCTTCCCCCCTTCCCTTCCATTTTTACAGGTTAGGAAACTAGGTTTCAGAGACATAGCAATTTGCTCACATAGTCACCAAGCAGTAACAAAAACATAGGCACATATCTAGTTAATTAGAAAAAGTGTTTATTAGTCTCAAGTGTATACCCAGTCTGTTGAGGGCTGTAAAGCCAAGCATGAGCAGCTTTCAAGAGGATGGCTGTTGTGAACAGCTTTCAAGATTCTGATTACATAGTATAGTGAACTCTATTTATTCAATAACAAATTAGAGCAAAATATTCACAGAAAATCAAAATACAGCATTCACAATAACTTATCACTAAAATGGCCACATAGTTTTCACCAAAGTGGTCACATAGTTTTGAACAAAATACAATCATTTAGTCAATCACTTAGCAACTCAATAATTCAATCATAAAGTACAAAAGGTCAAAGTCCTCCACCCACGGGGCACATTAAATTACAAATCAGTCACTATTCAGTCATAAGTCACTATTCAATCATCAGTCACTACTCAGTACCCTCTTAAGCTGCAGTGGGAAATACACAAACCATCACCCCTAGGTTATTAGTAAATTACAATTTTAGTCACTACTCAGTACCCACAGAGAGGTCTTTTCATCTTGACTCGGGGCAGACTTTCAGCTTCCATGGTTCCTCTTCCATAGTCCCAACTCCTGCCCAAATCTAACCAACTGCCACCTGAGTTCAAAGACAAACAGCTCTTAGTTCTTTGTTCAGCTCTCCATGTAGTTCCTGCTCCACATTGGAGCTCACAGTGTCCAGTCCACCTCAAGTCCTTCACAGCTTCTGTTCCTGGGAAGAGGAAACTTAACAGAGCCACAGACAGACAAAGTACCAACACCATAGTCATGCTTCCTCTGGCAGCTCTGGCTGGCCCTTGGAAATTCTCAGCAGCCTCAGCAGCTCTGGCTGGCCCTAGAAGTCCTCAGAACCATAAGTTCCATTCTCAAAATCAAAATCACTTTCTCCCATTCTCAAAATCAAAATCACTTTCTCCACAGAAGTTCTAGTCCAGCAGCAGCAGCCCAGCCTTCAGATGCTCATTCCAAGAAGTTCTGACTTTCCTAGCTGGGGTTTTTCCTTATATACAGTATTGCTCCTTCCTGTTCAGCCCCTTCCTGTTACATCAGCAACAGGGGTTCATACCTTCTGTTTCTTAATTTGAAACTAGGTGCTAAGTACCTCTTAGATTAGCAATATAAAGGGATCTTCAAATTTCATTACTATTACAAGGGCTCAGGTCAAAGCAACCAAAAGTTTAGGAGAAAGGATCATATTTTTATGGGTGGTGTGATACAAAAGATCACTGGAACTAGGATTCCAGGGAGCTGAGTCTGATTCCCAGGCCTGTCACTAACTACCTTGGCAATTATGATAAATAACATGACCTTTCTAGGTCTCAGATTCTTCATCTGTAACATGGACATAATGATATTTGTACTTACACTTCACAGGATTATTTTAGGAATCAAATGAGAACAAACGTAAAACACTGATATAAATGTAAACTGTTCTTATTACTAATGTTGTTTATTTTTCATGAATCTTTGCTCCAGGGGTGAGAGAGGCATCCTGTTATAATGGATAGAAGCAGGTCTGTGTTTGACTCCAGTCTATTGTGGTGTTTCTGACATTGTGACATAATTTCTGGGTAATTTAATAATTTTATTGTTAATGTCAACATGTTTATTAATAAAAAGATGGTCATTTGGCTGTCTCCCTTGGACCAAAGACACTTCATGTTGGTGGGCTCCCAGTTTATATGCTCTTGGAAGAGTAGATATTACTGAGGGTGGCAATCAACTCGGATTGGTTAACCATTAATGAGAGAATTAATATTACAATGATAGGCTGGGCTGTATTATGAGACTTGGAGTACATGACTTGGAGCACCCAAATCTTGGTCAAAGAAACATCAATTTCCATATCACCTGTCTGACAAAAGGGATAATCAACATTTTCCTAGACCCTGAGTAAATACATTGGGCAGGAATGCACCTATTAGCCTAAACTTAGAATTTCTTTTAGTGCCTTTGATTGTATCTTTGCCATCCTAGCTGGGTAAGTCTTTTAAAAAGATTTCTCACACTGGTTGATTTCTGGATGAGGAAGTAGAAAAGGGGAAAAACCTTGATCTCAATACAATAATTAGTTATTAATACAGAAGAAGAATAATGATTTTTCCCACTATGATCCAGGTTATATGTATGTCCTCCTACAAGTTGAGTCCCCCTGCCAACTTTCTATAATTCCATGCTACAAATAAGTAGCTGATACTGATGAAGTCACAGATCTTGTTCAAAATATACAGATGGGTTGGAAGACAATTCGTTGTAACAAACATTTTAAGAGCTTATTATGTGTTGAGTATTGGTGGCACAGAGATACAAACCCTACTATCCCTGCCCACAGGTATCTTACTTACATTTTACTTCAGGGTATTGGATAAAAAGGAGTGATTACTATGGAATAGAACATAAAAGATCTTGACTTTAATTTCTTTAACGTCTCTCAATGTCTTATTTCCTTGAGAAGAATAAAGAGAGAAAGAGCTAAGGAGAGAGGACGGAGACCAACCCCCTCCTTCCTCTCCACTCTCTGATGCGGTTTATTTGTAATTGGGTAAGGGGGTGTCTAGGTCAGTCTGACAGCCAACGTGGAGGGCTATTACAACACATTACATAAATAACCCTACATAATTGCTACCATCCATCAATTTGTTGAGATTAGTGGTGATAGACACTGCCAGTTTCTTGGAATGAAAACGACAGCCCAGCAGAGCCCATACCATCATATACACTAATCAATGCCAGTTTTTAAAGTCTTTTTTTTTTTCCAAAAGAGGGTAAAATTGTTCCTCTACAATTGTAGCCATTGGTTCATTTGCAAATTAAACCTCTGGTATTATTTCCTTGTGTTTTCCTCCCATGTATTTGTAGTGCCTTTTACCCTGTCCTGCCTCTTTAAACCCCAAATGCTATAAATCAAGAGTATGACTCTCTCCTCTGCTTTCCCTTTTGCAGCTTATATGGAGCATGTGCTGACATAGCAACCCAGGCCAATTATGTTTCTGACAAATATACCATTCTAATGCAGAGTCACATCAAAGGATCCTTATTATCATCATTGTAATTCTTCCAGCAGTAACTCCCCAGAGAATGAAGAAAGTCAAATTGAAATGATGTCTACCCAGCCATCACAAAGAGAAGTTGAGATTTTGCACATTTCTCATTAATTTGATTAGTAGAGGCAAGCTAAACTAGAGAATTCAGGTTCCCAAACGGTTTGGGGGCCCTGCAATTTCTGAATTGTCTGTCTACATTGATCAAAATAGCTAGACCACATATCCATTTTCCAATTCATTCTGTGGTTCATGAACAGTCAGAAAGTGGGTTGGGAAAACAGAGTCAACTTCATTATAATAGGAAGCATAAACAATTGAGTGAAATTCAGAAATTCATGAATGATTTTCCTCTTCAGTCTTTATTTCTTCACCAATTCCTTTCTTTCTGGCCACAACCTTGCACTTCTACAAATATGCTTTTCTATCTTAAAATAACTTTGCTTTGAATTTGCTATCCCCTCTAGCCACTGTCCTATATTTTCCCTCTTCTTCACGATTGAACCTGTAGGAAAATTGATCTCCTCTGTCCACCTCCACCATTATAGCACTCCCTCCTAGACATTTCATACTCTGGTATCTGACCTCACCACTCTTACAGAAGCTGCTAGATATCTCTAAGGTCATCAGTTGTTTACTTGTGGCCAAATCCAAAGGCCTTTTCTCATCCTGAATTCTCCTTTGATTTTCTGGAGGTTTTTTGGGGACTTGGAGTCTGGAAACTTGGGTTTGAATTCTGCCTCTGACACTAACTGTATGACTGTTTCTCTGAGCTTGTTTACCCATTTGTAAAAGCAGAGATAATGCTATCTATAGGAACCACCATACTGGTTGTGAGAATAAACAAAGACAATATGTGTAAAGCATTTCATATGTAGCTAGGTTCCGAAATTAATGTGAATAATGAAGCTTCTGAAATTATCACATTATTCTAATTCATTCTGTGTATTTCTATTGGACTGGAACCAATGAGCATATTTCACATAGTTATAACTTCAAATAGTGCGAATTTGTATTCACATGACTGCTTTGGGGAATTCTTTATACACATTAATAGAGACCTAGTTGTAACTTAAAATGTTATATGAGGTATTCCAAAAGTATTAGTGCAGTTTAAAATTTTAAGAGCTTAAATTTGTGCTAAGACTTTTGGAACATCCTGCATAATGTCAGTTATTATTGTAATTAGTCACTGTGAATGCCAGCTACTATTATTTACTATCTTCTTCCTGATCCTGATGTGTCAGTGTCCCTCAAGACTCTGTCTTTGACTGACTTTTCATCTTTCTCTACAATTACTCCTTTGGACATATCATCCACTCTCTTGGATTTCTGATGTTTGTATTTCTCAAATCTGTACATTCAACCCTCATTTCTTCACTGAGATCCAGTATCACATCTTAAACTACTTGTTAGATGTTTTGATCTGTATAAGCTGTGAACACATCAAACTCAACATATCACAAACCAAACTTCACATCTTCTTCCCTAAAGCTGACCTTTCCTCCTCCTAACATCCATATTTCTGTTGGTTGGACCACTGTCATCCTAGATATTAAGATTCAGAACCTAAGAATTATCTTTAACTCTTTCCTCTTCTTCATCTGTTATTTTATTACAATCAATTCTTATACTTTGTTGATGTCCACAAAATATCTGATATCTGTGTGTACTCTTACCAACCTCTTTCAAACCTTCATCATCTCTTTCCTGAGCTATTATATGGACTTCTGGATGGTTACCTTGCCTATTCAATAAATCAACCAACAAGCAATGAGAAGCAATTATTATGCATCAGACATGCTAGGTGATAGAGGTACAAAGAAAAAAAAACCTAGAAAAAAATGGAAAAAAAAAGAAAATAGTCTTTGCCCTCAAGGAGAGCATTCTAGGTTCTCTAGCCCTGTGCCACAGTTTATGTAATTCACAGAGACAGGGAGGTTGAAGTGCCTTGTTTGAATAATGACATAGTTCAGTTTGACTGGAATAAATTTGGTAAGTGATTGAATTTTCATTTTCAGTGTGTTCAATAATGTTGGCGAGTCTGTGACATGGACTACAGCTTACCATTTGTTTCTAGTTTGAACTGAATGAATCTTGTTCTCATATTGGAATGGCCCCAGCTCCATAGACAAGTCAGCTGAATGGAACTTGAGTTTGGGTTGCTTTGATTTGAAGGCGTGTTCCAGACAAACCTGGGGCTCACACTGCTTGGGGTAAGATGTTTGATTACCTGTGGAAAGGTCATCTTTTCTCATTGGAATCATATCTTTTGGCGAGAACTATTTGTGAATTAAGACGAGCTGAATTCATAGCCTCACTTCTCAGATTTGCCAAGTTCCTGAGGAGATTATATAGACCACTCTATTAGTCACAAATACTTTTGTGGATAATTAGTAGGAAATGAAAGGGTCCAGAGTGGTTTTGTCTTCCTAGAAATCTTCAGAAGTTCTTTGGGAGAAAGGGGAAGGAAGAATCTTTAAACTTTCAAGCAGAATAACATTGTTATTTTTCACGGAAAATTGCTGGTTAGAAAGAGGCAATAAAATGTGTTATGCTCACCAAATTGTCATTTGGGACAATAAATATCATACACAACTTTTTTTTTCCAGGTAATGTAAGGTATTGCTACTAGTGGTGTTTCTTCTTGAAGTGGATGTGGGTGTGGCTTAAAGGGATAGTCAAGTCATGTTCCACAGCCCTTTCCACTTTGATTGCATGTTATAGTAATAATACCTTACATGGCCACATACCTTTTCAAAGCACTTTTATGTAGAATATCTCATTTAATTATTACCACAGTACTTTCAGTCATCATCACCATCCCAGTCTCACTGGGGAAGAGACTGAGACTAAGAGATGTTAAATAATTTGCTCATACTCATATGACTTGAACCCAGGTCTTTCGACTTTGGGTTTATTTCTCTTCCTGTTACACCAGATAAAGCTCAAGGTTACCTTCAGAAAAAAATAAAAGGTTCCTGGAAATAAAACCATGACTAGCAGTTCTGGTCCTTGTTGGGAACCCCACAAAACAGCTCCCTAAAATAAAGATAGATACTGGGGCAGCTAGGTGGTGCAGAAAATAGAGCACTGGCCCTGGAGTCAGGAGAACCTGAGTTCAAATGGAGTCTCAGACTCCTTACACTTACTAGTTATGTGACCTTGGGCAAGTCACTTAACCCCCATTGCCCTGCCTTCCCCCCTCCAAAAAAAAATGTAAAGACATACAGATGGGGGTTTGTGAGGGTGAGAATTCAAGGACAGACCTCAGAACTTGAGAAATAAGGCACCCTGGGAGAAATACCCTGAGATTCAAATGGGGTGGTACCAAATGGGAGGTGGTTTAATGAGGAAGCCCTCCATATGAGTCTTCCTGTTTAATGAATTATTCTTGCTAAGTGTTAAATTCAGTGTTTCCTACATGCTAAAGAACCAATGCAATCATAATCTAAATTTTTGTGGGAGGCAAAGCTCCAGTTGTCTCACTCTAATTAAGACTCTTCCTAGACAATGGGCTTTCTGATGTTACTGTACTGCACTCTGACCCGAGATCCTACCCAGTCAAAAATTGGTTGGATTAGAAATTAAACACCTATAAATCGGTGCAGGTTCATATACTCACAGAGGGAGGAACGCCCTCCTTTTACTCTGGTACCCTTCCTTTAAAAAAAAAAATTGATGTCTCCTGTTTGCAAGTCAATGTGCCAGGCACAAAAGTGAAAATCAATGGTGTCTGTCCTCAAGGAGTTTACGATCTATCAGGAGGTGGCTTATGACTTACTCAAACCAATATAAAACTAGATATTATAAACTGAGATTGAGATATTTCAAATCCTTTAAGAAAAGTTGAGGAGTGAAGCAGTTTCAGCTGAGGATCAGAGCCATTGTTGAGTTTTTCCTACAGGTTTATAGTCGTTATTGATCCTCACTGGTGGGGCCAGTAGTTATCACTTAGAGATTCTTTCAGGGCACCTAGACGGAGCAGTGAATAGAGCACTGGCCTTGGAGTCTGGAGGACCTGAGTTCAAATGTGACCTCAGATACTTGACACACTTACTAGCTGTGTGACCTTGGGCAGGTCACTTAATCCCAATTGCCCTGCCTTCCCCCATCCAAAAAAAAAAAAAGAAAGAAAAGAGATTCTTCTTTGCATGTAGTTCTGGGAAACTCTTCTGTCTACAAATTTTGCCACTTAAAAAAAATTATTCAGAGTAGCCCTAGAACTATCTGTAGTCAAATGAGGCAGCTGTGTACATGGTTCATCAGGGGACAGCATGAAGACACTCCCAGGAGCCTCATGGCAACTCTGACAGGAGAGAGGGGAGGAGGTAATGGATGTTTTATATACCTGGAATATTTTTAGGTAGTGGAGAGAGCAGGAGATGTGGGAAGCAAGAGTAGAAATTACCTACTGCTTTTTCCCTGGAGTCACTCTACTTCTCAGATTGGGATACTACCAGGGAAGCTTTTTTGGAGGCATAGACCCCACAATATAAAATATGGTCACTATAATAGAAGTAGGAAACTTCATTGTGCTTTTTGCTAATTAGATGCTAAGCTCAATTGTTTCTATGCTTCTGAAGGATAACATACACTATCAGTGCACTCTCAGTTTTAACACCCTGAGTCAAAATTCCAGTTAGTTTAACTTTGTTATGAGTTTTTACCCTTTTTTTCTCTTACCTCCACCAGAAAAGAAAAAAAAAAGGTAAGAAGAAATATGAACTGGATTGCTACCATCAAACCATCATATTCCCATGGTGCTGAACTGCCAGGCATAGGGACTCCAGGAAACTGCCAGTGGAGCATCTCTGTTCTCGCTTCTCACATCCTCTGACCTCCCCACTACTTAAAAATATGCAAGGCATATAAAACATCTAAATGATAACTTAATAAGCATTCAACTGCCCTCTGAAATGGTATGGTCTTAGAGATCATGACCCGTCAATATATGACTTGTGAATATGTGAATGTGACCTATTTCTCCTTCTGTTTTCTAGTGAATTCCTGAGTCATACAGTCCATCTGAATGACAATATGCATTTCATTGCCTTTTACATGGTAGAGAGACTTGCCATTGCACAATGTTGTCAGTAGCACTTGTGAAAGATATATTGCTCCTGCTGGATTCAGCCCTGTCTGTCGACAGATAGAATAGTAGGGTAGTAGCATGTGTTTGCTAAGGATCTGCCTGTGCAAGAGTAAAAGGAGACTAAGCCTCCTTTGTGGTTTGAGAACAATGGTAATGGCCTGGAGATTTGATGAGAAAAAGCTAAAAGTAGAAAAGCTGTGTGAAGAAAAAGGCTAGGTAAAGTGATGGATTTAGTCTGTGGGTGGTTTTTGATAAAAAGGACTCTTTGGACAGGGAAGTTAAGAGAAATGAGAAAAGGTAAGCAATATGAACAAGTGTCTTAATGCAGTGAAAACTTTCTGAGCCTCAGACTTTTGAGAGTAGCTGATGTTAGTAACAATTGATTTATCTCTCCTCTCCTCCTTTCCCCTCCCCTCTCATCCTCTCCCCCTCCTCTCCTTCCCCCTTTTCCCTCCCCTCCCTCTTCCTTTACTCTCCCCTCCCCTCTCCTCTTCTCCCCTTCCTTCCTCTCTCCTCCCCTCCCCTCTCCTTTCCCTCCCCTCCTCTTCCCTCCTTTACCTCTCCTCTCTTCTCCTTCCTCTTCTCTCCTCTCTTTTCCTCAATGTTTATTAATTATTTTGAATTATTATATGAAAAGTCCTAGAAGCCACTATTCAGAAGCTTAAATTACAGCTTTTATACCCAGGTAAATTCAGCAAAAGGGAGGGGAGACGCAGAGAACGGTCCATCCCCAGAGAGTGTCACCCATAGCCTATCAGCACATCAGACAGTCCCTGACTCTCCAACCCCCCCGGAGAAAGTTGCAAAGCAGAGGCTGCAGCTACACCCCCACTTGCCACTTGGGGCTGTTGGCAAGATCTGCTGTAGGTGAGGCGTCTCATGGTGACAAGTTGGGGCTTTGGAAGTGTGCTCCTGGGGCTTGGGGACAGAGCAGGGGCTGTTGCACTCTGTGGCTCCGGGCAGCAGACAGTGAATTATCACTAGGGATAGTTCTTCGTATTCCTACCATGCCAGTCTCCTAGGCAAAAGCTCCCACCAGCCTTTCATGAGCTCAGCGTGCTGGCTGTTGGAGGCATAAAGATGAAAACAAACAAACAAACAAAGAAAAGCGAGTACAGTCTCTGAGCTCTTGGGCATCAGTTGTAAGTGATTTTATATCATCTTCATCTATAAATACGACTGTAGCCTGGGTGATCCCTTCATTTCAGTGAGCTTAATGAGAACTAAAAAAGACACAAGAGCACTTCAACAGCAGCCACCAGTACATAATGCAGATGGTAGAAATGCTTAATTGGCCCTGCAGTGATAATGCTTCTTCAGCCAAGTGGAGATGTAACCTGAAACTAGAGTTTGACTGACTGGCTTTATTTCTATCTCACTGAGAGCAAATGAAATGAAAACAAAATAAAGAGAATAACACCTCTAACTGAGCTGAAATGAGTAGAAAAGGCTTTCTCTCTTGTCCTTCCCCCTTTATTAATTTGCCTATTTCTGTAGACTGTATGATCTAATCCCAGACTCCCAGACAAGGACTTAAAAATAAGCTGCAATTCATTTACATTTCTCTGGTCTTCATAAGAACTGGGTGTATAAGTACAGACTACTTAGTAAACATCCATCACCACTGTCGGAAAAACACTTAATCTCTCTCTTTGCTTCATTTACATCCAGGAGAGCTCAGTGACCACGTGGCTATGTGACCCCCTAAGAAACAAACTTCTATCCTTGTCATTTTTTGTTATTTTATTTTTTTTCTTTCTAGATGAAGGGAGTGGAGTCTCTGACATTGGCTGGATGAGCAAGCAATGGGAATCCATGAGTCATAAAACAGACCAGATGTTGCAGCCAGGAGTGAGGAGCTATCTTCAGGAGTGACCTTTGGAATATTGGAGGCACTCACCTGGCAGTCAGTCAGCATCTGGATATGAACTCAATGGGACCAGAGCTAAGTAAGAACTGAGCTAAGTCTTGAGTCTATTCCCTCAGAGACCAAGAGGATGTCAGGGAGAATATGCCCTGGTGATATTATGGAGTTTATAAATTTGTTCTTGCTCTATCTTTGAAGTAAATATGCCTGAATAAATAAGTGTGTTTCCATAATGCATTCAACCACTTTGTTTTCTCATGTGTTTCTTTAGAATATGAGTGAGATTAGAATTACTCTTATAGTTGTACATAAATGTTCAGATTTGTGAATTTCCAACTCAGTTGGGTAACTCAAATACTCAGAAGCATTTCTTTTGTTCTATACTTCTGGGTACCCATCTAAACCCAGGTCTCTACATGGCCTAATCCATACATGGAATTAATTTGGTGTGCTAGGAACGTTCACAGTAGGAAAAGCTTACATTCAGTGAGAGAGCATGAAATTCAGCTCCAATTTCTGACCCTGGATCACATAGCATGGGATCCTCCTAATCAGTGTATATCAACCAGAATTAGCCCTTTGGGCCTTCTTCAGAATCCTCACATCTGCACCATTTTACTAGTGTTTCACTATTGTTTTAGTATGAAAAGAACATGGGGCAGTCTGGTGTGGCTAGGAGCCATGATAAAGCTGTAACTTGAATAACATTTGGCACCCAAATTCCCAAGAATAATGTGCCTTGTACATAGATCTGAAGTGCATATTGACCAGCCTTAGTCAACTATTGCAGGTCAAGATGAAAACTAACCCAGCTAGATATTAAGGAAAAGATAGCACACTCTCTCACTCTGGAAACCCAGATGTCATTATAGCTTTTGAGCTCTTGGGCAGGTGAATTGTTAAAATGCACCACCCTTTGTTCCCCTTGACAATCAGTATTCAGGAGTTTCTGGTTTCAGAATCATTCCATTTGACAGAATTACTTTGTTATTCCAGTTGAAGGTAATGAGGTCTTCTTCCTAGTGGAGGGGAGAAAAGGAGAAACATTTGGGGTCCTAGCTTCAAAGATTTAGAGTTGGAAGGGACCTCAGAGGTCCTTTGGTTCAATCTCCTTATTTTGCACACAGGGAAAGAAGCTTGGAGAAATACAGTGAAATGCCCAATATTTACCACACAGGTAGCATAGGGCAGAAATGGATCTTTACCAGTAACTGCTGATCCCTGGGTGTTTTGTTCCTTACATAACCCAGGGGATCGCTCCTAAAAATATTGCCACACCCTTAGGATAGAAATCTCTCAATTTTTAGTTACTTCCTCTCTGCTCTCTGACCCTCCACTGAGTCACTTCTTATAACTGATCTCAGGCTACAAATTAAGAGTCCTATGATGCTCTCAGTGCTCTCCATGATCCTACAGATTAACTGGTGCATGAACAAAAGGGTGGATGGGGAAGCGCAACAAGCTGGCTCTGTGTCACTTGTGGGAATGGTTCTTGCCCACTCAACCTAACCTTCCCTAGCGTGCCTGTCATAAAAGTATTGGGATGCTCCTAGAGTCGCAGCTAGGAACTCTCCAATGGTAGCATAGATCTGAAAGCAGGTGCAGCTAAACCAGGGGAGGGAGTGTTCTCTCCCTGCAGACAGTCTGGCCTGTGAGTTGGGAGGGAAGTCAGGCCTTCCAAGAAGCACGGGGGTATGCTAGAACCAGTTCAAACCAAGTCAGCTGATGAGAGCTAATTGTTAAATTATCCTTATGAGCACTTAAACCTTGGAAATTAGTACAATGCAATAAATCAGGGTTTCATCTACTGTTTCATTCATTGTCTAGACTTAATAAAGTGATAGAGAAAATAAAAATGTAGATTAAGCTAAAAAGTGATTAAAGGTATATTCCTCACACCATCCACCACCCCTAGAGAGCTGGTTGTTAAAAATTTACCAACACAACCCCGGAAAGGGGAGGGGTTGCCTTAGTGACAGGATCTGAAGGGTGGCAACCTAGGTCTGGATTATACCCAGGAGTGGGGTTATATGAAATAAACAGTTCTGTAGGGGCCTGTGAGGCTTGAGGCATGTGAAGGGATGCTGGTCTTTGTACTGCTGCAGGAAGGAAATGTGCCTGCCCCAGATGTTTAAACACTGGAGCAAAGCCCCAGTCAGCTGCCCTGGTTATGGCCTGTACACTCCTACATTGTGACATTTTGGTTGGGCAACCAAAATGAGCACTTCTATAAATGCTCTTAGCATAAACCCTGTTGCAAAGGAGATCCTGATTATGGGAGATGAGCATCAGAAACAGCATTTCTGAATAAGGCATATTGGATATTTAGAATGTCTTTGCATTTGCTTAAATAGAAAATCTCCACTTGTACAAATGCATTTATATGTGTTAATTGTGACATCTGAGAATTGAAAGTGGTATCACAGGTGACAGCTTGGCTCTGTAGTTGTGAAGCCTCTCCTTTTCTTGGGAATGAACAATACCTTTAAGATAGATACCATTTCTTTTAGAACCCTGCAAGGTTGATTAATTCAACTTAGCAAACATCTACTAAGTTCCTCCTATAGGTAAGGCCCTGTGTACTAGGCCCTGGATGGGGAAACAAAGGCAAAAATGAAACTGTCCCACCCTCGAGATCCCATTTGCTATTTCTGGGAGGAACAGAAAGAAGACCTCCAGAAAAAAAACAACCCAAAGAGCTCTTTTCCATTGCGCAAAGTTAGTTAATTATTATTTTAATCATTAATAATAATGCCAATCACTTACATTTGTGGGATGATATACTGCTTAAAAAGTACCTACTTTTTTGAGGGGCCAGGAGGTGGGGTGGGGTGGGGTGGGCAGTGTGAGGTAGTGGGATGGTTACTGAGTCAGAAGACCTAGACTTCTTTCTCATGATCAAGCCCCAACTCTGACATTTTCTGGTTATGTGATCCTTGACACATCCCTTCCAGTGGTTCTCAACCTTCCTAATGCCACAACCCTTTAATACTTGTATGTGGGTGTGTCTGCATGTGGGTGGACCCTCTTGGAGACAGAAAGAGGAGCGCGTCTCCGTTCCTAAGACCATTGGAAATATGTGTTTTCCGATGATCTCAGGTGATCCCCGTGACCCCTGTGAAAGTGTCTTTCCACCCCCAAAGGGGTCGCGACCCACAGGTTGAGAATCACTGCCTTAATCCCTAAGCCTCATTTTCCTCAACTGCAAAATGGGGATAATTATGATTGTATTGTAAACCTGAGTGAGATGTTAGAAGAAATTCAATTCGCAAATCTTAAAGCATTATTAAAAAGGGAATTATTGCCATCATTCTCTTGACCCTCACAAACTACTATTTTTTTTTTTTACAAAGTAGGTTTGTTATGATTATTCTTATTTTATATATGAGGAAACTCAGACTCTGAGAAGAAAAATTGCTTTTGCTCTGAGAAGAAAAATTCTCTTGCTCAAGAGAATTGGTCTTCCTATTGAGAAATACACACATACAACATCCTGACAGTACATTAATGTAGATTGTATTATGTAGAATTTTAGAAGTATTTAAGGAGGGACTTAGAGATGTTTCTGGTTGAATTTATGCTCTCCCAAGAGGCAGTTTGGTGGAACAGATAGAGAGCTGTTCTCAGAGTCAGGAAAACATGGGTTCAAATTCTGCTTTAATACATACTGGCTGTGTGACCTGACCCAACCCTCCCCACCAAGTAAATCATTTAACTTTTCGCTGCCACCAGGCAATGATATAAGACAATGAGCTAAAGAACAGGTGCCAACTTGCACTGACAGAGGGGATTTCCTCTCGGGAGTTCCCTATGCCAATGAAATCTCAGTCCAAAAAGAATTCTTTATAATCAACTATGACCAACTTTATAAGCATCTTCCCTGTTTGCTGCTTTGTAAAGTGCCCATGGAAAATGCTTATGAAATATAGAAATGCAACACAGGAAAGTTTGAGATGAAGAAATGCACAGTAAGACTGCATTTCAAAAAAGCTCAGCACTGAAGTCTATAATCATAGGGAATGGGCCTTTGATGCCAACGGAATGAAAAGTTTCTACGGAGTACTGGTAGGAGGGAGACCAAAAGAAGCCGAGAAAGAACTCCAGGAAGTCAGTGGTAACTCGGTGGATGACTAAATAACTTTCCCAAAGTCTTCCTGGTGCTCCTTTTGCAACATTTAAGAAAAAAATGGCTTTGTGGTGAAGTTGCCTCCAAAACCAGTTAAAAAATAAAAGTGGTCACTCTCGCTTCCAGGCTCTGGGTAATTCCAGCAGCTGCAGACAAACTTAAAATGAGACAGAGAAAAAAAAGACACACACACACACACACACACACACACACACACACACACACACACATGCACACACAACCTGAAAAACAAAATAAAATAAATTTCCAGGCTTTGTCCAGACTTTCTATATTTGGTAGAAATTTTCCATCTTGGGACTTGGCTTTCATTGGGTGTTCAATGGTTCTGCAGGTTTCCTGACTGGGGGAGTCTCTCCAGGCTTCTACCAAATGCAGGAAAATGTCTCAGAGGCTTTAAAGTGTGAAGATAATCTTGGAAGACAAGTGTGAATGTAGCTCCCTCACCACAAGGAATTTGGGCCTGTCCAAAATCAGAGGGGGTTTAGGAGACTGATTACCATTTGGAGAGATTGCAGTTTACTCTGAAATAATACCCCTGAGACTCCTGACAGCTTTGCAGCAGCTGTTTTCCAGCCCAACCTGCTGCCCACACCACACCCCTCAGATTTCTTCCCCTTCTCTTTTCAGATGGATACAGATCTGCTTGAGAGGACTCAAGACTGGCACTTCTAGGAGGGGAATGGAACCTGCAAGACCTTCTCCCAAAGGTGTCACAGGCTTGTTAGAAGATGAGACAGACATTTCCATATATTTCTCTGTGAGTTCTTTATGAGCTAACTTATAAATTCAGGGAAGCTTCAGTGTAGAGGAAAGAAATATAAAGCCTCCTCCCTTTTGTCTCCCTTCCCCCTACAGAATATTCCTGGAATGTGGACTAGTTATCCTGGAGAAAAGGTTGATGGGGGATATACTACCAATGTTCAGGTATCTAAAGGGTTAATACAAATAGGTCACATTTAATTAGATCTTTGATTGCAAAGAACTTTCTACATTACATTCTCATAACAATACTGAGAGGTAGGTACCAGCATTATACCCATTTTACAGACTGGGAAACTCAGATTCAGAGAAGTTAAGTGACTCGTCCAAGATCACATCACAGAAATAGTATACTTGAGAGTTGGGATTGTTTCATTCTTTGTATTTGAATCCCTAGCAGCTACAACAGTGGCTGCACAGACATAATGTTCAATAAATGGACTTTTTTGATGAGGACTGAGCCAGGATTTCCATGACTATCATGTATTGCTTCTCAAGTTGTTTTTACAGAAGATGTCAATATTGTATATACTCTTTGAGGACTGAACCGGAGGGAAGCAACTCAGAATACTACATGAGGCAAGGAGATTGATTAAAAGGCTAGACTAATAAATTTCTTAAAGTGAGCTGTTAGAATGGCTTATGGAGGAAGGATGTGGACTTTTCTTTTCCTTTCTCTGGAAAGCTTAAAGCATAAAATGAGGAACTCTTCCCCTTAACTCGCCCTTTCCCAACCTCACCCTAGCAGGTGAGCAGTGCTCCTTCATAGGCCTGTCAGAGATGGGCAAATGAATTAGCTGCCTTTCAGGCCTAACACTCAGAATCTGGGCTTAGACTCATTAGGGTTAAAATTTTATAAACCCTTTAATTTTTTAAAATTAGAGGGGGGCTGCTACTATGGGGGAGACATCTCCATGGTCGACTTTGATAAGGTTGAGGAGTCATGAAAAATAGACTGTACTCTTCTCTAAAGGAACGTGCTGGTAATTCATGCTGGGCATAGGTGGATTAAAAGGGCTAGAGGGAAAACTGCCCCATAGTCTCCAGTTTGAAGGTCCCCAATATTCTATTTGAAGAGACAGTGTAGGTGATGAGGAAATGGTTCTGTCTTTGAACTTTCTTCCCTGGGTTCCTAGTTCTGTTACTCTGTCCTCTTATCAGTTGGCCCAGGGATGGACAATGTCATATTGTTCCTCTTTAGAGACTTCCATTATAACCTGGATATGATATAAAGGATATAAAAGACCTTGCTCCAGGTATTCAGAAAGAGGATGGTCTGGGGGAGAGGGGAAGGTTACAAGTCCTCTTAGTCTCCCCAGCTTCATCTATTTACTCTACTGGAGGGGAACCCTTGTATCTGTGTTGTTTCATGGGCCCAATTGTTCTTGATAGGCCTCTGCTGTTGGGTAAGGCTGCTGCATACATCTAAATGCCAGCTCATGTGTGAGAGTGGTGAGGAGACAGAAAACATGAAGTGGAATTCTATCAGTATTCACTATGCTCTTCCTAGCACCTGCTCCATCAAGAAGTGGAGAGAGAAGCTCACCATGTTGCTTGTAAACTGGAAGTCTGCTCTGCTGGAGGAAGCATTATGATGAATTTGTTTTTCTTCTTAGATTAAAATACAGCTTTCTCTGGGGTTAAGCCCAGATGCAGGACAACCACAAGATCATTCTGAAAAACACATTCCTACAGGATATTAAAAATGCTAGAACTTTTTAAAAGGATTTGTTCTGTGAAGTTTAGATTCAGTCAAAGGGCCACACTTGAGGACCTAGAGGGCCACATATGACCTCAAGGACATAGGTTCCCCACTCCTGGGCTACAGCAACACTGAATACTTGAGGGAAATATCGCTAGCTATTGTCCTATGACAAAATAGAAGTAAGACCATCCTCTAGAATAAAATGTGCTCAGTTTTAAGCTGTCATTATCTGACATCTGATTATTTCTCACAGGTGTTTCATAAATATCTCAAGCTCAACATGTATAAAACAGAACTCCTAAATCTGTTCCTTCCTGAACCTGTTCCTCCTCCTAACTTCCTATTTTTTCTGACTATCCTTCTGGTCACCCAAGTTTACAACCTTAGAAGTTTCCTTGACTCCTCCTTCACACACACACACACCCATACACACACACACACACACACACACACACACACACACACCCCTATGCAATCAATCACCAA
This sequence comes from Pseudochirops cupreus, assembly GCA_028627135.1. Lineage (NCBI taxonomy): Eukaryota > Metazoa > Chordata > Mammalia > Diprotodontia > Pseudocheiridae > Pseudochirops > Pseudochirops cupreus. The sequence continues at coordinate 341,194,926 of CM053583.1, forward strand.
GTCTTACTGACTTTATCTTCACATCTCTCCCAACTCTTGCCTTATCTTTCCATACAATCACCTCCTGGTTCAGGTCCTGATCCCCTATTACCTTGACTATTCCAATAGTTTCCTATTCCTGTTTTTAATCTCTTTGCTTTCCAATCATTCCTCCAAATCACTTGAAAAAAACCTTCCTAAAGCATGTCACATTGCTTTCTGTTCTAAAGGCTACAATAGTTCCTCATTTTCTCTAGAACAGGAGATCTCAAACTTTTTTTTGTTTGGAGGGGGGATAAAAAAGGGAAGGGAAAAAGCATTTATCAAGTGCTTTTTATGTGTCAGGCACTGTGCTGAGGGCTTTACAAATATCTCGTTTGAACCTCACAACAATTCTAGGAGATAGGGACTATTAAAATTCCTCTTTTGCAGCTGAGGAAACTGAGGCAAATAGGTTAAGTAACTTGTCCAGGATTACACAGCTGTTAAGTATCTGAACTTAAATTTTTTGACTCCAGGGTAAGTGTTCTATCCATTGCATCACTCTTTTTTTTTTTTTTGGAAGGGGAAAGGAAAGGCAATTAGGGTTAAGTGACTTGCCCAAAGTCACACAGCTAGTATGTCAAGTGTCTGAGGCCGAATTTGAACTCAGGTCCTCCTGACTTCAGGGCTGGTGCTCTATTCATTTCTCTACCTAGCTGCCCCAGTTGCTTCACTCTTGAGAACTGTTGTTATATATAACCTTAAAGAGCTTTGTTTTATGTGGATTATATCTACCAATATTGACCATATTAGATATTAAAACTGATAAATTTTTTAAATATTAATTTATTCAAAAATAACAATCAACCTATTACACATCGAAAACATATTTTATGAAGTATTTTCCAAAACAAAAATAATTTGGTGAAAAGAATGGTATCATTTTACATATTTTTGCAAATCTTTTTAAATGTCTGGCTTAATGGAAGACAGCTAGATTATCCTATCTGCTTTTACATTCAATCTGTTGTGATACATTGTTTTGGTAGAAGTATATGAAGAAAATCTGGCCTCATTCAGATGTGTAATCGGAAAAGGGATGAGTATTTTAATAGGAAATAGAATCTTAGTATTTTTCTGAAAATGATTTTGACCTTGCAGCTCCACTGAAAGGGTCCTGGGGACCTTTGAGAACTACCGCTCTTGAAAAAAACCCCACAAATTCCTGTGTTTGGCATTGAAAGTCCTTCCCAATTTTGGATTCTGTCAGCTTTTCCTGTTTTATTTCATATTACTTACCTTCATGTGTTCCAGGTCAATTGTGCTATTCCCTGAGTTCTGTACTCATCTTTTGCCTCTTTGTTTTTGTACAGGTTGTATCATACCCTGAATACACCCCTTCTTCACTTCCACCTCTTAGAAGCCTAGTTTCTTCCTTTGAGTCTCAACTCAGATGTTCCCTCCTAGAAAAAAAAATTTTTTAATCTCCTGAAGGATCAATGTTCTCTTTCTCTATAAGTTATATCTACTTAGCTGTGTCCATGTTACGTTTCCCAAATAAAATGCAAGTTCCTCAAGAACAGTAGCTACTTTTCCTTTTACTTTCTCTAATCTTAGCTCCTAACACAGCACCTTGAACATAGTGGGTCCTTAATAAATGGTTGTTGTTGAACTAAAGATTCCTTCATTTGAATTGAAGAGGCAGCTATGATGCCTCATGGGAATAGAACTCATATAATTAAACCATAGCAAAATTTGACCACTCTAGATTAATACCAGCAAGCCTAGTTAAAATTACAAAATTTCTGAATTATTAGAGCCTGGGGACATGGAAAAAGCACTGGATCAATAGCTAGCTCTGCCAACAACTTGTTTTGTGGCCTGGGGCGAATCACTTCCTTTTTCTGGGCCTGTTTCCTTCTCTGCAAAATAAAGGGGTGGAACCAGATGATCTCAAAAGCATCTTCCACTTAAAATATCCCATGGATTTATTTATTCATTCATCCATCAATTAATTAATTATAATTACAATATGATGACTTTCAACTACATAGAATGTCCTGCATTGAGTTTTTAACAGGTTGGCCAATGGGGTTTCAAGGATGTTCTTTAAAGATGTACAATTAACAGAAAATCAATTTGAGTACAAATGAGTAATCATAAAATGTATAAAAATGATTGGTCCTCTTAGATATTTAAGTAGATTAGACAGTTTCCTGTGATTTTGCTTACATTATTAATTTGCCTGGACAATTCTTATTTTAATATCTTTCAGTCTCACCTTTGTGCTAAACCTCAAAAATCCCAAATTAGTTGAGATCTAATTAATGAAGTTTAAAAAAAATTCTCTTTCAGTTAACAAGCATTTATTTTCTCTCCCTCCTTCCTTTCCAACTCTGCTGTTTAAGATATTCTGGCAGAAATTAAATTCATTCCATTGAAAATGCTTCAGAGAGAAACACCAGACTGTTTCAGAAACTGTTAGAAGCACATACAGATAGCATGTTTTTATCTTGCCTCAAACATTCTTTGGACAGAGACATTTCTTTTCTTTCTTCCTTTTTTTGCATTTTTTTCCCAAAGCAATCTTAATAAATGCTTGTTGTTGAACTGAAGATCTTTTCATTTGAATTGAAGAGGCAGCTATGATGCCTCATGGGAATAGAACTCATATAATTAAACCATAGCAAAAAGGTTAAGATACTCACCCAGGGTCACACAGTTGGTAAATGTATGAGGCTAGATTTGAACTCAGGTTCTCCTGACTCTAGGGCCAGTGCTCTATCTACTGTGCCACCTAACTGCCCCAGAGACATCTTTATTTTAAGACAATAGACAATGCACCAGACCTAGAGGACAAATGGATGGATTCTATATTAAATAAGAGGGAACTTGCAGGACCAGTATTTAGCTCAATGAGTAACAAAGAGTTAATATCCCTAAGACTTATCTTTACAATCAAAGTGGGAGGTGAAGGCATCTTATCCTTAGCTACTGTTTCTAACAAGCAATAGGAGTGTAGGTTAATCAATCCCAAGATTTTCATGACACCAATTCATTATATTTGCATTTTTTTTACTATTGTCAAAGTACTTCATGTACATCATCTTTGAAAAAAAAAACCTCATCAGCTCACCATGGAATCAATGATCATCTTGATACAGATGACTCATAAATTTCTACACCCAGCTTTAATTTCTCTCCTGAGTTCTAGGACTACATCACCAGACGCTAACAGGACGCCACAAGCTAGACATCGTATAGGAATATAAAATTGAACTTTTCTTTAACAAAATTCATTATCTCCTCTTTCTATTCTGTCTGTCTGTCTGTCTATCTCTCTCTCTGCTGTTTGTCTGTGTCTGTCTGCTTCTTTCTCTGTCTTTGTATGTCTCTCCCCTTCTCTGTCTGTCTCTCTCTCTGTCTCTGTATCTCTGTGTCTCTGTGTCTGTCTCTGTCTCTCTGTCTCAGTCTCTCTCTGTCTCTCTCTTTGTCTCTATCTCTCTCTCTGTCTCTCTCTTTGTCTCTATCTCTCTCTCTGTCTCTCTCTGTCTCTCTCTCTATATCCCTTTGTGTCTCTCTCCATCTGTCTCTCTTTTAACTCAGACACTTATTAGGTGTCTGACTCTGGATAACTATATCGTCTGTTTGCCTCTGTTTCCTCACCTGTAAAATGAGGTTAATGATAGCATCTAACTTTCAGGGTTACTGTGAGGATTAAATGAGATGATATTTGTAAAGTGCTCAGCAAAGTGCCTGGCAGGTAGTAGGTGTTGTATAAACACTTATTCCCTTCCTTTTCCCCCAGTCATCCTGAGCTTATAAGTCAGAATGATGATAATACATTTTTCCTTTATTTATTTGGGGTTTGCTAACTTTGTTCTTTGTTCATAAATCAGGCTTCTCCTTACTTCTTGATTATCTTCTCTCTTAAATCCATCTTTCTTTTAAGGTGATTTTTATCAAGGGAGCATCCTTCTAGTCACTCAGGTTTATAATCTTGGGGCCATCCATGACTCTTTGCTCTATCTCTCATAATCTCTCAATATCCAATCAACTGGCAAGTCTTGTCTCGTCGACCTCTACTTCATGTGAGGTACCCATCCTCTTTTCTTTGCTCCAAAAGCCAGCCTTAGAGTTCAGGTTCTTGTCATCTCTTATCTGGCTTGTTTCAAAAGGCCAAATGTCTCTTCTGGTCAATATATCTTCCACACAGCTGCCATTGGCTGACCATGTTGCTCCTTCTCTCAAGAAGTTTCTGGGGCTCCACCTTGCTGCTAGGATTAAATAAAAACTCCTTTGTTGGCACTTAAAGCACTTCATGATCTAGCTTGAGTTGATGTTTCCAGGCTTATTTCATATTACTCGTTGCTCAGAATTTTTTTCCATCCCTTACAGAGGAATTAGTTTACTTGCTATTTCTCATACACTACTTTACTTATCCTGCCTCCATATCTTTGCAAGTCTGCACCTCATTCCTGGAATGCTCTCCCTTCTCACCTCCACCTCTTGGAATCCCTAGCTCCCTTAAATGATCAGCTCAGGCATCCACCCTGTGTGAAAATTTAGATTCTCACTCCCTCCAGTTGTTAGGATTATTAGGGTTTCCCAAGTTATTTTAAAATTTATATTAAATATACTTTGTATTATCTGAATATACAGGGCAGCTAGGTGGTACAGTGGATAGAGTACCAGGCTTGGAGTCAGGAAGATTCATCTTCCTGAGTTCAAATGTGACCTCAGACACTTACTAGCTGTGTGACCCTAAGCAAGTTACCTAATCCTGTTTGCCTCAGTTTCCTTACCTGGCAAATGAACTAGAGAAGGAAATAGCAAACCATTCCAATATCTTTGCCAAGAAAACCCCAAATTGGGTCACAAAGAGTTGGACACTACTGAAAAACAACTCAAAAACAAAAATCTGAATACATGTTGTATTCTGCCTCCCCCCCACTCTACCACTACCTTCTCTTCCTTGCCTAAGAAATCAAGGGCTTTGTGTAGAGGCAACTAAATATAGTGAAAAGAGCATAAGGGACTGAATTGAAATCCTTACTACCTGCATAACTTTGGACATGTACTGAACCTCCCTGAGCATCAGTTTTCTCATCTGTAAAATGATAGTTTTGGACTAGATGGTCCCAAAGATCCTTCCTAGCCCTAGATTTCTGATCCTGTATGGAGCAGGGATTTTTTTTTTCTTTCTGGTTTTGTGCCCAGCACAATTAATTCCTGGTACATGCTAGGTATTTTAATAGATACGTAATAGGCTTATGGAATGGAATGGAATGGAATTAAATTTTCCTAATAATTCTGTGATGAAAATAGGGCAAGTTTTACAACCTTCATTTTACAAGTAAGGAAACTGAGACTTAAAAAGGTGAAGTCACTTCCCCACTATTTAGCTGGCTACTGCCAGAGCTAGGACTAGAACATAGATCTTTGAGATCTAGAACTTTGCACTTAACCACAACTGCTTCCAAGGTGAATAAAATTCCAAGACTCACCACTGATACAAATTGGAGAACCTTCCCAGCCTTTTCCCATAGTTGAAATACTTCCTTTCAGCAAAAGCTCAAAATATTTCAGATTCATGCTAATCATTTTCAAAAAGAGATGGGGGAAGAAAACACAACTTTGAGTGTTGCAAACAAACCCCTTCAGCTAATAATTGTGAAATAACATCAACCTAGCCAGTTCCTGTTTTCATTTTCCACAAATCTATTCTGGTATCATTTTATGCCCTTGAAGTGGATTTAGCAAGTTCTTAATGCTTAAAAAAAAAGAAAAATAAAAAGAAAGACTTGATGCTATTTCTACGTATGATTCTATCTTATAGTCTTCTTCCTAGGACACCTTAATAATGTTTTACAGTTACATAAAAGTAGGTATAAAGTGTAAGACAGTGAATTGTAAAAGACTTAATATTTAAACTAACACAAAAGCAATATTAAACAACTAAAAAACCCAACCTTTCAGTTGAATCAGTTCACCTAAAGCTCAAGTACATAAAAATATATAAGAAAGCTTAATACATAATTCATCTCTCTCTTTCTCCCTCCCTCCCTCTCTCTCTCTCTCTCTCTCTCTCTCTCTTTCACACACACACACACACACACACACACACACACACACAGTTTTAAGAAAGTAAGGGAGGAGAGACAGAGAGAGAGAAAAACAGGGAGACAGACAAAGAAAGGATAGGAATGGTTAGAAGAGAGGAAGAGAGGAAGGGAAGGAGAAAGGGAGAGGGAGTGGGAGAGGGAGAGGAAAGGAGAGCAGAGGAGTATATCTACCTTTAAATTGATTTGTATACATGGCACCTAATGTGTACTTCTGTAGGTTTGAGGGGGATGGCATATAGAAGTGGGGGAAATGCTCTGAAAAGTCAGATACTATGTAAGGAAAATACCACAATATCAGAATGAGACTTTCAAGATAAAAATCTGACAAAAAAATTCTTTCCTTGTGCTAGTAATAGCACCTCCAAATGGAACAAATGGAAAACATTTACCTTTCACTGTTTCTCTTGTGTTTGCTTTTGACATTACAGTCAGATCAGACCAACATTACAACCAACTCTCAATTATTCAGTGTTTGACTGTGATCTGTAGATTATCCATGGTCCTTTGCCTCTCTTTTCTGCTGCTCTCCTCCTTAGTTATTTTTGCTCTCATATAATCCTAGAGTCATACAATGTCAGAGCTAGGAGAGTACTTAAAGGTAAACTACTCCAATCACTTCATTTTATACATGAGAAAACTGAGGGCCCAGACAAAGGAAGGGACTTGGCTAAGAACACACAACGAGGCTATAATAATGTCAAGACTCATACCCAGGTCTCCTGATTCTTAGACCAGCCCTCTTTCCATTATGCCACGTGAAAATGAGATCAGTTGGCATTGCTCAGTGAGAACAGTTCTAGTTTAAAACCAGTTGGACTGAAAGAGTTCAAAGTATGTTAATAACATTTGGGGATTATGTAAAGCTCTTTGCAAACCTTAAAGCATTATCCGATGTCACGTATTATTGTTATTGTGGCTGCTGCTGTTTTCTTATTATGTATCGATACCATCAATAGCCTGTTGTTAGCATGGATACACTGACTGTCAATATATTTTATGGGATACAATGCTCTTATATTGCTATTTTTTCTGCTTTTTTTTGGAAGGGGGAGTGGAAGGCAATTGGGCTCAAGTGACTTGCCCAAGGTCACATGGCTGGTAAGTGTTAAGTGCCTGAGGTCACATTTGAACTCAAGTCCTCCTGACTTCAGGGCTGGTGTTCTATTCACTGCGCCACCTAGCTGCTCCATATTGCTATATTTTAAACCACAATTAACAGGACATATTATCAGTAGACCACCAACCCCCATTGGTCTCCCTGGCTCCATTCTCTTCCCTCTTCAATCTATCCTTTGCACAATTGCCAAATTGTAATTCTTAAGATGTAGGTTTGATCATGTGATTCTTCTGCTCCAGAAAATTCAGTGTTTTTCTTTAGGATAAAATATAAACTTTTCTATCTGGGGTCACAAAGAGTTGGACATGACTGAAAACGACTCAACAACAACAACAAAAGCAACAATTTTCTGTATTTAAAACCCTTCACAATTTGGTTCCAATGTGTCTTTCCAGAAGGGTCACATTTCTTTTTCCTACCTCCTATATGATGCTCCCCATATATGACATTTCATCTCTAATCTTCACGTCTGTTTAGAATGTCTTTGCCTATGCCCAGAATGGAATGCCCACCTCAACTTCTAGAAATCCTTAGCTTCATTCAAGGATCAGCTCCAACAGGCTTTGTCCCCAACAGGCTTTTCCTGTTGTGAATGATACCCACCCTCTACAGAAATTACTTTGTTTTTATTTTGTGTTATATTGCATTTAATTATCTGTACACGCCTTATGTTCCCCCACTGGAAACAAAAAGTTCTTGAAGGCAGAAATTGTTTTTTATTCATCCTCAGTAGCTTGCGCAGGCCTATGATCTAAAACAGAGAATAATAAATAAATAATGCTCTTAATAAATAAATGTATGTTGAATTATTCAAAGTCTCTCCCAACTGCCTTTCTCTGTCTATAATACTCACCTGGTACCCAAGTCTATACTGACTTGTTATATCTCTTGCAAGGTTCTATACTGCTAATTGACTCTCAAGTTTAACTTTTTGTGTGCATATGGATCAGCTTTTCAACTGAATTATAAGCTGCGATTGAGTGCAGGGCTTGCCTATCATATCTCTTTAAATCGCCTAGAGATGGATATCTCATGCACATAGGAGGTGGTCAGTAAGTAGTTATGGTCCCACTAAAATACTTCCCAATTAGTTCAATTTTTTATGAATCCCTTTTCTAGTGTCCTTGAGTCTTTCAAAATTTTTGTTGCTTCTTTAGATTCATATAGATGTGAAGTTGGGTCATTCACATAGGTTACAAAATAAGTCAGCATTTCAGGCTACAGTGCCTTAATCATACTGTCCTGTACTTTTAATTCTTACCCCCTACCAGGGCACATACTGAAGGGGGGCTGGAAATGGTAGAACATACCACTGAAACACACACACAGTCACACACACACACACACACACACACCACACACACACACACACACACACACACACATACACACACACACACACACACACACACACACACACTACTGGGGGGAAATGCAAAGGAGGACTGCAAGACCTTACTTAGTATAAGAGTTAGAATGCTTTTGATACTTCAGATACTTTGGAGAAAAGCTTCCTGACCACTTCTAACACAGGGTGGTGGGTGGCCTAGCCTGATCTTGGGGCAGACGCTCTGCTACAACTCCTAGTGAAGGGGCGCCTGTCTGCCACATTGCTAAAATAGGCCCCGCTGTATGTAGGTGAAGGGACAACTGTCTGCGAAAACCAAGGCTTGGCAAACATATGTTTGGCAAGCTTTCACTCCGTTTAACACGTTCATGCTCGCACACAGCCTTCTAAAGCAAAGAGGAAAATAAAGAGACGCCGAACAAACACATTCTGTTGATTCACTGGAAATGTGAAGCTGGGCCCAACCAGTCGAGTGAAGTGTGTGTGTGTGTGCGTGCGCGCGCACGTGTGTATGTGTGTGTGTGTGTGTGTGTGTGTGTGTGGTGTATATGTCTGTATGCATGTGTGTGTGCCTCTTCCAAGTGACGGTAATTACCAATGTGCCATAAAAGTAGTGGTTTCATGACCCCAGGGCTACCTCCCAACATGCTTTGAGGGCTAGTCCAAATTAGGTCTAGTGGAATTTAACATAAGGGGAGGAATTTCATTCCTGAGGTGGGAAAAAGTTGCTGTGGATTCCATAGAATGAACTAGCGAGTTTAGGAAATGTGAACCAATGAAATTAAATGAGTTTTCCTCTCTCTCGCTTTTTATCATACTGTCTTCACGGCCTCTCATTATTGTGATTAATGCCTCCATCATTAATAGCAATATTCTCCTGATAATTAAATATGACTTCAGAGATTGGCACAATCCAGCCTCAAAAAAGTTAGAATAGTAACTCCAAGGCTTATGGAAGCAAAGGCAGCAGTACAGTATCAGTGATGACCTGGGTGAGCAATATTGTAACAGATACTACTGAAGATGGGTAGAAACAAAAGAGCAGGCTGGTCAAAGATGAGGGATAATGGTTGGACAGGCTCAGTGGTGCACTGGTACCCCTCACGTAAAAGAAAAAAGAAGCAAGTCTTCAATGTCCTGGGTAAATCCTCTCTTAAGTGTTTATGAAAAGACAGAGATCAGAATTGCATAGGACCAGGAGACTCCGGGGGGCTGTGATCAGTGATGGTGAAGCCTGCCCACACAAATAAAATCCCAGATCCTTTAAATTACCAAAATATTATGCACATAGCAATATTGTTTTGTGTGTTTGTTATTATTGTCCCCTACTGAGTTTTACAAAATTGACTAGAGCTAACTTTATAACACCTCTGTAGACTAGGCAAATCATTCTAGCTACAAGAATGAGTTTTATTCTTTTGTTGGTAGAGAGAAAAGGATTCTCCTATAGTTCCTCTTATGAATCCTAAATCCTACTGGCAGTTTCTGTAGCCTGACAGTTGGGAGGTAGGGGAAGTAGGGGAGAGAAGAAATGGTTTTGGAATTACTTCAAAAATGGTGTAGGTGAGTTAAAGCAGACTAAGAAAAAGTATATGTTTGGCCCCATGTCTGAAGATTCTATAAGAGAAGTTAACCCAAGAGGGATAGAGAAATTCTCAAATATATAAGTCTTATAATGCAAAATTGGAACTGTTTTTGCTCATCTCCAGACTTAAGTTACTTCCCCCCTTTCTCCATGATTTTTCAAAGTTTATCCATAGGGACTTAGCAATCTCATGTTCTTCTAGTACCCTAGAATGTTGTTTTACTAGGCCTTGGGACTTGGACCCATTGATGGATGCAAGATGCCTCTTTTCATCTTATTTATCTTGGGTTTCAATTCTGTTATTCATTTTTATTCTAAACTTCTTGTCCTAAGTCCTCTTCTTAATAGAGCAGGAGTCTTTTTAACAATTTAGTTTCCTGGATTCCTTTGACAGTCGAGTGAAGGCTGTGAACCCCTACTCAGAATAATATTCATAAATGAGATAAAATACATAGCCTTACAAAGGGATGCAATTATATTGAAATACAATTGTAAGAATGAAAAAAAAGGTCACAGACCTCAGGTTAAGAATTCCTGTAACAGACCTGTCTGTCTCTCTCCATCATATATCATCATCTTTCCAACTTTTATCCTTTCTTTAATCTTCCTCTTGTCTTTTTTTTTTTTGCCCCATAATTGCTTTTAAAAATCTCTTTTTGTCATCCTTACTATTGACAAGCCTCAGCTAATTCTAAGCTTTAGGCTTCTAGACATTCTAACAGGACCATGTCCCAGAAAGATATTTTCTTTCCCAGCCTTAGCTATTTACTCCTTCTGTAGTCCTCCATACATTTCCTTTTGAAATCTAAGTTAGTTGGTGAGATCCACATATGATGCATTGATCTCTTTTCCTCCTTAAGGGTAGGTATCCCTGCTGACTCTGCTTATAGCAGGTCCTAGTCATTCACCTTCTAGCAAAGCATGTTGGGGCTAAACACATGAAATACCATCTGCATTTCTCCCTCTGTGGGTAGGATGATTCCTTACTTTCCCATTGTGAAGACACATTTGACACTCAGAACAAGTTTAGTCAAACAAAGAAAAATTAGCCTTGATCATGTTTACCAGGATCATTACTTTTTTCATTGGTAACACCCAAAATTTTCCTTAAAATATTGATGGCAAGTAAAAAGGAAGAATGGAGGACAATGTAAGTTCTGTGCTTGTGTTATGATATCTATATATATATGGGGGGAATGGGAGTGTATGTGTGTGTGGGAGGACACAAGTATTTATTGTCTTACTGGCACTTAGTTTGTGCCAAGTACTGTACAAAACTCTTTCCAAATATTATTTCATTACATATATACACACATATAATACGTATATGTTTATTTATATACACGTGTATAAAATATAGACATGTGCATATATATTACATGTGTATATGTATGCATACAGAATGGATTTTTCCCCTCCCCACCCCCTCTATTCCACAGATAAAAAAGTTAAAATTCACTTGTTTGCTTGGATACATTCCCTGTAAGAACTGCATACACTTGAGAGGAACTAGGGAATGACACTAACCAACAGCAGAAGAGTTTAATCCCACCAGCTGAAGGGCTTACAAGCTGCAAGAAAATGGGCTTAGCTTGGCTAAAATTCTTCATATGGACTGCTCTTGTATTTCTAAGTGAGGGCCCCTAAGTCTTAGATGACTAATATGGCCATGATGCTCCAAGTCCATCTCGATACCTGACAGCAGGGTCCTTTCACTAGGAGTCAGGAGTGGCTCAGTGGGAGGAGTGCTGGGTTTGGAGTCAGGGGGTATGAGTTTTGAAGTCAAGCTCTGCTACTATCTACTCCTGTGACCCTGTTCAAGTTATCAAATGAAGAAGGTAGAAGACTGTGTTGGAGTCGGCTCTTAGCAGCAACTAAGAACCAATTGTTAAATTTTCAGCGTGAGAATTTACACCTCAGAAAGAAGCAAATGCTAGAAAATAGGGCTTGAATTATTGTTTTGTTGATTGTTTAGGCCAAAGAAAGTTATGGAGAAAATGTTAAGAATTCAAACGAAACTTAAATGCACATAGGTCATACACCCCTCCCACCCCCCAGCTGGTTATTAAACATTTACTGATACACTCCTGGACTTGATCACCTCTTAGGCCCCTATCAGCTCTAAATATTCCTGGGATCTTATTTCAGTTGTGTCTTATTTGGTTTCATAGGGTATTTAGAAATGTCTTTGCAAGTAAACAGAAGTGGGCAATGAAGGCCCGCATCCAATCAGATCATTGGATTCTGATATTGAGGGAGAGGGGTTCATTTGCCCATTCTTATCTAGGTTACTCATTCTCACAAGTGGTATTCAATTAATAATTACTTGACTACGCTCTGTTTGTTGTCCTTCATTCTCAAAGAGGACCAGAATGACATCACTATATTTAGAGTCAAGTTACAATGGGTCTGAATATGGCTGATCAGACCACACAAGCTCAGAATGCTCTATCACAGGACCGGCACAAATACTCCATGTGAACATTTGGGGTGGATTCTCTGTCTTTGAGGATTTAGCTTCACCCTCTGCTGGTGGAGGTACTTTCAGGACCCTCCAAAGTCTCTGACAGTGAGAACAGCCCAAAACATGATAAAAAAGGCAAAGGACAAATTAGAAAGTTCTATAATTCTCCTCCTCCTCCCCCCTCCCTCTCCTTTTTCTCCTCCTCCTCCCCCTTTCCATCCTCCTCCTCCTCCTGCCATTCTTAGGATCTTAGATTTATAGGTGGAAAAAAGATCATCTAGTCTCAAGCGATCTTAATCTTTTGGGTCATGAACGGCTTTCGAAGTCCGGTAAAACCTAAGTGGAACCTTTCTCAGAATTATGTTTTTAAATACATAAAATAAAATACATACAATTAAAAAGAAAAAAACGATTCTAATGAAATAATTATTAACATATTTTTAGAAAAGAAATTCACAGACTCCAGATTAAGAACCTAGATCTAGTTCAATTCCCTCAAATTACAGATGAGGAGATGGAGGGCTAGAAAGTCCAAGTGACTTGCTCAAGGTCAGCCATTCACATCCAGCAAATACAAGAGTCTGGATTTGAAAACAGGTGCTCTGACACCAAGTCCGACACTCCTCTTTGTTTCATCTCCATTTCTTTTGATGGCATTTCCAGCGTAAAGAGGCAGGCCCCCTTCCAACAGAAAAGAGGAATTGGAAGTCAATTTGTATTAGAACAGTTAAGAAAACAGCAACAAAACGAATAGGACGAACAATATGTAAATGATTAGATCTCAGAGGCAGAGCTGCTAACTTTCTTCAGGCCTTATAGACTGTCAGCCCCAGGACAAGATTCGTAATGCACCCGGGCCAGTTTCAGCTGTCGTGGGGCTCACTGTGACTTTTTGTAAGACAGTATATCAGTGTAAAGATATCTTTAAAAAGTGGATATTTGGAAACATCTGGACAATTGATTTTCCCCTGAATTTATTTATCCATTCATCAAATAAAAGCATTTGTTTAATGTTTTCATAGTGCTTGGTGCTATGGGAGAGTATATTTTTAAAAGCAGATGACAGTCCTAAATGAATTGTAATCTTGTTGAGATTGAGAAGACTGAAGCAAGGAGATTACCTAAGCAAATGACTATTGTATAGTAGAGTGTAAGTAAGACATCAGTGACTAGCAAGTGAAAACAAGGCAATACTCAGTACAGGCTGAGATTAATCAGGAATCATTTTTCATTTGAATATTTGATTTCATACTATGTGTTTATGTGTGTGTATCAGACAAAGACAGAGAAAGAGAGAGAGAGGGAATGAGAGAGAGAGAGAGAGAGAGATGGAGACAGACAGAAATAGAGGGGGAGACACACACACACAGGGACAGAGAAATAGCAAGAGAGGGAGACAGAGAGAAACAGAGACAGAGAAACAGACAGAGATGGGTACAGAGGAAGGTCTCTGGACAACAAATTATAAAACTGTATGAAAGGACCAGGGGATGTAAGCCAGCTGTGAAATACCCAGAATGGGGAGAGAAGTAAACTAGCACAACAATAATGAAGAGAAGAAAGTGAGTACTATGCCCTGAAGAGGCTTATACTGTCTAACTCATTGTCTATAATCACATGCAGTGTTCTTTTCCTCAGCAGACTTGTTGACATCTGAAGCTTGGTTTATATTTGGTGTGTATGGCAGAGGGGTATCATCTCTCAGAATCTATCTCACTTTTGCCCTGTCAGGTAAAATCAAAATAAAAGGGGTAGTGCAAAGAAGGAACAGGGGTTGGGGGGAGGATTTTAGTCAGGAGACTTGGGTTAAAGAGCCAGGTCACTTTTCATCTTGGGGCAATACTGATAGTATCGACACCATAGGGAACTTGGGCTAGATAGCTTTTAAAGGTAGCTTGACTAGCTGATCCTACCTCTGATGCTTACTACCTGTGTGACCTTAAACAAATGACTTAACTTCCCTGGGTTTTAGTCTCCTCATCTAGCAAATGAAAGGATAAAACTAGATGGCCTCTGAGGTCCCTTTCAAATCAGAATCTATGCTTCTATAATCTCTACAGCCCATTATAGCTTAAAAATCCAATGTTCCTATGGAATTTTTAGTCTGCCAAGGAAGATGCCATTTGCCACAACCCTCGCTTTGTTCACATCAGCATTTGTACATTGTACTAATTGCCAGAGCCATGGTTATCACAATTATACATATAGGGAATCAATCAAAGTACATTTATTAAATACCTTCAGTGCTAGAAACTGTGCTCAGGAAGGAGCATCCAAGAACAAAGAGGGAATAGTCCTTGCCCTTAAGGAGCTCACATTTGAAAGAATAGCTTAAATTCAAATGTATGTGTAGCACAGAATACTGATGGCACCTTAGAGTCAGTTGTTATCAGAACCAGGAAGAAAAACTCATAGGATGTAGAGCCTAGAGGTGGAAGTGACCTTCAAGGTTATTTAGTCCAAAGCCTTCATTTTACAGATGGGGAAAGTGAGACTCAGAGAGGGTAGTGTGCTTTGGATGAATGTGCCCACTGAATAATGCCTCTTCCAGCTGTACTCCTTCAACTCCCCTTCCCCATTTTGTTTTAGAGATGAGGCAGCAGTAAGCTGAAGCAACTTACATTCAAGTCAAGAGTATGTTTCCTCATAAATCTTGAGAAATATAGGTGATCAAAGATGTCACAGATGGAAAAGCTTCCAGAGTCAGCGGGTTTGCCAGCATCTGGTTGGGATAGCTCCTGAGGGAGTAATTGCAAACACTAAGGGCAAAAACAAGCAGGAACTCATCTCTGGACTCCGCATCACCATGTGCCAGGTAAGTGAGTAATAAAGGCATCATCGGCCATGATTTAATCGTAGCTTATCCGGATGAGCTGGCATGGATTACTAAGTCTTGGTTGGATGAAACGGCCAACCCATTGTTGGCCCAATGGAGAGCCCACCTGGTCATTTGATTCCACCTGGATGAATGGAATAACACTTCAGAGGAAAAGAGGAAACCATCATTTGGGGAGAGAGATGGCTCCCACATTTTCTGATTTAGACTTAGAAGTGGATAATTTACTCTTTCACTGTTTCTCCCTCTTTCATTTCCCCTTACATTAAGTCAGCAGTTCTCAACCTGTGGGTTATGTTCAATTTGTAACAATGAAAATACATCCTGCATATCAGATATTTACATTACAATTCATAACATTAGCTAAATTACAGTTATGAAGTAGCAACAAAAATAATTTTATGGTTGGGGGTCACCACAACATGAGGAACTGTATTAAAGGGTTGCGGCATTAGGAAAGTTTAGAACCATAAAGTCTAAGAGAGCGAGAGGGAATGGGGAGGAATTGCCTCATCCCTTGTGGTTGCTTTTACTCAACTGTGAATGACTAACTTTCTGGGATTTTTTTTTTTGGGGGGGGGAGGTAATGAATCAGATAAGTATAGTTAATGTTTAAGTGCTACTTCAAGATGTCCAAAGCACTTTACTATATATACATTATATCAAATGAGCCTCACAAGAATATCATGATGTTGATGCTATAGTTATTATTACTCACATTTCAAAGATAAGAAAATTGAAGTTACAAGACTTAGCTATAATTAGTAAAATAATGGGGGCAGAATTTGAAACTCTATTCCAAATTGTGTTCTGTCTACTATAGCACACTGACTTCATTCATAAAAATAGTTATTGAACGATAAAAAAGCTGTGCATTGGAGCAGATTTTCTCCTCTTTCCAACATCCACCAAGTCAGGAAAAGGGGATGACTTACTGACCAGTGAAAAATGGAACCCCAATTATTGACATTAATAACCCACAAGAAGGAATGACTATGGTATTTATTAAGTACTTATTATGCAAAAGCACTGTGCTAAGCACTGGAGGGTACAAATAAAGTAAGATAGTCCCTGTTCTTGAGGAGCTGACATCCTAATGGGAGACACAATGCAAATGGAAGTTTTCAGTTGCACGACCTAGGGATGGTCTTTAGAGTACAGCAGCAAATCAGGTGTCAACACCTCTTCTTGCAACTTTTTGGTGTTGACCATTTGACAGTGCCAAGGAATTTGATGACAAGAACTTTCTTTTCTGAGTCTTCAATAGATGTGGCTGTAGTACCTTTAGAAGCAGTTACCAGGCTACCTGTCCCTAGGGTAAGTTACATAATGTGATATAGTTTATGAAAGACATACATTCTTTTATTTGATTCTTACAACTCTGTGAATTAGTGCAAGCATTATTATTCCCATTACAGGAAATAACACCTATGATATTACGTCTGTAGAGAACTCTTAGTCAAGGAAAGTCCCTGTATCAAGGCAGGCAGGGAGCTTTTCTATAATTTTTTTTTACATTGAAATTTTTATTTTATGTTTTTTAAAAAATTTTTTGAGTTACATGTTTTCTCCCCGTCTTTCCCCCGCCCACCGCCGCAAAACATCCATCCCAGTGTGTCCCCCCTCCCCCAGTCTATTCTCTCCTATGTCACTTTTTGGTAGGGCAG
>CM053583.1:341212528-341226441 GCA_028627135.1 Pseudochirops cupreus
AAATCTCTGTGGGGCTCTGCTTCCAGAAGGGAAAGCTCTGTCCCAAATCGCTGGGGTCCTCCCGGCTGCTGTAGCTCTCAGGAAGCTGCTGGGAGTCTTCCTAAATACTTCCGGCTAACTGGATAATAAAGACTCTAAGATGGAGGCCCAAGATGGCGATCCCGATCCAGGCCACTCAACACAAGAGCACTGGCGTGAGAGCAATCGCTAAGTCCCCCTGCTGTCTGCAGGCCGCGGGCGGGAAGCTATAACGCGGAGGCAGGTGCAAAACCTCTGCCTTTCGCTTTTCTGCTCTGGAGGCCTTTCGCTGGACTACTTATCACCCCCTTTCGCAATCCCCACTCGCAGCTGCTGCTAATCCACTCACCTGCAAGGCTCCTCCACTCCTCCCATCCAGCCGCCCCCAGGGCACAGCCAAGGCTTCAGGGCAGGCTGGTTTCAGTTGGCAGTGCTGATATGGTTCCTCGCAGCTGAGCTGACTTTAGTGGGAAGTATCTTTGTGTACGTTTTGGAGTTCTAGGATTGGTTTAGAGTCCTGTTTTATGGGTATTTTGGGGTGGCTATGTGAGAGCTGCGATATGTTGCTGCTGCTACGCCGCCATCTTGGCTCCTGCTTTTCTATAATTTTTAGCAGGAGAGTTTCCTGGACCTTAAGCATTGGAAGTTTTAAATGACTTGTGAAGTATCACACCATCACATGGGTCAGAGGCAAGATATGAATCCAGTGTTTTTGCTCCAAAACCCATTCTCTATCCGCATTCTCTCTAATAACTCTATTACGAGAAAAATGAGCCTCAAACCTCTTGTGTTTGAACTTTGCTTTCCTGAGTATTAATTCTTCAGTACTACATGATATAGAATTCTATAGTCCTTTATAATTTCCAAAGTGTTTTCCTCAACCCTAAGAGACAGATAGTACAAGTATTATCTTATATTATCTATATTTCATATATATGACATTCAGACCTTCATCTAAGTAATTGATAAAAAAAAATTGAAAAGCCCAGGAACAGGTGCCCGAGGCACTCAGTTACAAACCTTTCGAGTTAATACTAACCCATTAATGACAGCTTTGGAGGTCTGGTTATTTAACCACTTCTGAATCCAAGTAACTGTCCTATCACTGTTATTATATCTCTCTATCTTGATGGCAAGGGTACATGTTGTCTTGCTATAATTCAGATAGACACATATAGTATAATAGTTAGAGCACTGGACTTGGAGTCAGGAAGACTGTTGGAATCCTTCCCCAGACACTTAATAGCTGTGTGACTCTGGACAAGTCACTTAACCTCCCTGTTCCTAAATTTCCTCATCTGTAAAATGAAAGGGTTGGATTCAGTGGCCTTCAAGTCCCTTCCAGCTCTAAATTCATGGTCCCGTGATCCCATCTCTTTGGCATTTCTGTGATCTAGTCTAGTAACTGTGTCATAAAAGGAAATTATGAATCACCATCATAATGGATGGTCTAGTCCAACCTATTTTTGATGAAGTCATGGTGGTTTTTAGTGATCACTGTTTCCTTTTCTACATTCTTATAAACCACTCCTTTTATACTGTGGGCTAGAATTCTGTCAGAAATCAAAATCAAACTTAACAGTTTATGGTTTGCAGTATCCATGTTCTTTTTTTTAAAATTAATACCGAGGTATTTGCTCATCCCCATTCTTAGAATGCCTTCACAATTTTTTAAGGAATAGAAATTTAATTTAATAATCACTGCTGTGTGTGTGTGTGTGTGTGTGTGTGTGTGTGTGTGTGTGTGTGTGTGTGTATGTGTTTTCCATACCCCTGGGATATATTTCATTTGAATGTGGTGACTTAAACTTCCTAAAAGTCACCAGGAGCAGAAAAAGAAATCAGAGTTATCTATAGTTACATGGAAAAATGTTCTAAATAACTATTGATTAGAGAAATGCAAATCAAAGCAACTCCAAGGTACCATACCACACCTATTAGATTGGCTAATATGGTGTAAAAGAAAAATGAGAAATGTTGGAGGGGATGTGGGAAAATTGGGATGGTAATGCATTCTTGGTGGAGTTGTGAACAGATTGAACCATTTTGTAGAACAATTTGGAACTAGGCCCAAAGGGCTATAAAACTGTACATACCCTTTGACTGAAATATCAGTATTATGTCTGTATCCCAAAGAGATCAAAGAAAAAGGAAAAGGTCCTATGTGTACAAAAATATTTATAGCAGCTCTTTTAGTGATAACGAAGAATTGGAAATTAAAGGGATGCCCATCAATTGAGTAATGGCTGAATAAATGGTAGTATGTAATTGTGAAGGGACACTATTGTACTATAAGAAATGACAAGGGGTGGGGTGATTGCAGAAAAACCTGGGAAGACTTATATGAGCTGATGGAAAGTGAATTGAGCAGAGCCAGATCACTGTACACAGTGATAGTAATGTTCTGAGATGATCAACTGGGAATGACTTAGCTTCTTAGCAATAGAATGATTCAAGAAAATTTCAAAGGAGTTATGATAATAAATGCTATCCACCTCCAGAGAAAGAACTGATGAAATCTGAGCATAGCTTGAAGCATACTTAAAAAAAAAAGTCCTTTCTTTTTCTTTTTCCTTCTTCTTTTTTTTTTTTTGGTCTGTGCTCTCTCATGCTTCCATGACAAATATGGAAATGTGTTTTGCATGACTGTATATTTATTATTGTTCAGGTGTTTTACTTATGTCTGACTCTTCATGACCCTATTTCAGGTTTTCTTGACAAAGATACTGGAGTGGTTTGCCATTTCCTTCTCCAGCTCATTTTATAGATGAGGAACTAGGGTAAACAGGGTTAAGTGATTTGTCTAGGGTCACACAGCTAGTAAGTGTCTGGAACCAGATTTGGACTCAGGAAGATGAGTTACCATGAGACACTCTATCCACTGTGCCACCTAGCTGCCCCTACATAATCTATATAAAATTATACATATGTAGTTATCCCTCCCACATTACGTGGTACCCCCATAATCTAGAAAATCTGCCTTAATTTTTTTGGCCCTCCTTTTGTACCAGAGAAGAAGTCTGAATTATGATACTAAAAGATAAAATATGTTGATTATTATATAATACTACACATACATTTTATGGATTTCTGAATTTCTAAACCTTTTCTATGTCATCTGCTGGCCTTCACATCATCTGTGGCTTCCACAAAACTCCCCCAAAATTCACATTTAGTTTCTTATGCTGATCCGTGATATATCAAAGCTGTGACGCGGAAAGGGATATCTGTAATTTATATTAAACTGATTCCATCACATAAAGAGGGTGGAGAAGAAAGGGAGGAAATTTGGAACTCAAAAATTAGAAAAATTCAATGTTAAAAATTGTCTCTACATGTAATTGAGAAAAAATAAAATAAAAACATTAAGGAGAAAAATATGGCCCCAGTTTAAAAAAAAAGTAAGCAAGAATTCCCTTGCTATCTCCTCACTTATCATAAATTTCAATTCCTTGTTAACTATTTTTGTCTTATCTTTCTGGGTTTTAAAAAGATTGCCTTTAACAGAGAAAATAGATGCAAAAATGAGAATTTAGTCTTTTGTTATTCCCTGTTGCCTGTTATTATTGCTACAATGAATGGAGAGACACTGTCCTTTATTTACTTTTTCTCTTGCCTCCACTATAGCTGGAAATAACCGTTTTTAGTTGCCCTCAGCATTCCTAAGCAGCCTCAGCTCATTCTGTACTTCGGTGCTATTGACCATTTTCTTATAGAATCACACTACTCTTTGGTATTTATCTTCTGTTATCTTGCTTTATTTTCCTTTTCTTTTCTATTCTATCATATTTCTATTTTTGTTTTTTTCTATTCATGCTTTAAAATCCAAGTTGGATAGTAAGTTCCCTGCACATTCACATCTGTGTTCTTAGATAGTTCCTACATCCCCTCCCACCTCCCTTCCCATTAAGAACCATTTGTTTTGTCATTAGAATTTCATTATTGAGAACTTCCTTTTCCTCTAGGCCCAATCTTCCTTACAGCTACCATTTTTTTGAACCCTTGGAAATCTGCTCTTCCCATATCTAGATTCTGCATCAGAGTATAACTGATTTCCCTTAGGATAGCTTTTCCCTAAGACTTTTGTAATTTCTAATTCATCAGTTTCGGTAAATCAGAAACCTGTCCAGTTCCTCTAATCACTTCCTTCACCTTTTGAAGCTTGCAATTATCACTAAAGCAAATCAGCTGTTTTGCTTTGGTATTCAGAAGATCAGCAGTTCCAGCAAATATTCAGATAACTGAAGCTTTCCTTCATTATCATATCATGCCTTCCTGGCAGGTTTGTGATTTATCTCTTGAACTACTAATCCGTTTCCTCCTTCTGTCCAGCTGGTTTTTGATAGAGTCTTAAAGACAACATCTCTTCTGTTTCTCCTTCCCTTGATTTGTACCTAAAACACTTTCTAAACACTATTCCTATAGTATCTGGCTTGTCAGATATATATGGAAAGTTTTCTCTTTCTTCCTCCTCTAAAGCCGTTTTGATTAGATTAGTATGATTCCCAGAAAATATATATGTATTTTTCTGAACTTCATTAGGTATACCCCATTCCTTGTCAAGGACCCACCACACCTATATTTTATCCCACAATCTAGAGATCCAGATCTCATATGTAGACACTATCTTGTCAACTCTCCACTTTGCACATAAGACTTTTTCTTTTGAAGTTGTAATATCCAGTCAGCATAAAATATCAGCAATACCACTAAGGTAATCAATTTCTTGCCCAGAACTTCATAACTCCTAGCAATACTTTTTTCTTTTTTCTTTCTTTCTTTTTTTTTTTTTTTAGCATGAATCCTAAGGAGTGGGTCATGGTCTTTCATTCTGACAAGTGTCAAAAAGATCTCTCACAATCCCAAATATACACCCAGCAATGAATGAATGAATGAAGCATTTAATATATATTTACTATGTGCCAAACACTGTACTAAGCATTGAGGGTACAAATAGAGAAGGAAGACTGTCCGTGCTCTCATGAAACTTATGTACTAATGGGGTTAGGCAAGACATAAAGAAGATTTCAGTTGCAAGCCAATTGCAAATGCCCAGGAGTTTTAAGGTATGGTGGCAAAAGATGGTGATGCATCTTTTAAAATATCATTTCCATTGATAAAACTACATCCATTTATGATGTTGAACTATTTCATTATGCCAAGAACTTTTGGTGTTGAGAATGTCCTTTTCTAGGTCTTCAGTAGCTGTGTCTACACCATGTGCAGAAGAATTTACTGGATAATGCTTCCTCAAGAATTGCTTTCCTGAACAATGACCGTAGGGGTTAAGCTGGAAGCAAGGCTTGTGATCTAGGGGTGGGAGGCCCCTGGTGCTATTCTGCGGGATATTGGACATACAGGTTTGCACTACTGTTTATAACATGTCAACAAATGTCTATCTTGACAAACTTTAGCCCTGTTATTAATCACTACTACTTGTTTCTTCTACTGGCCATTTCTGATGACCTCACTCCTGGTAGCATCTGTGGGTCAGTATCTCTATAGCACAAGAAGTTGATTTTTCCCTAATGTGTTCAACTCAGCCTTCAACAGGAAAAGTTTCATGACTATTGTTCAGCTTCCAATATTCATTGGTCCTTCTGATTTTTCTTTTCCATGTCACATTTTTCTACCCTTCAACTTCCTCACAATTTAAGATTTCTCTCCACCTCTTCCTTAACTTTTTTTTCCCTTTCCTTTCTTCTTGACAAATCTCTTCCATTCTTTCCAGGAATGCTTCATTCTCTATTATAATACACTGCCTTCCCTGAACTAAGCAAGAAGCTCTACCCCTTTGGGCAGCTAGAAGACAGTGAATAGAGCACAAGGTTTAGAATCAGGAAGACTTGAGTTCAAATATGTCTTCTGACACTTATTATCTGTGACCCTGGGCAAGTCACTTAACCTCTGCTTGCCTCAGTTTCCTCATCTGTAAAGTAGGGAAAATAGCAGCTACTTCTCAGGGTTGTTGTAAGTATCAAATGAGATAATTATAAAGTGCTTAGTAAAGCACCTGGCACAGAATAAGGACTGTGTAAATGTTAGCTATCATTATGCTCTGTACTGAAAATAGTTTTTCTGATTTGATGCAGTTGAGCTACTTAATATTCCGTCTTTTGATGATTTCTATCCTCAAGCACAATTCCCACTCCCCCGACTCCTGCAAGAGACAAGATGCTTTCAATTCTGGGTGACTTTTCTTCCTTTCTCACTTGCCATATACTCTATAAACAAAAGTGAGGCTTTTTAGGCCAGTTATTTAAAAAGGAAGAGAAAACATAACAGAAATAACATAAGCAAAGATTGTCTACATGAAGTCTAACTTACATAGACTGTGTCTCAAAAGTGTCTTGGACAATCCTAAAATATCTTCCTAGGGAAATTTGGCCCTTGGGGCCAAGAACATCCTGTTTCTGCCTGACCTCCCTACCACATATCCCAAGAAAAGTGTGCTTTCTGTCCCAGAGTAACCCCTGCCAATGTAAGATTGGCTTAGCTAGAAACTTTGTATGAAATTTAGGCAGCTGCTTTGCAGTCCTAGATTGAATCTTTTGGCATCAGGAATCTTCTCAATTTAGGGTAGGTTTTTAGTGCTACAACTTTGTCTTCTACTTAAACAGTTACTGAACACACAGTTATCATGACTACTGGATAGTCAATAGCAGAGTCAGGGTTAGAGCCTTGTCTTCTATTTCCATGATAAGTTTGCTTTATGCAACATTAAGCTACCTCTGTGGTGGCCTGCAAGGTTCCCACTGGAGCAGACCTATGGATGCATCCCAATAGATGTAATAATAACAACTCATTTCTATAAGATCAAGACATGACAAAAATGCACATATTGTGTCCCCTGACAGAATGTTAGCTCCTTGGGATTTGGTATTGGAGTGATTAGATGCTTTATGCAGGGAGGCCAGTTAGGAGGTCATCAAAATAATCTAGTGGAGAAGTAAAAGAGAGCTTAAATGAAGGTGGCAACTATGTGGGTAAAGATAAAAGGGTTGGTTTTGAAAGATGTTGTGTAGGCAGAAATGTCAAGATTTGACAACTGATTGGATGTGTAGGGTGAAGGAAAGAGAGGAGAGGAGAGGAGTGCAGGGAAGGGGAGGGGGGAAGGCATGGAGGGAAAGGAGGGGAGGGGAGAGAAGGAAAGGGAAAAGGGGAAAACCCACAGTTAATGGAGCTACAATATGAATGATGAACCAGCAAGGGAAATTGAGAAGGAATGATTATATAGTTAAGAGGAGAACCAGGAGAAAACAGCATCTTTAACATCTAGAAAAAGACAGTATTGAGGATGAAATGATCAAATAGGTCAAAAGAAGTCAAGAAGGGTGAGGCTGAGAAAAGACCATCAGATTTCTCAATTAAGAAATCATTGATAACTTGGGAGCAAGCAGGTTTAGTTGAATGATGAGGTCAGGAGCAGACAAGCGTTAGGAAGTGAGTGAGAAAAGGATAATTAAGAGTAGAAAAAGAAAGAGGTGGAAGGGAAAGTGGTTCAACAAAATTAGTCAAGGCATGGTAAGGCAGAATGATGCTGTGATTTAGGGGGTCCTGGTTCAAATCTTGCCACTGATTCTCACAGCCTGCATGACCTGAAACAAGTCATCTAACCTGCCTCACTTTCCTCATCTGTAAAATTAGATTAGATTAGATGGTTTCAAAGGTTCTTTCTTACTCTGTGATTGATCCTACAACATCAATTATGTATGACAATAAATGCAACATTCCACACCCATAGACCCCTCCCCCCATTTCTATAAAGAGGGAAGGAAAGTCCAGTCATTTGTTAGTTACTCTTCATTCAATAAATGGCACTTTGGCTCCTTCCGTGCTCCAAAGTATCCGGACCCTCTCAATGAAGAATGGTCAACATCTGGTGAAGTATTTCTGCCTATTTGTCTTAAAATTGTTTGGGACATGAGTTAAAGGTGTGATTTGTTTTTTTTTACCCCCTCTCCATGAACACTTCTAAAAACATTGCAACTAACTTCACTCCCTGTGCAGAAGGAAATCATTTTCTAGCACGTGGCACACAGGCTGAATGTGGTGCTCCTGGATGGCGAACAAAGCTGAAGCAATTATGGGCTTTGCTGAAGCTCTTTGGCTTTCTTTGAGTCAGGGAGAGTAATAGAGCATCTCCAGTCACTTAATTTTTCAAATTATCAAAGGCAGTGGGTGAGCATGCCCACTCTCAGGGGGACTGCAATAATGTGTGTGTATGCTCACTCACTCCTGGACCCTATCCACTTTCGGGGAGGGAAACACAAGGACCTAATTAATGGCTTGATAAAAGTAATACTGGCACTGGTAATCACAATAATAACAATAATACTTCATAATGTTTTTCACCTGAAGAACTCTCACTTACCTCCAAGTCTACATTTACACAATACAGAGATGTCTAGGAAATCTGATAATCCCACACATATGGCCAAGCCAGGATGGTGTTTAGAGAGGTAAAGAGGGATGTGTGCGTGTGTGTGTGTGTGTGTGTGTGTGTGTGTGTGTGTGTGTATGTATGTGTATGCATGTATTTAGGTAGGGATTGTAGGGGTAGAGAATGGGCAAACATAGCATGGAATCCCCTATATAGGTGTCTGACAGCTCAAGGAGAAATTATCTGTAGAAAACAGGATGGTTTCATCTTCCCTCTTGTGCTCAAACACTACCCAGGCTGTTACTAATAACTAAAAGCTGTTCTTGTACTGGAATGTTGGGGAGCTGAAGGAGTCAGCTGGCTTTTGAAAGATCAGTGGAAGTTAGTATTACCTACTTTAATGCTCAAAGTGTCGAAATTCACAGCATCATAGAATGCTAGAGAGGAAAGTGACCTAAAAGACCCTCTAGTAGAGGTATTCTTAACCTTTTTAGGGGTCATAGACCCCTTAGCAGTGTAGTGAAGCCTATATGAATGTACCCATTCTTGTTTTTGCTTTTAAATGAACAAATAATGATAAATGAATGAACAAAAAATAAATGAATAATGTTTTTAAATGAATAAAATAAAATACAAGAGAAACAATTATAACAAAATAATTATTAATATCTTTTTAAAAGTTCACAGATCCTGGATTCAAACCCTAGTCTCCTGCAATTGGCTTGTTTGACAATACAGGAAACTGTGTAAGGAAATGATTTGTCTCAAAAATCATAATAAATTAACCAATAAGCATTTATTAAGCCCTTCCAGAGAGTATGAATACAAAGAAACAGCAAAAACAATCCATGCCCACAGGGAGCATATAGCATGATGGAAGATGGAATGGAGGGGCAGCATTGTAAATAAATCATGATATAAAAGCTACATAGATAATAGATGGAAGGCAACCTTAAAGGGGAAGGTATTAGCAGCAAGGGACACCAGGAAAGACCTCCTATAGAAAGTATCATTTGAATTGAGAATTGAAAGAAACTAGGAATTCTTAGGAGTGGAGAGGGGTGGAATTCTAGTCACAAGGAGCAGTTAGTACCAAGGCATAGAGAGGGGAGATTAGTATTGTGTTCATTGGGAATAGCAAGGAGGCCAGTGTGGTTCAACTCACAGAGTGCATGGAGAAGAAAAATATACAAAAGATAGAAATGGGGCAGTTTGTAAATAGCTGACCACAGAGAGTATCAGTGGTATTTATTGAGTCAGGGGATGATGGGGTTAGACCTTTGCTTTAGTAAAAATCGTTTTGGCAACTGTATGGAACAGAGATTAGAGAAGGGAAAGACTTGAGGGAGAGAAGCAAATTAAGAGGCTATCATAAGAGTCCAGGTGATTAGTGATGAGGGCCTGAATTTGGGTTGCATATGTCAGTGGAGAGAAGTGAGTATCTTAAAGATAATGTAAAGGAACAAATGACAAAATTTGTCAAGGGACTGGATATTTGGGATGAGTAAGAGTAAGGAATCAAGGATAACGTTAAAGTTTTAAACCTAAATGACTAGAAGGATGGTGTTATCTTTAACACTGAAATGGAAATTCAGAAGAAGGATCAGTACTGAAGAAAAATATAATTTGTTTAGTTATATTGAGTTTGAGATGTCTTGGGGGCACATCCAGTTAGGAAAATTTAATAGGCAATTGGTGCTGGGAGACTGGAGCTCAGAAGAGGATCTAGGGCTTGTTATATGGGTTTGGGACTCATCTGCGAAGAGGTGATAATTGAATTCATAGGAATTGATGAAATTATTAAACGAGAGTATAGAAAGAAAAAGAAAAGAGAACCCAAGGCAGAGCTTTGGGTTATACCTGTAGTTTGGGGGCATGGCTTATATAATGATCTAACAAAGTAGACTGAGAAGGAGCAGTTGAGAGAGCTCAGTATCAGAAAAACCCAGAGAGGAGAGAAAAATACAGGAATAAGGGATCAACACTGTTGTTGCAGAGAGAGAGAGAAAGATAAGGCAGGGAGGCCAAATTAGAAATTGTTGTAATAATTTGGGAGATAAGTGATGAGATCTTGAACTAAAATGGTAGCTGTGTAAGTGGAGATAAGAGGTCAGATGAGAGAAATCTTACAAAGATATAAATGGAAAGATTTTATAATTTATTGGATATATGGGGTGAGGAAAAGTGATAAATTCAAGCTAATGCTGAGATTATGAAACTGACACACTGGAAGGATGGCGGTATCTTTGACATTAGTAGGAAAATTTGGAAGAGGGAAGAGATTAGAGAGAAATAATGGAGTTCAGCTTTGGACATGTTGAGTTTTAGCTTTGTCCAGGACATCCAGTATGAATTATCCAATAGACAATTGGTGATAGGAGACAGAAGGTCAGGGGAAAGATGAACTGAATATGTAGGGGGCAAGAGGTTAAGGGTCTATAAACATTGGTTGAGGAAGATTATGATGTATTATCCAGAAACTAGATGAAATAGCACATGGGCTCTATAAAAAAAAAAATTCTGGATTTAACAGTGTAAAAAGATTTCCATATACAAAGTAGAAGATTAAAAAGATTATATGCGAAATCACAAATCTCTGTTATGTATGCTTATTTTTAAAAGTCTATAATAAATTCAGTATGTTACTTTCAGAGTCATCTCACTTGTCTGTGTTTCTCTCTGAACTGTCTTCTCATTCTTTGTGTATTTCTAAAGATGCTTCAATGGCCATATGGACTGTGTTTTACTGTGTAAGCTATGGTGTGTGTGTGTGTGTGTGTGTGTGTGTGTGTGTGTGTGTGTATTACTTATGTAGGATATATCTATGTCCATATGGATTTGTTTAAATGTGTCTTGGCAAGGAAGACTTTGAAAAGTAACTTGGGAATCTCTCCTACCCCTCTCTAAAGAAAGCTTCGCTCATGCCTAGAGGTGAGTAGGAAAAGGGGTCATGAGGCTAGCTGCTCAGCTCTTTTTCAGAGAGTGAATACAAGATTAGACCCTCTGTCTCACTCTCCTAAATATGAATAATTTAGGGCAATTATTTTTTCTTAGTTTTAAGCTGTTTTCCTGATCACTGTCTCTTAAAGAGAAAAGAGCACCCCCAAACTTATATCTAAAGGAAGGTCTGACCCCTTTCTATCACATAAAAGTTATGAAAAAAAGACCTTCATCAATAATGGGTATGAGTAAATTAATTTATCCAAGCAGAGAGCAAACAGAAATCAGAGAAGTTATACAGATTTGAATGTATTTAATAAAAAGAGTCTATAACCTATCTTATCTGGAATGAGATATTTCAGTTCTACTGAAAGAGAGGGGCATGAGAGAAATCTATACAGACAGACAGAGAAAGAGAGACACAAGGAGAGAGAGATTTAGAAATACAGAGAGAGAGAAACAGAGAGACAGAGACAGAGAGACAGAGAGTCCTCAAACTCACCTAAAGGGAAATTCGCTTCAGTCTCTAGGAAAGCTAATCAGAAATAGGGATATTTTGAGGAGCCAGCTTTCCCCTATATGTACTTTCTAAAATTTTTTTTCTTTTTTTTTTTTTGGAGGGGGGAAGACAGGGCAAAGGGGTTTAAGTGGGGGTTAAGTGACTTGCCCAAGGTCACACAGCTAGTAAGTCTTAAGTGTCTGAGGCCGGATTTGAACCCAGGTCCTCCTGACTCCAGGGCTGGTGCTCTATTCACTGGGCCACCTAAGCTGCCCCACTTTTTCTCTTTTTTTTTTTTGTATTTTTTTTTCTTTTCCTAAAGAGTTTGGAACCACATGTATTCTCTCTCAAAGCAGGAAGGAAGTAGATCCCTCTTTTCCAAATCACCCCCCAACCTCACTCCAAGAAACTCAAAGTTTTTGTCCAAGGAGTATAGTTTGATTATCTTCCCTGAGGATCTCTGTGGAAATGGCTGAAATTGTTTCCATTGATAATTATTCCAGTGCCCAACTCAGTACAGTGTCTATACACAGTAGGTGCCTAATATGTGTTTGTTGCTTGGATAAAAAGAACTCTGTGCATCCATAAATACTCCCATTCTGCATCTAGGGACATCCAAGGTCATCTCAGTCTTCTGTAATAGTTGATAAAGTCATTGATTTCAGAGTTAGAAAAGACTTCTGAGGTCATATTCATAAACATCTGTAAAGTGCATTCAATGTAATTTGCTTTCCTTATAGAATACCTGTGAAATTGGGAATGTAAGTATTATTAGTTCCATTTTAAAGAGGAGAAAATGGAAACACAGCAAGGTCAAGTGACTGGTGCAGCCACTGCATGATAAAGCCACTGAATGAGAGCCCTACAGTTCATTCAAGTCTTTCGATTCAAAAGCATAGTTCTTATCACCACACAAAATTGTTTCTGTTATATTGCCTAAATGGACTCCAGAGAGGGAAAACTCAGTATCTCCTTCCATTTTCATAGAGACCTAATTATTAGAAGTTTGTTTTATGCTGAGATGGTGTCTCCAGGAATCCTTACTAGATGGCTCTGTTCTCCCCATGGATCCTCATGTGTCTAATCCCTCTACAGGTGAGCAGATCTTTAAAATGAAGAGAAAAAAAATCAGTGATCATGTTTCCCTTAAGTCTTTTCTTCTCCAGGACAAAAAACCGTAGATTCTCAAATGGATCATCCAATGGAATGGTGTTGATGCCCCTCTTCCTACTCTAGTCACTCTCCTCCACATGTGCTGCAGTTTGTCAAGATCTTCAGCATATTTTGAGGTAGTTAGGTGGCACAGTGGACAGAGCTCCTGGTCTGGGGTCAAGAAGAGCTGAGATGAAATCTTGACTCTAATATGTTCTACCTGTGTGACTCTGGTCAAGTCACTTAACCTCTATCTGTATCAGTTTTCACAAATGCAGAATGTGGATAACAATAGCACTTGTATCTTGAAGATGAAATGAGATAAAGCACATGGCTCATGGTAAATGCTACATAAACATTAGCTGGTATTATTATTGCATTATTATTTTACCATTGTGTTGCTTTAAGTGAAGCACAATTTTCTGGATGCGATCTGAGTAGATCACAGCATGATTATTGACCATCGACGATGGTCATCACCATGATTCCCTTGTTCTGGTCATTCTGACTCTAAAAGTGCAATCTAAAGGCACATTAGCTTTTTTGACTGCTATTTTGGACTGTCAACCTGCTTACTAATAACTTGCTGTTCAGTAGAATACCTAGATCTTTTCCAAATGAAATGCTTTTAGTAGTCTCCCCACTGCCTCTCTCCTTCCCCACTTGGGAAACTGTTTTTTTTTTAACCTAAGTGAAAGACTTATATTTATCACATTATACTTTGTCTTATCAGATAGAGCCCATTGTTCTAGTCTATCAATAATTTTTTTTAGATCAACAATTTCATTCAGAATAATCACAAATTATTCTCTCAGCTTCATAAATTCAACGTCTGTCGTCTATACCTTTGGAGTCACTGGTAAGTGTTGAACAAAACAGGACCAAGGACAGAGTCTTCCAAGTGATCCTCATGGTTTCATG
>CM053583.1:341226541-341265111 GCA_028627135.1 Pseudochirops cupreus
TCTTTTAGCCCTTACTTTGAGAAATGGGCCTGCAGGTATGTGTTTGTTTCATGATATGATCCTCATGAGACCCAGAGTTTGAGCCATGGTGACCTTGGAGCCAGGATTGCAGGAATGTGGCTCAGACAACCAGTCCAGCATGGAAGTTTAAGGAACCAGAGTACTTGGGACTCAAGACTGGGGGGTGGGAGGGTTTGGACTTGGAATTAGAAATTGAGCTACACTATAAACATAATTGGCTTTATCTTTCCCTTCCCCAAAGATTGAGGTGGTGCATGGGTAGGGGGAGAATTATACCTCCCATGTGATGTGGGGAACATCTTTGTGCATTTGTGATTATACCTTCTAAAGTAAATATTCCTTTGTAAAAGTCCCACTGTATTATACAAATCAATAAAGTATGAAAAAAATGTAGTGCCTAGAAATGACCACAATGCTTCAGTTTTGTTTCACCAGGATAACTTCCACCCAGTGATGTGCTAATAAGTATTTAACAACTGAGTGTCCAGGAAAAATGATACTTTTACATTTGATCTGAATTATTAACATTTTCGCCATTATTTTCCAGAGTCTAGATAATCAATAAAAAAATAAATCAAACCTTGATTTATAGTATTTATTGCTTTTGAATGTTTAAATGTTCACACTTAAAATCTTGAGCTGCTTCATAGTGTCTCAAGCACACCCCTGCTTTTACCTCTCTTGTTTCCAATATCATATATGTATTAATACAGCTTAATATCACAGTTACCTATTTTGACAGCCTTGTCACACAGTTGAATCATATTGAGTTTCTAGTCAATAAAAATGGTCTTTTTTAAAAACATAAATTATCGTTTAGCCCTCTCTACCTCATTCTCTACTTGTAGAACTTTAAAAAAAATACATACAAGATGGTCATCCTTGTTACATTTCAGAAAAAGAGGGCAAAATGAGTCTATAGACAACTTAGCATGAGACCAAATTAAGTCACATCATCCCAAGCACATTTGTAAATTAAAATACAGGTAGAATAACAAATAGCAATGAAATGCAACCAATCTATCAGTAATTTTATGACAATTAGTTCTCATTGTTGATGAAAGGAAACCACCACACTTCTACTGAATTACCTCAATACTCAATATGCTATGCAAGAAAGAAAAATGGCACTCAAAAAAAGATGCAGGTAGGAATAGCAGCCAGATTTGACCAAATATATACAGAGAAAATTTGTGTTGGATGCAACACAGTTTTTAAGTACACAGAGAGAATTAAAAGCTTATAAAATAATGGGAAAATTTACAGATAGAATTATTAGGGAAAAAAAAATGACCAAGAGGGCATCAATGACTACCAATCTATATGCTTAATTTTCCTTTCCTATAAATTATTTTTGCCAAAGATTAATACATAAATACTTATTACTAACGAGATCAACCAATATTTGATGTTAAATTTAGGAGAAATTAGAATAAAATCTAGATAAAGTGTGGAGTAGTATGAAACTGATCAAAAGATGATTCAGTTTTCATATACCCATTATGGCAGCCCTAAGAAGTAAAACAAACAAACAAACTTAACTCTTAAAAATAAAGATTTGTGGAGAATGTTATAATTCTCTTTCATATATATATATATATATGTATATACATATACATATATATATTTATAAATGAAACATGCACTTTCCAAATCTTTAATCAAAATGCAAAGTTGACAAAATTGCAATACTCATGAAAAATGAGCTATTGTCCAAAAAGGAATTAATGAAAACATAAAAGAAAGTGACTCTGGAAAAGAATAGTTCACTAGAACACTTTGCCTTAAAGTATTACAACATAACACCCCCTTTCCCTCTAAAAATAAAGTATGATAATGATGGAGTCTGCATCATTTTTGTCTTTATCCCCTGCACCTTCCACAAAGTAGGGGCTTAATCGATACTTTTCCAATTTAATTCAATTAAGGATTTCTTTCTCCTTCCATGGAGTAATATGATACCTGTATACCTACCTAATAGGGTTGTTATGACAGAAGTACCTTACGTATGTAAAATATTATATGAATATAAACTATTAATATGATACTTTATGCTCGGTACTATATTTAACTGGTATTTATTAGGCACACACAATATTTAAGGTACAGTATTCAGATCCTTTTGTATACTGACTCCAATGTGTTAGCTATCTCTCCTACCTTTACATTATTTTCAAATTTTATAAGAACAACATTTATGCCTTTAATCAAGTCATTAATAAAAATGTTAAACAGTATAGGACCAAACACATACTCCTGTGATACACCAGTGGAGACCTCCGCCGTACTGACCTTGGGCAGTTAACAACTGTTCTTTTATTTTTATTAATTTTTTCATACATTGTAGACATTTGCAGATTATTTCTACATCATGAGAGATCTCTTGTAACAAAGCATAACAGGTAAAACTGATAAGACAGTGATCTCTTTTAAAAGAGAATTCAATATTTACATTTGTGATACCTTTCCCTCATCCTCTCTATTAAAAAAAAAGGAACAAAAATCTACTTTATCTTTTATTCCATATCCCATTGGAAAAAAAATTCTTGTAAAAAAATGTCTGTATTCAAGGAGGTGGCACAGTGGAGAAAGTGTTCCATTTAAAGTCAGGAAGACAAGTTCAAATCCTATTTCAGGTGCTTAACTATTTGTGTGACATCAGGCAAGTCACTTAACTTCATTCTGTTTTAGTTTCAACATCTATGAAATGGGGATAATAATGCACCTATTTCGCAGAGTTGTTGTGAAAATAAAAGGAGATAATATTTGTAAAATTTTTGCAAATCTTAAAGTGCTATGTCATACATATGTATAGGTATACACTTCATATATGTATACCTATACATATATTTGTACACACATTAGTTCATCTAATTCAACACCTTTATTTCACATAAGAGCAAACGAAGATCCAAAGAAGAAGAAGTAGTACATAATGACAATGGGTAGTAGAAAAGAGATTTGAATGCATATCCTATCATTCCAAGTACATAGCTCTTCCCACTACGTTGTGGTTTTTTAAAACAAAATTATAATAACATTTAGAATGTATGTTGTATTCATGGATTCAAGTCTTCTCCTGTGGGTTATATTGGGGTGGGGTTATGGGACAGAGGCAAAAGAAAGAAGTTTGTTGAGACAGAAAATTATGTTACTGACATACCTGGGAGCGGGTAAGCTCCAAGCTCAAAGAAGGATTGTCCACAGTTGAGTGGTTCTTGCCTCACTGTTTCTTAGGGTCTTCTGTACAGAACTTTTTTTCTGAGCTTGCATTCCATGTACACTGGGGCCTAGGATGTCACACCATGCCAGGACACTCAGGAAGCTTACAGACAGTTTTCTAGCTTGGCATTAACGCAAGGGTGGGAAGATGATGGGAACTGCACATTCCTGAGACTGAAGGAGGAGAAACCAACTAATTATTTAAAGATGGTAATCAGTGTAAAAGACTGTTCTTCTGCACTTGGCTATTATTGAGTGTTAGAATAGAATTGGGAATATTTCATCTATGTGAAGGAATTTGGTGCTAACAGGATCCCAGAAATCATTATAGGGCACATAAAAGGGTAAGTTATTGGGAAAGGGGCTCCAGCTGGTGTCTTGGTGTTCCCCAAAGGATCAGTATCCTTGTATAGTCTGGTGAAGTTATGGACTTGGTGAGACACTTTGTAATATAGTGAAAAGAAGATTGTACCTGAAGACAGAAAGCCAGGGTTCTGTTCTCAGATCTGGTACTTAAAGTTCTGTGTCTTTGAGAAATTTCTTAACCTCACCAAGGGTCAATTTCCTCACCTCCAAATGTGTACAATAACACATGCACGGGATATCTCACTATGTTTTTGCAAGTGAAGTGCTTTATTAACTTTAAAATTTCCCCAAATGTCAACAATTATTCATAAACAGTAAAGGGAAAGTAAACCTTTGTTTCATTGCTATTGTATGCGATGGGTATTCACCTGTAAGAATCAAAACTAGAGAGTAAGCTCAGTGGGTATTATTCAGATAGGCAGCACAGCTTCCTCATTCCTTATTCCTCCAATGCTGGGGTCCACTGTGTGTGGGCTCCTGAATCATCAGAACCAAGACCTCAGCCTAGCAGAGACATCTGTGACCACCATCACTCATCACAAGGGAGAAAAGCTTAGGAAAGTGTGGTCTGGCTCTTACCACTGTAGCTTTTTTTTTTTTGAGGGAAAAGGCAGGCCCTGGAAGAGGGCTAACACCCCCAGGGGCCTAACTGTGGCATCCTTGTTTCAAGACCCTTACCTCACTTCACCTCCCAACCCTGAAGAACTCTAGAGTCCTCTGACTCCTTGTGGTCCAAGTGCCCAATATTCTACTACACCCATCCTCCGTAACTGCCTACCATGTTCCCTTATCTCTGCTGCCATCTTCCTCTATTTTTTCTCCTGTTAAAATATTCTTAATTGTACTTCTGAGGGTAGAGTTTTAATCTTACCTAAAGTTTTTTACTTCCTTAATACTAAGGAGAATGTTCTACATAGAGCAGTTGATAAATAGGTATAGGAAAAGTATAAGAATGATAAGAAGAGACTTGAATTTCACCTTGTTGGAAAGAGAATAGGCTTTGCCCTACTTTAGCCCACACCAAAGTAGAAGTGTACCTGACACTGTCTAAATGGAATTGATTTTCTGAGTGCTCAATGACTATTTTCTCCTTCATCATCACTATCATTACTTTTATGTCTTATCTTCATTATTTTCATCCTCAGCAATATGACCAAAATTTATTGAGCAATGAGCATATTGTTCATACCATATGGTAATTAACTGAATGGTAATTAACCAAATGTTAATAAATTGACTGACATGCTAGAGGCTGGAGACACAAAGAGACAGAAGACAAGGCTCCCAGGTCCTTATGATCTTTTTTAGGTTAGATCAGGAGGCACAATATATGCCTAAGAAGATGAAGAATAATTTTTTTTTTCACAATCTAGTGGAAAGAGCACTGTCTTAGAATGAGAGATCTCAGTTTGAGTTTATCACTTACTAACAATGACCTGGTGAAAGAATGGGGCTTGCAGCTTCAAATCATCACTCTGCTAATTACTACCTACATGATGCTATGAAAGTAATAGAGGCTCCTTGAGACTCAGTTTCCTTTACTGTAAAATGAAGGAGCTGAACTAGATGAGGAAATGTTTTTGTTTAAAGAACTACATGAATGTGAGCTTTTATAATCCTAAGCATGCGTCCACTGACTGCCTGATCCATTCAATACCACCAGAGAAAGGAGAAGGATCCCCCTTTTCTGTTTAGTGGAGCCCCCTTGAAATGTTCATAGTTGGTCATTCAGCTAACAACCTCTGTGTTAGTTATGGCAAGCTGGTCAGCTACCTGGAGTTGAGTAAACTTGACTATACAGCAACATCAGGAAGGAGAGAATCATTTTTATAATGCCTGGCACAGTAGAGACAATAGGCGCTAAATAGATATTTATTGAATTAAATAAAATTGAAATTAAATGAACAGAATTAAAAAGCACGGTTTTCCTATTCTGAAATCCTTCAGAAACAGCTTCTTTTGCATTCTCTTTTTCCTCTCAATCAACCAATCAATTTCACCTACTACGTGCCAGATTCTGTACCAAGCACTGTCTCTATTCTATACATTTTTCTATGTGTGGTAGCATTCACAAGCTCCTTTTATAATGTGAGTAGAAAGAGTACTGGATTTGGAGACATGAGAGACCTGATCTCCAGTCCTTCCTCTACACTGTCTTAGCTATGTAATCATGGGCAAATCATAGAACCTCAAATTCCACAGCTGCATTCTGGGAATAATAATATCTGTACTCCCTTCCTGAAAGCAATCAAATCAGATCATTTGTACAAAATATTTTTTAAACCTTAAATAAGCCTATTTAAATAATAATCAACACCATTGCCTTCTTCTTTTTCTTTGTCCTTGTCATCATCAGGAAGGGAAA
Organism: Pseudochirops cupreus; assembly: GCA_028627135.1. Lineage (NCBI taxonomy): Eukaryota > Metazoa > Chordata > Mammalia > Diprotodontia > Pseudocheiridae > Pseudochirops > Pseudochirops cupreus. The sequence continues at coordinate 341,232,516 of CM053583.1, forward strand.
GAAAACTTGCCTAAATTGTTTATAAAGCATATTTTCTGGTGTATGCATGTATGTAAATAATTGAATGAAAAAGCTTTTATTAAGCATTTACTATGTGCCAGTCTCTAAGCTAAGCACTGGACATCCAAATATGAGCAAGCAAGATTCCCACCCTCCAGAGGCTTACATTCTGACAATAAAAGAAACACATACAGCTAGTAATGGAAAGAAAGGTTAGAGAGGAATGAAATTTGACATAGAGATAATGGAAAGCAGAGTATTGGGCTGAGACAAAGACCAAAAAAAAAAGGTGAAAGCTCAGCAATAAGAGCTCAGAATTACAAGGTTAGGAGTTTAAATTCTAAAATGGAAAGGAGGTTGGGGCTTCAGGAAGCATGGCATGGAGATGGCCAAAAAGTGGGGGGTTTGAGTGTGTGTGTGTGTGTGTGTGTGTGTGTGTGTGTGTATGTCCAACTGAATAATTATAATTTGTTATTTTTGTTTTAAATCAACAAATTAATAACTCTGGCTAATTTGTCTTAGGGAATGAGAAATATTGAGGAAAGTTTTCCTGCTTGACTGTATGGCCCCTCTCTATGTGAAACTTCAGGTTTCTTCAAATGTCTTACCAGCTTTTGAGTTTATCAAATAGATGTAAGAAAATGTTCAGATGATAGAAACCAAGGAGGCTACTTCTTCTCTCCTTTCACACTGGTTACAGAGACCATCCAAGGAACTATCCTCACTACTTTCCTTACATCCTTGTGTGTAAGGACATGCTATACTGAATTTAAGTGCAATATTCATTCTCTATCCACCATGACCAAGAGGAAAGGGGGGTGCGAGTGGGAAGACAATTATTTAGCCCAAGCAAAGTTGGCCCATAAAATTGATAGTATTTGAGTGGTTACTACCTTGTTCATCTTCCTGGGTGTCATCCAGGAACACTGCTCTGAGCGTGGGTCAGTTGCCAGAGGGAAAGTGAAAGTTGTGAGTAACCACAAAGTGGGTGGGGTAAGGGGAAAAGGGACATTTGGAGGGAGCAGGCTGGTAGTGCAGTCAGTTAAATGATGACATCTTGGGAGGTGACATGGAAAGTATTCCGCAAAGGGAATTGGGGCAAGATTGTTTATTGTGTCAGGGGAAATAGCACCAGCCACTTCCCCCTCAATTTATTAATTTATAACTACTGGAGACTCAATTGAGTCCAAGGCGACTCTAGCCTTTATTCTGTCCAACCTTCAATGAGATATGCCTTATTGTGTTGATTTCTTCCTTTGTAAAACAAGAGCAATAGTGGAGTGTCTGTTTGTAGTGACTGAAGAAAAAAAAATATATCTTGCAGTAGCAAGTAAGAGACTCATAGACCTGCTGACTCAGAGGCTGTTATATCTGGAAGAGAAGTTAATCTACCCCTTTCCTTTTTTCAAATGAGGAATCTGAAGAAGGAAAATGACTAGTCTTGGGTCTGAGAGTAGTAGACCTGGAATCAGGAAACTTGGGTTCAAATCCTGGCTCTGTCAAATACTAGTTATATGATTCTGGGCAAATTAATGAAATTAATTATGCCTCCACATCCCTATCAGTAAAAGAGAGATGATAATGCTAGAATCTCCCTTTGATGCTGTTTTGTAAACCAAATGATATGATGCATGCAAAATACTTTGCAAGAATATTTTAATCACCAACAACAATAATGATAAGTGTAGTTTTCATGTTCATTTTAGGAGAGTTTGATGTGTACATTTAAAAGTATGGCAGTGTCTTCTAATTTATTCTCATTTTTTAAAATCTTGTAGCAAAATATGGAAGACAGTATATAGTTGGAGGGCAGTAAACAGAAGAAGTGGCTAAAAGCAAAAAGGGGGCAAGAAATGAGCAGGAAATCAGTCTTTCTAATATCCATGGAATACTGGCATCAGATGGACTCCAGAAGGATGAAAATCAATAGGACCCATGACCATAGTCCAATGTCTTCTTCAAACAGAGCTGTACCCGGGAATTTGCTTTACTTGAGAATTACATCTATTGACAATGAATGAAAAGACTGTCTGTAGTTACATTTCAGGGAACACATGGCCTATCCATGGGTATAAGAGGCATTTCCCCTCCATTTTGCCTCACTTTATACCTAGCTAATTTGAGGTTTACAAACAAAAACCTCATAACCACTTGTTGGATATGATGTAGCTGGAATTCTTGTTTGCGTATGGGTCAGACTAGATAGCCACTGAGGTCTCTTCCATTTCTGAGATTCCACAATTCTGTGTGTTCCCTTTTGACTCATCATGTTCTGAGCCCTGTCTCAGATGTGGTATACATTGAGCACAGTGTAGCTTTCAGGCTGTCAGACTCTTAAACCAGTGGGGGACCAATTACTATGTAAACATCCTGCTCTACACCCTATTATGGTAAATTATGAAAGGAAAGGTAGAGCCTAGCCATGAATATTTTAAGTTACAATGATTCCATTTGATATGGGTCTTACCCAGCCTGCTGCTCTTGGAAGATGGGGCTGTAAGTATATTCCAAGTTGACATGTGGCTCCCTCTCTCCTGCTTCTATCCCTTTAAGCAAACTGCCTTTTATGCATAAAATAATCTCTCACCTGCTGCATGGAGAGCTATATCTCTCTCTTTATTTATAGAACCACCCGACTTGGAGCCAAAAGAGATCTTAGATTTCATCTGATCTAACAGACTTACAGGAGTAAACTGAGGCCATGAGAAATAGATTGATTTGTTCAAAATTATTAATGTGATTAGTAAAAAAAAGCAAGGATTCAAATCTAGATCCTCTTATTCTAAATTTAGAGCTCTTTCCACAACAGCACATGACATTTTAGATAATATATTGGCTTGAAGCTCAAAACCTATCTCCTTATGAAAGTTTCATAGTGTCAGGTTCTCCAAACCTACATTTGTCTTCAAAAAATTCATGACAGCTTAATTGCAGAAATACATATATGGAAATAACCAAAAGTGTATTTCTGGGCAAAGCAACTGCCAAACATGACCTGTAGCACTTCACTCCATTTTCAGCTCCTAGAATTAAACTCTGCTTAAACTATATTGGACTCAACCTGGTCTCTCTGACTATAGTTTTCTTGGCTGACTCCCAGGCTTCCTTTCCTACATGCTTAGGTTCCCTGACATTTTAGAGCTCTGGGTCAATAACACTAATTCACATTCTAATGGCACTGTGTTTTAAAAAAGTGTTTTCTCTGCAACAACTCTTAGGTAGCACATATTTTGTAGAGGGAAAAATAGTAGGCTTAAAGAATTTAGGTGACTCACCCATGGGCACACACAGTGTTAGAGCTGAGGTTTGATCCCGAGTTTCCTGATTCTGGGTCTGGAGTTTGTTACATTACACGTGCTGCCTCTCCAGAAATAGCTATGGTTGCTTAAGATGATGGCTTTTGGGGATCCCTCTCAGAAACCATCACTCATTTCTCTTGAGCAGACCACAGCTCCCTGGAAGATCAGAGTCTAGCTGACCCCTGTCCCATCCCAGACTGCTTTTTAAGTAACTGGCTTCTGGTCTTGCTCCAGACAAGAGATACCTACCTACCTCTCACTCAGATGAAAATTTCTCTTTTAGGTCCAAGTACTCCCCTCCTGACAAATAAATGAACTAAATTCATTCCTCATCCTGCTGCTCCAATCTCTGATTGTTCCTTTTGTTATTATTGAAATACTCAAATGGATTGGTAATCCTTCTGATTTGGTTGTTGCCTCCATCTATGCCTGTCTATCTTAATTTATCCATGGTATCCCACAAATTCACAACAAGAGATCCATTCAACACGCTGGAAATCTTTGTCACTTTCTTCTGACACCATGAAGATATCAGTGGAATATTCGGGCTGTCTACCTTTAATTCCTTGCCCTTGTCATATGGCTAACCCTTCCTGTTTTCTCCTTCTCCTTCTCCTTCTCCTTCTCCTTCTCTTTCTCCTCCTCCTCCTCCTCCTTCTCCTCCTCCTCCTTCTCCTCCTTCTCCTCCTCCTCCTTCTCCTTCTCCTTCTTTCTTTTTTCTTCTTCTTTACTTTTTGAAGGGGAGAAGTCAGGGCATTTCAGGTTAAGCGACTTGCCCAAGGTCACGCGGCTAGTAAGTGTTAAGTGTCTGAGGCCGGATTTGAATTCAGGTCCTCCTGACTCCAGGGTCAGCGCTCTATTCACTGCCCCACCTAGCCCTTCTTGTCTTCTTGATGACATTTTTTATTCCTATTCTTCTTCATAGTTACTCATTTTCCATGCCTGCTCAAACCCACCACATACATGCCTTTCCATTGTAATATTTATTTTCAGTGAAGAACTCTATTTTGTCTCTTGTTGCCATATAGTAACATTAGTAGAATATTGTTATTAAAAAGAAGGACCTTTATTTCTGGGGAAAATTTGGGGCCATTGATGGCATTTTGTAATTTCCCAAAGGTCACCCAGCCTGTTCTTCTCCTTTTGGGTCCAACTTGTTTGTTCATTGGCACTGTATATTTTAGATATACATACTGGTAATTAATCATGATGGTTATTCATCCGAAAGCATGTCATCACCTGGGCAGTACACATTCTTTATCCATTTGGTCTTTCTTGTGTGGATGATCAGGTCAAAGTCTTTTGTGTAGTCACAGGTCTCTTCTAGGAGGCTCTGAAATATATTGGGGTTAGATATAACTATAGTAAAGTAATTTATAAGCAAGAACATTTGAAGGATCTCAATATCCATGAGAAATCCCTCTTCAACTTGAGCTCTCTGATCAATGCTCTCTATCACAGTGGCAAATACCTTTGGAGAGTGCTCATCTTCCCATATTATGTCTAGCCTTCATTATGATTCATATCACATATTTATGTGATGTATGTCTGTCTGTGCTTTGCTTATCCATTATATCAAAGCAGGGGCAAATGCTTTATTTTTAAAAATATGCCACAATTAGGAGAAATAAGTACATGATGGTGACACAATTGATTCAGTCATTCTGGAGAGCAAGCTATCAGCTTATAATCGAAACTAAAAAACTTCCACCACCCTTTGACCTGTTAATACCATTTTAGGTAATATTCCCCAGGGGAATAATGCCAAAAGGGGAAAATGTGAACAAAAACTTTTGCAATGTTTTTTTTTTTTATATGAGAGAAGAATTAGTAACAATCTCCAAATGGATCATGACAGCATAGCAGCATGATGAAATGTGATGGCTATGGAAATGACAAACTGGTGTGAGCTATGCTGATTCATGGCCAGGTGTATATGAAATTATGATAAATGAGGAGAAGAGAATCTGTGATAGTAAGCACCAAGTGAAGATAATTATGTATCATTGAATATCTATTTTCTTTATGGTTAATCTGAGATTTGCAGGTAGGTCACCCTGGGCTGCATCCTGAGATGCACTGCTATTCAAAATACATTTTTCCATTTCCTCCTATATTTTCTAGTGAGTTGCAAAATAGTCTTATTTGGATGTTTTTCTCCTGATTACTTGCAGAACTTAGATAGATAGATGGATAGATAGATAGATAGATAGATAGACAGACAGACAGATAGATAGATAGACAGACAGACAGATAGATAGACAGACAGATAGATAGACAGACAGACAAACAGACAGACAGGCAGATAGATAGATAGACAGACAGACAGACAGACAGACAGACAGATAGATAGATAGATATAGTCTTTGGGTTATTTCTACACATACTATCTTCAGGATCAGTGTATTTTCTTTGCATAGTGAACATATTTTCTTTTAATGTTATTTTCTTCTTCTCTTCATGTAGATTGTCCTTCACTTCTGTGTATTTATATTTTCAATCTGTTGTTCTCTCTTCTGTTTCTTTGGTGAGACTTTCCTTTGCAGATTCTAGTTTTTCCTATTTTGCCCATTATTTTTGCTATGTAAGCCATAAATTCTGCTTTAATAATTCTAATTTCTCTTTTGAACCACTCAGGAACAGTGTGTTTTGGTGCCATGTTCTTCTCAAATTCCACATGGTCCTCTGCCTCATAAAGCAGTGGGTAATTTTCCTTTGTTTTGCAGTATTTATTTATAAATTCCTGAACTCATTTATTAGATCTGGAGACCACATTTCCTTCTATTGTTATTGTTTTTCCTGTTGATTTATCTGTTTATGTTCAAAGTCTTTGAGTTATCTTCTTCCTGAAATCTTTGGTAATTTCAGTCCTCCTCCTCCCCCTTATTTTCCCTACCACTCATTTTTCTCACTCCAGTCCCTCTGAATGTGGTTCATGGGCTGAACCTCAAAGCACCTCAACCTCATTTTATGATTGGGAATATACAGTTCACCAATATAGGTCCCTTCTCCAAGTGACTCAGAACAAACACTAGGCTGTATAAGATGGTACCAAGAAGAGGCATACTCTAGAGTTAACCAGCAAGGACTTTGTATAGGAGGTGGCATTTGAATTGTGACTTTTAGGAAGTTAGGGATTCCTAGAGGCAAATAAGAGGAGGGAGTACATTCCAGGTATTTCAGGCAGTCTTTGCCAAGCAAAGAGGCAAGAGATGGAATGTTATGTGTTATACAGAGATACAACAAGTAGTCCAGTTTGGCTGAAACATTAAATGCACAAAGGGGAATAATATTACATGAGTCTGGAGGAAACTGGTATCTCTTGCATTGTTAAAAGATCTTGCTGCAGTGGGGTTTGGACTGTATATGAATATGAAATTTTCTGGAAAAGACTAATAAGGTATTTTGTTGAGGCAATAGAACTTTTAGGTAAGAAGGAAGTTGCCAGATGCTGTGACTCCATGGTCGATTTATTGTGAACTCTTCAAATTCTTGACTCCAAGGTTTAATGGAGTCTTCTGGGGGCAACTCTGTTGGGAGGAGGGGGTATGAGGAATGCAGGAAAGGGTCGTGACATTGTTCTCCTGATGGATGCTCCTAAGTTTCATGGCAAAAGGAATATTTTTTCCAATGCTACAGTGTCAGTCAAGCATCATAATTATAGAGCTGGTAGAGATATAGAAAACATTTAGCCCAGCAACCTCGAGTTAAAGATGAGTGTACTGATTTGCATAGTGGTAAAATGACTTGTCCAGGATCACACTGGTGGTAAGCAGCAGAGATCATATTTGAACCCTGGTCTCAGGGGTTCAAATGTCTGTAAATCCCAGTGATCTGTCTGCTGTAGCAAGATGAAGGCTGTGAAAAGATGAAACCACATCGAAGAGGAGAATTGAACCTTGAGGGAAATACGAACTTGCATTCAAAACCAAACAAAACCAAACAAGTTCTCCTATTTATAACTCAAGGAAGTGAAAGCTGGTTTCAATGCTGAACTTATATTTTAATTATGTTCAGCCACTCGTAGAATCATTCCTTTTTGTTCTCCTTGCCAATAACTCTGAAAGTTAATAAATAAGGTCTTGACTGGAGAAGATATTGCTCTGTTAAAGGATGAAATTTCTGGAAATTGTAGCCTGGCTACATTTTCATTTGACTTGTTGGTAGGACAGTAGTCATAGGCTTTCCTTTTCTTAAAAGTCTTTGACCCATGACACAGGGTATCAGTTGCCTGGAAACATCTTTGGGCTATTTACAGCTCACCAAGAAGCGTACTTCAAGTGTGCGCATACATCCTAGTCATTCATGCAGACACCAGTTTATTTTGAGGAACAGTATTTAAATACTCTGGATTTCTGACGAAATTCACTATGCTGGTTTATTCATATAGCTAGGAGTGAGTTAATAGGCTATTACTGTTCCTGTGTCTAGCAAATGAAAAGAACTGTACTTAGGAGGTAGGAAGGTAAATAATACCATAATATTTTCACATCTTTGTATACAACCTTAAGCTTCACAAAGTCCTGTTTTCCACAACTATCATTTAAGTAGTTCAAGTAATATTATCCCTATTTTACTGAGGAGAAAATCAAAGCATGAAAAGATTAATCAACTATTCCACAGCCAGTCCATTTCAAAGACAGGGTACTGATTCTACGTCAATCCCCCCACCCCACCCCGACTTAACCATACTGCATTTCTTAGTAAAATTATACAGAAAGAGAAAATCCTTAATGGAGTGAGGAATCAAGAAAGGCAGCGCTTTCCAGATAGATTAATTTTCCTTCCAAGTCCTATGAAAGATCTGATAGCTTCCTCAGGTCACCTTCTAGATCAATGATCTGCAGAATGAGAACCGATGAGATGAGTAATGAATATTAACATTCAGTAATCCACTGATACTCTTTGATATGCATGTATTTTTTTAAGGTCCAAACCAATAAACTGGGTTTTTTTTTCAGATGTTGCACTTCCTTTCTTTCACTTAGTTCCCTTTCTTAATTGGTCACTTGGAATGCCAGGCTTTGACACATCTGCGTGCACTTGAGATCTGAAACTGAACCCAGTGCCACCAGCTGTAGAAGCCTGCCACTCACTGTCATTTTTGGAAACCAGAAATGACTGGTCACATAGCTGTGATTAGATAAAGCTTGTAATTTGTGTTTGCTGTAGTCAGCGCAGTGGTATTTTGGGACAAACAGCCGCTCTGTGCTACATATAGCATGGAATTTGAGGCTTTTATATAACCCATCATTCTATGGTGGAGAGGGGGAAGGGAGGAATGAGAGAATGGAAGACAATAGAGATCCCAAGCAACCCACTCTAGGAGAGCCTGGGTGACCCAAATGAACCTGTTTTTCTTTACCTTACTTTTTCCTTTGTATTAATCAGTATGCCCATCAGACAGCCAATACTCCTCACTGGTTTCCACACAACATCAGTAAATCCAGAGAAGAGAGTCTTAACTTCTTTCATGTCATGGATCTCTTTACAAATCTGATGAAGTCTCTGGACCCCTTCTCAGATTGTTTTTGAATGCATAAGATAAGATACATAGGCTTACAAGGGAAACCAATTATATTAAAACAGTTACTGTTGAAGGCACCACCATCTTTCCTTCTACCTATGCTCTTCCTATCCATTTAGGGGCCATGTCTTGTTGATTCTCTTTCTGTACAGGGCTTCTCACATTCATCCTTTTCTTCACTTAACCTACTATAGCCTTAGTTTAGGCCCATATCATATCATCTCTTAGCTGAACTGTTGTAGTAGCTGACTTTCTAGAAACTTCTTCCCTGTCACATACCTGACAAAATAATATTTTAAAGGCACAGTTATAAGCATGTTATACTCCAGTCCAAAAACTTTCACTCGGTCCTTATTTTTTTTCTAGGATAAATATAAATTTCTTAACTAGGCATTGAATGCCTCCCACAAGTAGGGTATCGCTATCACCTCCCTCACCAACCTCATGTCACATTACTCTATCATGTACTGTATGATTCAGTCAAACTCTACTGCTATGTGTTACCTGAGCCCAAAATTCCTTTTCTTGCCTCTGGGCATTTGTACAAGGTGTTCCCCATGTGTGATTTGCACTTTATATCTACTTTTCAGAATCCTTATTTTCCTCCAAAGTTTAGATTAAGTAATACCTCTTTCATGTAGCCTTCCATGACCCCTTCTACTTTTAGTATTCTCTCTCCTAAAGTATTTCTGGAGTTCATTTGTCCCCTTTCCTGTCTAACCTATATTTCACCTGTATTTCTATTACCTTTGTATCTCTAGTGTTTAACGGAGTGTCATGCATACAACAGATACTTAATAATTTGTCAAATTGAATTGAGTTATTACATTTACTTGCTTATTAGAATGATTCATTCATTAGTAAACATTTAATCTAATACAATTTTCCCCAGTTGCTGGAGTATGGTGAAGGTATAGGGATCACTTAGAGCATTATAGTCCCTGCCCAAAGGTCACAGCCCCAAAGCATCATATTTCATTTCCTTGGATAGTGTGTGAGTGGAGGTGACCAAAGGCAAACATGGCATGGTCTGATTGGATTTGTCCCAAGGCAGTAGATGAGTGGCTATTTGCTCCTTGGCTCATTTACAATTCTGCATTGCTACCTGACTCAGGTAATAGTCAATGACTCTGGGGCCTAGTTGTCCTCTAGAGCATCACAATATTCCTTAAACAGATGTTTGACTTAAAAAGATCTTTCTAATAGTTCACCTTTGTTCAATGAACAGGATGATTGAGGACTTGAAGGAAGGAAAATGGATTGCTTCTGGCAAATACTTCTAAAGGGGATAATTCAGCTTTATTCTAAGAGCTGTGAATTTGATATATAATAACTATAGCCAGTATTTGCATATAGTCCTTTAAGGTTTGCAAAGCATTTCATTCATATGTATGTACATACATACATATATATGTGTGTGTATATATATATATATATATACATATATATACATATATATATACACATATACACACATACATATTCATATATATGTATATGAGAGCCACACAGCTAGTATGCACCTGAGGGTGTATAGGTTATTCAAGGAGAACTAGCACTTCTCATATGAGGGCTTGCTGAGGCCTTTTCAGGGCTACTAATCCAACTTTGATGTCTGCCTGGCCCTTAACTCTCACCTGTGGCTCCAAGAAGCAGTAACATGCACACCAACTACATCCTACTAAAACCATCTTGGCAGACAGTATAAACAAGGTTAAGGGTAACTGATGGTCCTCAAGCCCATCGGTGAGTCAGGTAGACGTCTACCCAAAGTGTGTGGAGACTTTTTCCTCTCCTCCACCCCCTGTCAGGAAAGGGCAGATAAGAAAAATTTATTTCAGTGGCCATGAAGGCAGCTGAAGCAGGCTCAGAGCTTGGTCAGACATTGGAGATGCCAGAATCATCCACTGCAATCTGGTCATTGCTGGTCATCCTGATTTTCATCTTCCCACTGGACTTCAGTGACTCCTGCATCTGAGGCAGGATTTGAATTCACGACTTCCTGATTCCAAGTCCAACACTCTATTCATTGCACCACCTATCTGTACAATGGTCAATGAAAGGAGAATAGGGTCTTGGAATAGCCTTGTCCAAATACATTACACAAACATATAACAAATAAATGTGACATAGAGGGTTACCTGGTTTGTCCTAATTAAAACAACATGGCATAGAGAATAAAATATTAAAAACAAGTTGTACTATGGGATGATGGATCCACTTGGTATTTTGAGCTAGATTGCCAAGGATGGTTCTGCCTGACTTAGCATGCATTCTATTTCCTCTATACACTGCAGCATTCTGTTTCATTTTTGGACAGTTCTCATTGCCATGAAGTTTTAATTACTTCAAGCCAACATTTGTCTCTCTGTAAGTTTCACATCATTTCTAGTTCTGCCCTCTAGGATAAGCAAAATGAGTCTAATTCCTCTTCCATGTGACAGTCCTTCAAATATGGAAGACAGGTAACATATATCTCTCTCCTCCTCAAATCTTCTCCAGGTTAAGCATCCCTAGTTGCTTCAACTAATTCTTGCTTAATTCCTAATCAGGAGTCTAACTGTCCAGGAGTAGATAGATATAGCATGACAGCTAGTAGGGATGATAAACTCAAATAAAGATTTTTTTTAAAGGATAGAGGAGAAATACACATAACATACGCAGAAAAGAGATGGCAGATTTAGAAAGTGGGAATGACAGTGGGAGTAATCTGCTGAAAAAGTTAGGAGAGGATGGGTAACACCATCTATCTCCAGGGCCATGCTAGACATTTTTATAAGAAGTTGAATGGTACAAGTCTTCCATCCTGATATGGATCAGCTACTTGCTGAGGTTACTGAGTATATTCAAAGAGTTGAGAGACCCAAAGAACCAGTAGGCAACTTGGGAAAGTTAGTCATGTCCTCAGCCTCCTGAATTCTGACTAAAAGTCACCCTATCCACCATCATCCTTCAAATCTTCAAGGTGAGAATCAAAGGAGAGAAATTTCTGATTACATGTTACAAGAAAAAGATTTCTCCATTGTATAAGCAGAAGACCCAAAATGCAAATGGTACTGAAAATGTTTCCTTCAATCATCACATGGATGCTTAAGACCAGGTGGCATGCAACTAGGGATTCTATAGACCCAGAAGAACTCATGCTTCTTTTAATACCCGTGGCTAGGATTGGGGATATCCCTTACAAGAGTCACAGTTCCTTAGTTGTTTTCTATCTCTTATGTAGACAAACTGTTCCTTATCCTTCAATACACCCAAGTTGAATTTGTGAGTTGTGTGTTCGTTTCTGCTTTCACCTTAGTGGCATGGATTCCGGCTCACTAAATGATTATTCATTGAGAAAGCATTTGCTACTTAGTGCTGGAAAGGAAATACTTAGTGTCTGAGGCCGGATTTTAACTTGTCTTCCTGACTCCAGGCTGAATTCTCTATCTACTGTGCCACCTAACTCTCCTAGAGCTTAAACTTAGACCCACAGAATTTCAGTGCTCTAAGGGACTTTAGAAACCATTTGATCCAAATTCCTCATTTTATGCTTGAGAGAACTGAGACCAGATGAGGAAGTGAGTTACATAAAAACCCAAGTCCTTTTACTCTTAATCCAGTGCCATGTACACCAGAAACTTCTTTCCATCTTAGAATCTTTGTTGCTCTCCTCATCTCTTTGTTTTGTAACTTAGTTGGTCACAGTTATTCTTTGAACAATATTACTATTACTGTATACAATATTCTCTTGATTCTGCTTATTTTGCTCTTTGAGTCTTACTTTGCTAGAGCTTCTATTCCTTACTGTTTTTGTTTTCTCTTTCCAGCTTCAAAGATCATTTTCATAGGAAGAGAATGAAGAGGTAAAATAGGAGTTGAGTAGTTTAGCCTTCTCACTGTTATCCACTGACTCTACCCTATGGCCTGAGCAGAAACCTCATCCTTTGCTCTTCCTCTAATTGGAGACATGACTAATAAAATATATGCTGTTGTCCTCATCATTCACCATACCACATTCTGGAGAAAAAAGACACTTTCTCCAACAATGACCCTTCCCTTTCACCTACTCTGTCTTTCCTAATATTTATTCTAAAATGATATCTGAGCAGTTGCACTTTAATAGAAGTAAGAGAAACAAATCATCCATGCTTCTAATAAGGTGCTATGGAGAAGCTGGTTTGGGGATGCTGGGAGAGAAGTCTCTTGGTTGGTTTGATCATCTTTGTTTTGCATTGTGTAACTTGCTCTCTGAGGGGTAAACAGGAACATTTAGAAACGCTATGAACCTTTCTGGCTTTCAGTATTCTGTTAGGAAACCCATATTTCTGGAAAACAATCATCAAAATAGGCCTAATGTACTACCAAAGAGCTGTTAGGCACTAGTAGAACCTGACTCCTGCACCACAGGAGAACATCCTGTTCTCTACCTAACTAACTGCTCAGGGTAACCAGAAAACATCGAAGGGAGAAGGTTGAATTGACATCAGAAAGAAACTGTGCTTACTACTTATAAATAAGAAGCTATTAGGGGGTGGGTGTGGCAGACCTGAGTGCAGGCGAAAGGGGGGATGAAATGGAATAGTGACTTAAATTCTGACCAGATAAATGTTTTTCGTCATGTTCTAAGTTTCTTACATGTTTTAAAATTGAGGTTTTATAAAAATTCCCATCTGTATGCATACTATTAGAGAAAGTTGAATTTGTTTTTTATCAAGATATTCGTCAGAATTTTTATCTCCAAATTGAATGCATTATGCAAGGCAAATTCTGGATTATCCCCAACTTTAAACTATCAAGATAGCTGGGTTTGAAATCAGCTTCCTTCTGGGGTCTTTCTTCTGCGACTTGGAGCTAGTAAACTCCAAGAAGGTTGTCAGGGTCTTATCCAAACTGAGTATCTCCTCCAGGGCACGAGATAGGTATTAAAGCACATGTCTAGCTACATTATTTCCCAGCTCAAGAAAACCTCAATGACTCTTCCCTTCTGCCTCTAAGACATAGAACAATTAGTACTATAATATATTAGTACAATCTATAGTACATTGCACATTAATACAAACTTGCCTTTCAGTATTTAAAGGCCTTCACAATTTGACTCCAACCTAGTTTTGCAGACTTGGTCTCATGCCTTCTATCATCTACTGGTTAGTTGTACTGGTTTACTTGCTGTTTTTCTTGCATAATGTTTTATCTTTTTCCTCTGTGCCTTCACCTGGTGTATTCTCTCTCCTCCTCCTTCTCCTTCTCCTGCTCCTGCTCCTGCTCCTTCTCTCCATCTCTTGTAATTCTTTACTCTCAGTTCAAGACCTCCCCTTACATGAGACCTTTCCAGTTCTCATTAGTTAATAGTTTCATCACCTGAAGTTACTTTGTATATATCTACTTAACTATATATATTATCTACTGTACTTAACTATCCTTTTTCTCTGACAGAGTGCAAGTTCCTCATGGGTAGGTACTCTTTTATTATATTTTTTCTTTATATCCCTAGTACCTAGCACAGATTCTGGTGCATAGTAGGTGCTTGTAAAATGTTCTCTTTATTGGAGTGAATTGCACACAGAAAGTACTTAATGTACATTTACTAAATTAACATTGGTGTATAAAAGAAACTTTGGAACACAGATGAAGGAAACTGAGCCTGGATGGGTTAATTCAAAATGGGGCACAGTGCTGAGAATGCTCTAGAGGGGATATTTTTTCTAAGGAGCCATTTGGACTGCAGGTCTCTGGTGGAATTCAAAACAATTGCTTCTCGTTCACATTTATAAGAGCTGAGCACTGAATCTGGGGATATGGAATTTCTATTCATGTGATAGGAGTGATCTCACTTCACCATGAGTGGGGTAGCTATGATGAGTAGATAATTAGGACACTCCTTTCAGTTTGAGATAAAGTCCAGATCCTTGCTACAGCTGTTTCTCTGCCAGCCCTAATATAGCGAGATTGATAGATACAGTGCGGAGGGAATTTGGAACATTCTTATACACAGTATATCACACTTAATAACCTCCTGTACACAGTGTGGTACTTTTATAAGCCATTACAAAATACATTTTGAAACATCTTAGCAAGCGACAGCCAGCTGGAAAGCATCTGAAGAATCTCCAACACTGGACTCAGGTTTAGATTGAATGTACGCACGCGTGTGCGTACACACACACGCGCACACACACACACACACACAGAGTCTGCTCATAAGTGAAACAGATGCTTGTATTTCGATCCCACTGTACATCATATACTGTATCTTAGCAAATGCACTAATCCTTCTTGTTAGACAAGAAGAGAGGAGCCAAAATGTTTTCCATATGTTCCATTGTCTTGCTGCTCCTTTTATTCCATCTAAAAGCCCCCATACTTAGCAACCTTCGTATTGATGCTAAACACATTACATCAGTTTCAGCATTGATCTGTTTAATATGAATACAATTAAAGTTGCTTAAACATAATCGTGGTAAGATAAACACCCTTGCTATTATTATAAACATTTCTGCAGTGTCTCTAGTAAAATATTATCAATTCTAATATATTCTGCTAAACAATGCCACTGCCTCAGTACGAATAACAAATATGTCCCCACGACTTAAACATCGTTGCAACCAATATAAACACCATTAGGGTTAATGGAAAACAGTTACCCTGCTAGACAAATATTAAAGAAAAAAGTTGCCGAGAGAGAGAAAAACAGTATTCTCAGCAAGAATGTGTTATAGTCTTCTGGTGACATTTGAAATTGATTACTTGAGCCCATAAATAAAGGAAAAGTATAGTCAAACTCTAAGGAAAAATTTTGGAATTGGAGCACGTAGGGTAAGTGCAACACAGGCAGACTTCTGCGGGGCATCCACTGTACCATTTGAAAGAATGTGAGCATCTAGTTAGACTTCCTGCCTCTTTTCATACATGCGTATACTAGCACATACATGCTAGTCTAAGAAAGTCTTTGCTTTTGCTTTGGTCTTCCATGCATGTTCTTACTTACTTACTTATTTACTTACTTACAAATGAAGTTGAAGACACTAAAATTGACAGCTGTGGGGTAAGAAACATCTGGGGTGGAATATTTATACATATGTAATCTCACTACATAGCATGACCCGGAATTCTACCATCGTTGCTGCTGTCTTCTGGCTTTAAACTTTTGCTGACTCTAAAAACTGTAGAGTCTGAAAGGAACCTAATCTCTTCCCTTGTTCAGAAAGAACTCTCCTTAAGGCAGTGTAATATAATGAAAATAATATGGTATTTAGATTTAGAGGTCCTGAGATAAAATTCTGCCTTTGGTAATGATTATTTATGTGACCCTGGGAAAGTCATTTAATTTCTTTGAGTCACTGTGTCCTCATCTATAAAATGAGGGTGTTGGAGCAGAAGACCTCCAAGATTCCTTCCAACTCTAAACCTCTGATCCTACTATCATTGGGCAAGTTGTTTAATCTGCTCTGGGACTCAGTTTCCTCACTTCTAAAGTGAGGAGGTTGAACTAGAGGACAAGGAAGATCATTTCTAGCTCTAGATGTATGATTTGAGTCTGTCTGTGGAGATTCAAACCTCCAAACTTAGAAAAAATTCTAAAACAGTCCATTACAGTGTTAACTCTGAAGATAGACCTCTCAAGGACTGATAATGAGTTGAACCAAATTATGATCCAAGAGTTATAGAATTTCAAAGTTAGAAGGTAATTCAAGTGACCATCCAATCCAATCCATACCTGAAAAATAATGCCTTCTTTAGTATACTAAACATGGTGGTCATCTAGCCTGTGTTTGGTGACCTCTAGTGAGGGGAAATCCACTATTCTCTGAGGCAGCCCATTCCATTTTGGGATAGTTCTAATTGTCATGATATTTTTCCCTGACATCAAGTCAAAACCAAACCGTCACCAAACCATCATTCACTGTGGCTCATCTGTAAGGTTAAACAGAAGTGATAACCCCATTATCCATGGAACTTTTAGGACAGCACCCATAAAGCATAAGAATCAAATGAATTTGGTGTTGGTCCTCTATTCTCAGAGTCAGATACAACTTTCTTTATGCTGTTCTACTAAGTACAAAATCAAGTGGGAATCTACCAATGCTATCAGAACAGAGGCTAGGAACTGGGGGAAAGCAAACAAACAAACAAAAAAACAAAACAGAAGGGCACCAATGGCAAACTACTCCTTTCATAGTTTTTTGTTTTTTTGTTAGGAATTTTAAATTCAGTTCCTATTTTTGCAGCCTTGAAAGATGATGCCTATGAGTCAATATTTTAGCATCATAGATTTAGATCTGGAAGGGACCTGAGAAGTAATCTAGTTCCATCCTATTATTTTGCAGATGAAGAAAGTTAAATGACTTGCCCAAGGCCTCTCAGGTAGTAAACAATAAAGGCAAGATTTGAACCAATATCTTCAGATTTGAGAGCCAATGCTCTCTCCATCATAGTATGCTACTTCCTCTGGGTGAATAGTCTTTGACCCATTCTCTAATTTCTCATTTTGCATACAAAAGCTTGTCCATCTCATTAGCTTTCCATTATGGATCTTATTCCACATCTTGATGGGTATTAATTTGAAAAAACAAGTATTAAACAAGAATGGCGAGAGACAATATGAATTAGGGACAAATCTGAATTATAGAGGATTTTGGAAGAAATTACACTTATTACTTTAAAGCATACATTAATACATTCTTCCTCATTTCTTATACCAATCATTATACCAATCATGGAATGGTACTTCAAGAAAAGTAAGACATTAAACTGAAGTCTCACCTCTATCTGAATTATTGATTTATGAATTAGTTGGGACTGATTCAATCAAGTTTTCCTGTGGATTAACATTTTAAGAGACAAGCTAAACAATGCCAAATATTTCCTCAGCAAATTTCTCTGGGCCAGCTTGATAAAATTCTCCCCCATTTTCAACTTGTAAAAAACAAGAACACAGAGATTTATAAAGAGGCTTATTTATTTTATTTCTTCTGAATAATAAATGACTCATTTATTGTTGTTTTTGTTGTTCAGTCTTCAGTGATGTCTAACTCCTTGTGACCCCATTTGAGGTTTTTTTTGACAAAGATATTGGAGTAGTTTGTCATTTCCTCCTCTAGCTCATTTCATAATTGAGGAAACTGAGGCAAACAGGTTTAAGTGACTTTCCCAGGGTCATTTCCTGAGGTCCTATTTGAACTCAGGAAAATGAGTCTTCCTGATTCCAGGCCAAGCAATCTATCCTCTGTACCACCTAGCTGCCCCTGACTAATATTTATAGTGTGTGTTAAAATATAGATAGAATAAATAAGAGAGGTGTTACTAACCTTTCTTCTAGGTGATGAAACAAGCACAGAGAGTTTAAATATTTTTTTTCATACTTATACTAAATATTAGAAACTAGGACTCAAACCCAGGCCTTCTGACTTTAAATTTAATGTTCATCCAATGACGCCAGCATTTCCCATTCCTTTTGTATGAAGAACCCTTGATCAAAACATTTTCAGAATTTGCACTTATTAGTCATTGTTTTCTTTTCCCCCATTACTTGAGTAAAATACGTTATAACCAAAAGCTACAATGAATTCTAGAATACTTTTAAATAAATTTGCATTTTGTTAAGACTATATCCATACATTTGAAAAATCACATACGTGTACAGGGTATCTTATTTATTCAGTCTACAAATGGCATGCTTGATCATTTATTATAACTTTTACCCCCAAGGGTCCACATATTTCCATTTGGGACTCACCGCTGCCTCTTTATCTTTGTCTCCAGGAATATAAATATATGTGCAGGAATGTGTGTTTGCTTCCATTTAAATCACATATTTGTATCTGACTAAATATGTGGGCAAATGTATATGTACTGCTGTAGGTGCATGGAGGTTTAACTAATAGTTTATCATGTTTTTGTTTCCCTATAGTCTCCAAAAGGGGAAGGGAGACATCCTACTTCAAGCTAATCGAAAACAGTGTACTTTCAATGCTAGGCAAATCTTCTCTAGTAAAATTCAAAACCATGTAAACACTAGCATAGTTTTCAATTTGTAGTCAGAGTCCAAGCCAGGAGCATTTGGTTACATTTTATTTCATTATTAGTTTTCTTTTTTTAGTGAAATCCTTACAGTGGATTTGGAAACTAGTCATTTTCTGCCCCTTTTGAGAAGAGCATGTTTTGAAAAGAGAACTTCATTGGAATGGATCTCTAAGCTTCAGTCTGGGTGGATTCGAAGGGTGAGGAGGAGTGGAAAACTGGTAAATCCATCAACTGGGCACTTTAACTGAAGATGCTTGTTAGTGCCTTTTGGAGGTTGATGTTCACTGAAGGAAGAAAGATGTAACTGGAATGATTGTTTCACATAGTAAGAAAAATAGGCGATTGTGTGAAGAAAAACGATTCTTCTTAAGGAGCCCACATTTTCATTCCAACATCATGTGGCATAAAAATGTACTCTCCAAAACCACAAAAAGGAAAAAGAAATCATTTAATGGGTCTGTAGCAGACAGAATTGAATTCTTCCACCCATCATGCATGTATATAAGATGCTCCTAGACTCCGTACTTGATACAATCATTTTCATAATTACTATCAGAAGTAAACAGCCAATGTGTTACATTCGGCATTTTCTAGACTTGATGCCAGAGAACTTGAATTTTAAGTGGCAGCTCCACCACTTAATAACTCTGGGAACATGAGCAAATAATTTAGCCTCTCTGAACCTTAGTTGCCTTCCCTGTAAAACAGCCATGATCACATTTGTAGTGCCCAGCTCCAGGATTGTTGTAAGGCTCAAATGAAATGATTATGTAAAGTGCTACATAAACATAAGGGACGACATACAGGTGAGCTGTTGTTACTTTAGTACATTGTGAAAGTTAAAAATATAGGGTGCTCCCTTCACAGAATCTTGGAATTGGAAGGATGTCAATGGTTTAACCAACACAGGAAGAAGAATCTCCTTTATGCTGTTGCTGCAAATGGTTATTCAATCTCTACTTGGAGGAATCTGTACTCAAACAGGAATCCACTGTAATATACTGCTGACAAGTGGTAATCCAACCTCTAGAGAGATGAAATTATCTTCTCCTGAGGCATCCTATTTCACTTTTGATTAAGTCCAATTTTAAGAAATATTTTCCTAAAATTGAGCCTAAGTTTGTGTCTCTATGAATAACTGCTACCCATTGTACCTATTTTTGCCTGCTAGGGTTAAGCAGAATGAGTCTAATCCCTTTTCTATATGAAGGCCCTTCATATCCTGGAAGACAGATACAATGGCCCCCTCTAAGTAAGTATCCTTCATAACACAATCAATCCTTCTATTATGTATACTCTAGTCTCCTCACCATGTTGGTTACTCTCCATTTGATGCTTTCTGATTCTTAAAGACTTTCCTAAAAATATGGCACCTAGAATTAAAAACAATAAATACTCCGGTGCTGTTCTGATCAGTGAGAATAAGAGTGCTTTATTCTGGTCACAATATATACTTCTATTTGTACAGTTCTAGTTTATATTCATGTTTCTTATTGACTATACAGGTTGTGTTGACAGCTCACATTGAACTTGTGGGCCACTACAATTCCAAGATCTTTTTGTGCAAACATTGCTTCTATATTGCATAGGTCTTGAATTTACACACTTAATTTTTTGAGCCCATTTTAATGTTTGTCCTTATATAATTTCATCTTATTAGATTTGGTTTATCATTCTGGCCTGATGACACTTTTTTGGATCACAAATTTTTCATAGAGGATATTAGCTAGGTATCTATAGACTTTCTACCCAATAAACCAGAGTCCTCTCTCCCTCCCACTCTTAAAAAAAATTTAAAAAATTACTATGGAGAGAAACAGGGACAGAAGGGTTCCTTAGATGCTGGGAATTGGAAGAGGAAGCTATGGCACCAAAGTCATCACAGGAATGGGTAAATAACTGGGTCATGAATCAGCAGCTCATTCCTTTTCAGGAAGACGAGAAAGATAAACCCATGCCTTACAACATGGATCCAGCAGCTATCTCCCTGTCCTGTGAATGGATGCTGGATTTCTTCTGCCTTAACCTCTGCCAGGCCTTCTGCAAAGATGATATTGAAGAAATCAAGCGCAACTGCAACATTGTGGAGGCCCTTATTCATCACATCAGACAAACATCACATTATCTAAGAACTGTATGTGTGGGTCAGTTTTTAAGAGGAATTGTGGAAGATAAAACACTGAACGCACAGCTTTAAAGTGATGCACGACTTACTCCATTGGAATCAGTCTTGATGATCTGGGATAAAATTAGAAAGGAAAAAGAAACTCTTCATGAGCAAATTCGTGATTTATTCAAAATTCAGGCTGCAACAGTTTACGTGGAGAAAGCAAACTATAAAGCAGAAGGTGTCTTTGAAAGACTATTTGGAGACACAGAGAATAATAAGCCTCTAAAAAAGAATTCATTGAAGATAATAATTAAGAAAATGTAGTCAATGCTTCGCTTATAAATGGATGGTAGACAGAGTCAAGATTTGTTCTGAAATCAAGTGTTACCTGAAAAATCATCATGCTTTCTAATGAAGGCAGCATTAAAAGTAGTGGAAAGCAAACAAGATGAAGATATTTTTGGTCCATTTGCTGAAAGCACAAAAGGTGAAACAGAAAATAGTGACAAACAGGATGTGAAAGCAGAGTCTCCTACAGGTTTAACCTCTGGAACCAGGTTTCATGGAAATCTCTTATTTTTGTCACAAAATAACCTTGAGAATTCATAGCACAAGGATTTTGATGAAACAAGAATAAAATAAGGAGTCAAGGAAGTAAAAGGATCAGACAAAATCTTAAAAGCGATAGCAAAAGCACTAAAAAACTATATTACAACCATGAAAGACAACAACAAAAAGAAGACAAATAATGAAAAAACACTTTCGAAAGACCTAGACAATTAAAAAGGAAGACATGGGGTTCTGATGAAGATAAGAAATTGAAATCAAGGATGAAAAAATGTGGGAAGGGACACTGGCAGAAAATTCTCTCAAGTTACACATTATTCTGCAATAAAACAAATACGTTAAAGGATTTGTGGTGGACTTTGAAGAAATTAGAACCAGTTTCTTCAGACAATGAGGACTGAATGTGTCTGTAAAAGATGAGTTAAATGAAGAAAAGCATCTAGATCAATTGATTGGTTTAAAACAGTAGCAGGTGATGTATTTTGAAATTTTAAAATGTTTTTCTGCGTTTTTAAATGTTTCTGTGGAACAAAGTCATTGGATCATCTTCTTAGTGGTATGTTTTTTTCTGTTTTGTTTTTTGAACCATGCCGCATACTTATTATCATTCTGATTGGTTTAACACGGAATAGTCTGAAAAAAAATCTACCAAACAAAATTTGAATGTTTTGAGTCATTGAACAATAATGTTCTGTTGAGATATGATTCCTTGGCTTTATGGAATCACTGTTCCACTTAATTTCAAATTCACATAGATAAAATCATAAATACACTGTGCATTGTATGTTTTCATACAAAGAAGAAGGTTTAAGGTAATAAATTGCATACCTAAAATAACATAACATTAGCTAATAAATTTGCTTATATGACAAATTGTTTTGACTTTGATCTGATAGACATTTAACCTAAATGTTAAGTTTGACTTTTGTAGTGTTATATATGAAAACATACATCATAAATATTAAGTTCTAAGATTTTGCTATTTAACATAGTACCAGCAAACTGTATTAATTGTACTAGAAACACAAGCTCTGATAGATCAAATTAGTAATTTTAATATCACTTAAGTGAAAATTGATTAGAATGACTCTTAGAATCATAACTGCTTGTTTTGTTCACCTCAAGCATTTTGTTCTTCTGTCTTGGTCAAGAAATATGTAGAATCATTTAACTGCATTTGTTGTGAACGCATCAAGTTAGTTGGACTAGTTAGAATATTTTTCTTTTCTAAATTATCAAACCAGGAAAAAAATAACATGTCAAATCTATTTGTGGTAACTCTAGAATCACCTTCTAAGTATTAGAGATTGGAGTTTGTAGACCGAATAAAAGAAAACATTAGAATTACTGTATCCATGTCTATTCCATTTTCTATTTAAAAATTCATTTTTACATTTTTGCTGTTGAAACTGTGTATCACTAAATAAAAACTCAAATCTTCCACAAAAAAAGCCAAGCCAGCATCCCAATAGTAACAATATGTTACTTGGGATGATAATCCATTTTTTTCTCATTCTTACCACACAGGGGCTAGAGCTGATACAGTCCTTAGAAACAATCTATGGTCTTGCAGAAGTGTCAAACATTCAGTAGATTGGCCACATTGTGGCCTTCAATAATCCCAAGTATTGGGATTAAAATAGATTAAAATGTAGTTGGGCAATATTTAACAAAATAAATACAAGTACAAGGAAAAATAACCAAAAAACAAAGAACATAGACAATGTTAATATGTGGTTTTCTAACACAATGTGCTACCTGCAGAAATCCTTATATACAGTTTAGTGGCCCTAGAGTTTGATGCTACTGATCTAGTAGAGTCCTCTCATTTGGCAGACAAGGAACCTGAGACACAGAAATATGAGATAATATGATCAAAGTCCCTATGTAGAGAGTTGAGCACTAGAATCTCTATTCTAGCCCATGTCCTCTGATTCTAAATCCCAGTGTTCCACCTTGCCTTTTGTGACCAGTCCACCTCCTTGCATGCTAGATAACGCTCTTTTCCCCCTTTTTGCAAATTAATTGTAGTTGTCACATGCTATACAATGCCAAAGGGAGTGGGCAGTTGGCACAATTGAGAGTACCAACCTGAAGTGTGACCCTGGGCAAGTTATTTAATGCTGTTTGCCTCAGTTTCCTCATCTGTAAAATGAACTGGAGAAGGAAACTGCAAAGTGTTCTAGTGCCTTTGCCAAGAAAACCCCAAATGGGGTAATGAGGAATTGGACATGACTGAAACTTTGATTAAGAATAGCTGCTTATTGAGTTGAATTGAATGTCTCTCATTCTTTCACTTTGAAAGAAAGTTTCTCTAAAGAAGAATCAGGTGTCAGCTTGCTAAGGTACCACAGTGAAGTGGAGAGAGAGAGAGACAGAGAGACAGAGAGACAGAGAGAGAGACAGAGAGGGACAGAGAGAGACAGAGAGAGACAGAGAGAGAGAGACAGAGAGAGAGACAGAGAGACAGAGAAAGAGACAGAGACAGAGACAGAAACAGAGAGTTTCCATATATGGGTATATACATGTATGTTGGCAGAGGTGAGCATCAGTATGGTTCTATACAGGCAATAGTGCATTTGCTATCTTATTAGAAGACGCTCCTTAGAGGACTCCCCCAGGTCACAAGCAGAGAATCTTATTTCCACAAAGTAAGATAGGCAAAGTTCCCAGAAATTCAGCTACCTTGAAGAAGTAACAACTCATTCCTCCTAGGGCTAGTCTTATGGATAGATATATTATGCTAACAAGGGGCTAGAGGTAGATTTTGGAAGAAATGAGTTTGAATCTCACCTCAGATATTTTGTGTGCAACTATGGGTGAGTCACTTACACTTTCATTGGCCTGAGAGATTCTCTAAGATTATAAGGTACAAAAGAACTGCCAATTTGCATCAGTAAAGGGAATTTCCACACTGGGAGTTTATCTACTCTAAGTTGTCTTGTTTTGTGGGTTGTTTTTTTTCAATTTTCCATAATAATTCCCCAAGATCATAATGGTGGGTCAGAAAATGGAGAGAGAAGTGGGGAACAGGAAAAAACAAAGGACAGGGCATACTGCCTTAAAAAAAATCTAAAAGGGAAGGCTCTAAGGGTAAGTCCTCTTTCATTAATATATTAACATTTATTAATATGCCAGCAAATCAGGCCTCAGACGTCTACTAGCGAGGTGGCCCTGGTCAAGTCACTTAACCCTGTTTGCCTCAGTTCCTCATCTATAAAACGAGCTGGAGAAGGAAATGACCAACCACTCCAGTATCTTTGCCAAGAAAACCCCAAAATGGGATCATAAAGAGTCACACATGGCTAAAAGCAGCGAAAAAACCAGAGCATTTTGGATAATAGTAGACTTAGAGATTGAAAGGATCACAGAAATCACTTGGCCTAACTCGCAGGAGCAGGAATCTCTTTTGTAACGTCCTGGCCAAATGGTCATCCAGGATCCATTCAAAAACTTCCAGCGAGAGCGAAACCAGTGATCCCTTATTTCAGCAGGAGGTAGTCCACTTCTTTTGTATTGTTTGCAATTTTAGGAAGCTCCTTGAGGCATACTTGGAAGAATAACTTTCACTTATTAGTGCTGGTTGTGTTATTTTCTAAAATATAAAACCTCACTCCTGCTTCTGCGTGAAAATCCATTGAATAAAGCAAAACTAGGGGCAGCAGGTGGAAGTTGCAAAGAGGTGAATTTCAATATGAAGAAAAACTTTTAAGCAACCAGAGCCATCTAAAAAGGGAGTGGGTTCAGAAGGTTGTAGAATCCTCCTCTTTGGAAATCTTCGAGCAAAGAGCAGATGAGCACTTTTGACATATGGGTGATTTCATCCACTCCCCTTTGGAACCGCTACTCTGAGGCAATCTACCCCAACAGGTGAGACAAATAGTCAGATACTCATAGCCCTCCTTATATTTCACTGCCTCCCCCCCTCCAAAGCCAGGCTATGTTTCACTTTTCATCTGACTGTCTAAACTAGTCACATTCTCACAACCTACCATATTACAACTCCCTCCACATTCTACCTCTGTCCTCAAATCCACACTGACATTCCTTTTAGAACAGATATGTCAAGTGATGCCTCTATTAATCTGTTCACCATCTCCCTGACTTTCTAAACCAAAACACCTTTCTGTGGTCACCATTCCCTTATATGTGTTTCTTTCAACTAGTAGATGTAAATTTCTTAAGGGCAGAGACTGCCTAGCTTTTGTATTTCTATTTTGTAAGTAAATGTGTTTTATTCATTCATTGATTTATGCATTGGTTCATTGATTCATTTACTCATCAGTCCATTCAGGCAATCATGCTGAAGAAGGGATTCTTTAGGTAGTATGGGTTGTACTAAATGGACTCCTTCCAAGTCCAAAATTCTGTGATTCTGTGACATATATAAAGACAGCGATTAGATCCCTCCTTTCCACATACCAGCATTTTCTTCTCCAGGCTAATATCCACCCCTCGTCCCCCACTCTTCCCCACCCCCACCCCTTCAACTAATTTTTCTATATTGAAGTCCCAGGTCCTTTGATAATTCTTGTCAATTTCCTCTAGATATGTTGTTGTTCAGTCTTTTCAGTAATGTGCAACTCTTTGTGACCCCCCCCTTTTTTTTTTTTGCAAAGATACTGGAGAGGTCTGTTATTTCCTTCTCCGACTCATTGTACAGACTGAAGCAAACAGGGTTAAGTGACTTGCCCAAGGTCACATAGCTAGTAAATATCTAAGGCCGGATTTGAACTTGGATCTTCCTAACTCCAGGCCTGATACTCTATCCACTGTCTCACGTAGCTGCCCTCCTCTAGAGAGACTCCTTAGTCAATGTCCTTCCAAATATATGAAGCCCAGATGTGGATACAGTCTTCCATCATAGAAAAAAGGTCTGCCCTGTGAAAGGGCTAGATGTAGGACAGGCCTGTGTTGATGGATAGGAGCTTGACAGACTGGACAGCAGGGACTATAACATGAATACAACTCTGAAAAGGAAGATCCAAGGTAACAATGCAATGGCAGGTGAGATGTAGATGAGATCCTGAAAGGACCCTGGGGATAGAAAGCAGGCCATCCATAAAGAGAAGGCCCTAAAATCAAACCTCACCTACTCTACCATTTTGCTAAGAGTTGGCCCTTTTTCCCAGAGCTCAGTGAAAGCTTCCAAGTGGCCCAAATCCTCTATTTCCTAATGGCCCTTACACTGATTAAGTGATGAGAACCCCATTGCTTGCCAAGCAGCAAGAGGTTCTCTGGCAGGCTTCACTCCTCTCTTTATTTACACACAGACTTCATTCATAGGGACCATAGGAGCCCCAGAATATCCCCATCAAACTAGGATTCCACAATATTAGGCTCTCAGTGACAGCAGAACATCATGTTCTCTTGACTCATTCAGCTCACTCTCTAGCCGGAGATTATATATATTTTTGCAACTTTCATCTGCTTGTGAATCAATTCTCAGACCAATCCACATACAGAGGGCCATTTGTGGTGGGAGAGCTGGTCTTATTTAGACTTTCTGTGGAAAGCTGTGCTCTGGAGAGAGATCAGAATGACTAAGTTATGGCGTTCTGTTCAGTGGATTCAAGAACAGCTTCCTGTGGATATAATGGGATTTTTCTCCCTCCCTGTTTAGAAAAAGAAGTAGATTCAAAAAGATTCTAAGTGTAGGTGACATGGAGGTAGGTGGGGTAGCATATGCTGTCCACCTTCAGTAACAATAGCATCATTTCTTTTTAAGGGAGGCATGCTGGCAAAGAATGAAAAAGCTTCTCTGGAAGGAATGAGCCACTGATCAAAGGATGTCATAGGGGCTCTTTTAATATGGGAGTGTGACATCCGTTATACCTTCCCAACCAGTTCTTCTCTTCCAGCCTAGACTTAGGAAAAATTAGGAAGTAGGCAAAAGAGAGATAATCTCTCTCTTTTGTTCTCAGGCTCACATGTTTTCTCCCTCCTGGAAACAACTAGCATTGGGTGATCAAGACTTTGCCACACAGTGCCACATCGTATAGGAAGAGGAAGGGTGAACTATCTTCCTGTAGTGACTGCTGTCTCTGCAATAGGATCATGCTTCTTCTGGTACAAACTCCTCAGCTTCTAGCACTAGGGGCCCATCATTGTATCATCTCTTTTCTGGATCTCGACTCCCCTCACACCACCTGAAATTCCCATGAGTCTGAGGGCTCCATATTCCCTTGGGGGATGGGCAAGCCCCCTCATAAGACAATTGTACCTCTGCTTGGACAGTCTTCAGTCTGATACCATGTCCCCCTTTCCATGCCCTCCCCTGAAAAAATACAACCCTCAAGTCAACTAAACATGTCTTAGGCATATGCAGCTAGTTACAGCTTTGCTCTCTCTTTCTCTTTCTCTCTTTCTTGACTCCTCAGTTAAGTGGGCACTTTTAACAGGTGATCTCCAAGCTCTAACATTCTATGAGTCTATAACACTTTGGGCCCTCAACACGACCTGACAAATTCAGGGCTGTTATTGTCAAAGGGTTCTGGAAACCTGAGAGCACCATATAAATATAAATTATTGTCATTATTATGATTGATTAATAAGAAATAAGACATCAACCCTTTATTAAAGGAGGCAGTTAATGGACAGAATGGAAATAGTGCTTGATTTGGAGTCAGAGGACCTGGGTTCAAATTCTAGCGCTTAATACCATGTGACCTTGGAAAAAGGAACTTTATTTCTCTTGGCCTCAATTTATATATCTTTAAAATAAGAGGGTTAGGGGGCAGCTAGGTGGTGCAGTGAATAGAGCACTGGCTGTGGAGTCAGGAGGACCAGAGTTCAAATACACCCTCAGACACATAACACTTACTAGCCGTGTGACCTTGGGCAAGTCACTTAACCCCAATGGCCCTGCCTTCCCTCCTCCAAAAAGCAAAAAAAAAAAAAAAAAAAAAGAGGGTTAGACACTGAATGTTCTCTAGCGTCCCTTCTATCTCTAAATCTGTTGTCTTATAATCCTCCCCAAATCTTCAGATACCACATGTGCAGTAGAATAATTCTGAATTTATTTGGCATCTCCTTATCCCTAAATGTTAATTATAGGCACAAAGATATTCTGAGGTGCTAGACAAAAGTGATGAATCAGGTTGACTATATTTACTTGCTATCCTGCTAAGTGAAATTACTCTTTCTGGCAAAATTGTCCCACACCTAGTCCAGCTAGCCTGGTTTGCCTTCCTTCAATTATTTCCAAAGGAGAACAAGCACTTCTCAGCCTATACCTCTTTGCTTGAATCTTTTTTTTGCCTTTGCCTCTCTCTTTCTCTTTCCATCTTTTAAAAAATCATTTTTATTATAAATTTAAGCAGCATTCAATGCACATGAACATTTCAAAATGCAAAGAACAAAAAAGAGGAATATATAAGAAATTGTAAAACTCTGTAATTTACAGGGGTTTTTCTTTTTTTGGTTTTTGGAAGGAGGAAGGCAGGGCAATTGGGCTTAAGTGACTTGCCCAAGGTCACATGGCTAGTAAGTGTTATGTGTCTGAGGGTGTATTTGAACTCTGGTCCTCCTGACTCCAGGGCTGGTGCTCTACTCATTGGGCCACCTAGCCACCCCTATGCACAGTCTTTAAGTATATATTAGGTCTCAGAAGGCAATAACAAAATTGATACATTTTTATCCCCTTCTGTTTCCTTAGTTTTCAACTGCCTTGTGTCATGATTATTTCTGTATTTGTCTATTTCTTTATTAGCCTGTCAACTCCTTAAAAGCAGAATCTATGTCCTATCATTATCAACTGAGCCTATTATTGTGTCCTTAAGATCTGATACAGGCCATTGCTTGGAGAAGGCATTAAATAACTCTTTGTGGCATTGACAATCTCATTCTCCTTTTTTTTTAAAAATTTACAGCACTTTAAAATCTACCAGGTACGTTTCTCATATTTTCTTCACAATAATTCCTCAAAGTCCATATCAGGATAATTATTCCCATTTTAAAGGTGTAGAAACTGAGCACAGAAAGGTCAGGTAATGATTATTGTTGCAGAATTAGCATCAGGACTAAGACTCAAACCCATATTTAGTGTTTTTTCCATCACACCCCATTCATTACCCTCTGTCTCTTCATGCTACTATAACATTATCCTGCATCAATGTTCCAGGAAAGTATCTTGTTTTCTTTCTTCTAGGTGAGGCTATGTGGAGGGGAAAGAGAAGTAAGGACAAAAAAATGAAGAACTTTGCGTGCTATGTCCCAGGGCCTCAAGTGCATCTAGAAGGAGATCCTATTTCCCCTAAGAACAATCTCAACCTCTGTGATCAGCATCCTGAGTGAGACCTGGAACCTTGTGAAATTTGCTCTCTTAATGGATTCTTAAAAGGGAGCCAGGGACCTAGATAGAACAGGGTTTCTATCAAACTGATCTTAAAGTAAAGGTCTGATCATGCTTCTACCCTATTTAATAAACGCCAGTGGTTTGATGTTGACTTCAGGATTTGATGTAAAGTCATCTGACTTTTTACTCCCCTCTACATCCTCTTCAGTTCAGTTACACTGGTCTCTTTGCCATTCCTCACATAAGAAACTCATCCCAGTCTCTGTGCTTTCACTGGCTGTCCCTCCTATCTGGAGTTATCTCTCTCCTCAGCTATGGTTTTGCAGGCTTCTTTCAAATCTTAGCTAAAATTCCACCTCCTCTAACAAACCTTTCCTGGTTCTCCTTAATGTTCATTCCAATTCATGTTGGTATTTTATGTTAGTGCCTTCCCTCTGGAATTATCTCCAATTTATCTAATATAGCTTGTTGGCACGTAGTTTTTTGTTTATTGTCTCCTCTCGGTACATTGTGATCTTCTTGAGGGTAGGGATTGTTTATTCCTAGTGCATAGTACATTGCCTGTTACATAATAGACACTTATAAATAAATACCTCTTGACTTTACTATATCTACCTCTGCAGGTATAGGGAAGAGAGTACCAAGACAGATACTTAACTGGAGGGATACTCTAAACTTATTCCAGACTCTTATTTTAAGCAACTGAAAATGCATCTCACGTCTCTCTTATCTTTGGAATTCTCCCTTTTGCCAGGGCTCTTTCTGTTTCCTCCTTCTCTCTCTACTCACAACTTTGGCATTACATGCTACTGTCATGCCTGGAATGGTCTCTTCCCCTTGCCTGCCAAGTGAATATGATCTCCTCCTTCCAACCTCAGATTCTTCCAAGGAGCCTTTTAGCAATTGCACCCTTGCACATGTTCTCCTAACCCCGCAACAAAATTAGTATTCCTTCCTTCCTTCCTTCCTTCTTCCCTTCCTCCCTCCCTCCCTCCCTTCCTTCCTTCCTTCCTTCCCTTCCTTTCTTTCTTTCTCTTTCTTTCTTTTATCCTTCCTTCCTTCCTTCCTTCCTTTCTCTCTCTCTTTCTTTCTTTCCTTTTTCTCTTTTCCTTTTCTTTTAAAGTATACACGAAATTGTGCTTTAAGTTAAGGTTTTCACCATCCCCTCATCTGTATGTGTTTTATGTCTGAGCTCTACCATCTGGGATATTAAGATTGGAAGCCCTAGGGGCAATGTCTTTAATGCCTTGTGCAAAGCCAAATGCACTTGTCTTTGAGCAATAAATAACCCAAATAAGTTTATATTTGTGCTCTATAAAAGGTTTCATCACTTCAAATAGCAAAGCTGAATGGGCCACAAACCTTGGTGCTTTGGTAGAGAAAAGATGACATACGGCACCAGGTTGTCAGGGACAGCTACCTTCTCTTCCCACTGGGAAATGGCCATCCTGCCCTGATGGATACATATCATTGTGGCCCCAAAGATCTAACTAAGCACTAGTTGAGAATCTCCCATTTTTTCCCTAAAGTTTATGTTAACTGTGAAGGAGAAAAAGGGAAGGTGAAGAGAGGAAAGCACCATTACATATTTACACCTCTAACAATGCCTAGTTTCCTTCAAAGCTCAGCTTGCAAATGAGGCCTTTCTTGATTCTCCAGGCATTACCCTGTATTAATTTTCTATGTATCATGTGTATACTTTCATGTGGATGGGTTATCTCTTCTGATATATTGTGAGATACTTGAGGGCAGAGACTATTTATCACTTGTCTTTAGCACTCCAGTGTCTAACACAGTGTCAGGCACACAAGTGCTTTGAAAATTGTCAATGATTGACTGATTGATGCTTGTGGTTATTGAATTTTCATAGAGATAAAACTTGCTCTAAATACCAAAGGAAGGGGGAGCAGAAGGCAGCGATGGGGCATAGTGGATTGAGAGCTGGACCTGGAGTCAGGACGATTCATCTTCTTGAGTTCAAATCTGGCCTCAAACACTTACTAGTTGTGTGACCTTGGGCAAGTCACCTAACTTTGTTTGCCTCAGTTTCCTCATCTTCAAAATGAGCTAGAGAAGGAAATTATAAATTACTCCAATATCTTTGTCAAGAAAACCCCAAATGGTGTCACAAAGAGTTGGACATGACTGAAAACAACTAAACGACAATCCCAAAGGGCTTTTACACAGTGAGGTGACATCTGGAGGGGTATGATTCTTCTCTGAGGAAATTTCCATCTCCTGTGCCTCACACCGAGGAGGCTCCTCATGGTACAACCACCCCTTGGCAGATTTACAAAGTCCTATCACAGTGGTAACACTCCTGCACTCCAACCCCCAGCAGGGGAGGGTAAGACCTTGTGGAAGGATGAGGCACCTACTCTCCAAATGTGGCTGCACCTGCAGTCAGGCTGTCTTTTTTACCCAATCCTTCTGTGCTATATCAGCCTGTCCTTGTTACCTTTCTCCCAATTCCTTTTGTCCTAGGTAAAAGAATTCCTAGATACAGGCTGAACTTCCAACTCCCTCTGGTCTTCAAACTCACAGGGAATAACAAATTAAACATGTATGAAGGACAGACATTCCATTTGGCCTGATTTTGAAGGGAGAAAGAGAAAAAAAATCAAAGTCTCCCTTTGAGGTGTTATGCAAGTAATCATGGGCTGAACTCATAATACAGGAACCAAAAGAAGCTTATTGATCTCTGTAATAGTAATCAGTTTAGCAGGATACTTAGCACTTAGTACTAAGTGCTAAGTGTGGAAGGTACAAACTCTGTCCCACTGTTGAGAAGG
>CM053583.1:341265611-341295091 GCA_028627135.1 Pseudochirops cupreus
TGTGAAAATTATATTGTGATATATTGTGAATGTTTGTCTTGATTTGTAATGGAATAAACAGAGTGTTCACTATGTTTTGTAATCTGAACTCTAAAAGCTATTCACAGTAGCATTCCTTTGGGAATCTGCTGAGGATTGGCATTACAATCTCATACTTCAGCTTGAACTCTGGCAATGACTTGATAAGGTGAGGGTGCATATGGACCCTAAACCTAGGGGGGAATTAAAAAGCCAACTAGTCCACCCTTCCCATTTTATAGAGAGGGAAACTGAGACCCAGAGAGATTAAATGACTTGGTCACAGATGATATGTCTGAGCCAGGATTTGGACTGACATCTTCTGATTGATGAGCCAGTGTTCTTTCCACTGTACTGTTTGACCTCCAGCAAAGTGGCACAGTGGTTAGTATTGGATAGAGTCTGAGTTCAAATCCAGTTTCAGATATGTACTAGCTGTGTGATCCTGAGCAAGTCACTTAATCTCTGTCTGCTTTGGTTCCTCAACTGTAAAATGGGGATAATAATGCCACCTACCTCCCAGGAATTGTTTTGAAGATCAAATGTGATAATATTTGTAAAGTGTTTAGCACAATGCTTGTCACATAGCAGGCATTTAATAAATCAAAGCTCTCTTTTTCCTTCCTTCCTTCCCTCCCTCCTTCTCTCCCTTCCTTCCTCCCTTCCTCCCTTCTTCCCTTCCTTCCTTCCTCCCTTCCTCCCTTCCTTCCTCCCTTCCTTCTTTCCTTCCTTTCTTCCTTCCTTCCTTCCTTCTTTCCTTCCTTCCTTCTTCCTTTCTTCCTTTCACCCTTTCTCTCTTCCTCCCTCCAATGATGAAATAGTGGAGCATAGAGATTTATAGGAATCTCAAGAAAGAAGAGGTGGTCAAATTTTATTGCGAGGTCAAGAAGAGCGATGTCTGGGCAGGAGGGGGCAGGGGAGGTCATTAGATCTGACCCTAAGGAGGTCTCTAGTGCTTTGTATTTCCACAATCAGGTAGGTATAACAGACAGAGAAGCTGTAGACCTGAAAGGCAGCAGCTGCTGCCAATAAGCCTAATGAGGACATTGGCTTTTCTCTCCCACTCTGAGGCTGCCTGTTGTCTGTAGATAAAAGAAGAGAAACACCAGCTACTAGTACAGTGTCTAGACTAGCCCATGATAATGTATTGGTGGAGCTGTGTGTGTGTGGCAGAAATGTGAGGGGAATTTCTTTGTGGTCAAGTAATGTGTTGTTTCTTTGTGGCTTTCCTATGCTGCTCTTCTACCCGCCCCCCGCCATGGCAAAAAAGCAACAATATCTGTACAACCACAGTTTCAAAAGATGGCTTAACATCCGAGTGCACTGGGCCTGAGACCGTCTGATCAGAGCTCCTTCAGCTTCCCTCAGCCATTCCCTAAACATTTTCAGCAGCATCACCCATCCTCTCTCCTTTCCCGTTGGTTGCAGAACTATCCCTCTTGCTCTCCATGGCCCTAGGTCCCCTTTTCTTCTGTTTCTTCCTGACTTGTGCTCCAAGTAATTATCTCCCCTCCCACTCATGCTCGTTCAGTCTTTCTCTATCCACTCACTCCTGAATGAATGGTTTCATTTTCCTTGAAAAAATTAGAAATAAAAAGCTTTCCCTCAACGCTTTTAACCAACTACTGCCTTAAAGTTCAGCAAGGGTCCCTTAATTGTCAAATCCAGCGGCCTCTTTTTCAGTTCTCATCCTTGAAACGAATAAGACAATATTTGTTAAATGTTTACACAGTACCAGGTATGTAGTAGGTGCTTAATAAATGCTTGTTCCCTCCCCCTCCCATCTTGACCTTTCTGTATAATTTGATACTACTCACTATATCTTTTTAGTAATAGCTAACACTAATGCTTTGTGGTTTACAAAGTGTTATATAATATACATACATCATGTGCATACATTGTAGAGTATGTTATACAATATATGTATATGTAATATAATGCACCATACATAATAATAATACATATATATTTGTATATTTGATTTATATATATATATATATATATATACATGTATAATTTCACTTGAGTTTTATCACAATGCTATGAAGTAGGTGCTGTTATTATTCCCATTTTAGAAATGAGGAGACTAAGGCACGGAGATTAATGACATGCCCAGGGTCATACTGCTATTAAATGTCCATTTAACATTAAAACCCATTTAGTATTCAAACTCAGGTCTTGCTGATTCCAAATCTAACACTTGAGCCACCATGCATGCCCCCAGTACTTGGTGCTCTTTCTTCCTATGGCTTCAGACCTGTGCTCTCCTAGTTCTTCTCCCTCTCTATTTTTTCTTATTTCAGACTCTAATGCAGGGGCTCCCTATGGGACTGTCATTCCCTTATCTCTCTACATTCTCTTTCTTGGCAATCTCATTTGTCCTTATGGGTAACAACTATATGCTCTCTACAGATTTTCTATCTGCACAGATATGTATGAATTTATATTTCCTCTTGAGGCCCAGGTCCATATCTTCAACTGTGTCCAGGACAGTTCTCCTTGGATGTTCCCACATGAGTTGCTTGGCTAATTTTGATGATGGGTTTGCCATTTACCTCACCTTACTGATTGAAACCTTCCCATTTAGTCTTTTTCTCGTTGCTTTACCTCTCATGTCTGGTAAGATAGATGGTTTGGAGTGAAGGTTTTGTTGGTGCAGGGAATTTCTGGTGAGAATACTATACTATTGCTCTGCAACTTATTAATCTTAGAGAGCTGCCTGGGGTATTAAGAGGTTAATTGAATTGCCTAGAATCCCACAGGCAGTATTTGTCCAACATAGAACTGGAACCTGGTTCTTCCTGACTGAGGCTCCACTCTCTGTTCACTCTCTAATGATATCTCCCATATAATAAGCTGCCAAGTCCTTTTGATCCCACTTCCATAACCTCTTAACCTTGTCTTCTCTTAGTTCTCACTGTGGCACCTTAGTGCAGGCTTTCATTACCACCCACTTGGACTATTACAGTCTCCTAATAAGTCTTTCCACCCCCATACTCCTCACTCCAGTTTATCCTTCATACCTCTGCCAATTATCCTTTATGCACAGAACTGGTCATATCAGACTCTGATTAAAAAAAACAAAAACAAAAGTCATTGACTCCCTATCCTGACTGACTAAATGTGAAACTCTTGTCTGTGGCTCTTCTCTTGCCT
Source organism: Pseudochirops cupreus (assembly GCA_028627135.1). Lineage (NCBI taxonomy): Eukaryota > Metazoa > Chordata > Mammalia > Diprotodontia > Pseudocheiridae > Pseudochirops > Pseudochirops cupreus. Next base: position 341,268,786 of record CM053583.1, read on the forward strand.
CCAGATCTTTTCTCATACTGTGTCCTATACTGACCAATTACATTCCTCTTCACCTGTTGAATTTCTTAGTCATTCTTTAAAACCCTACTCAAATGTTACATCCTCTATTAGGCCTTCCCTGATCTCCCCTAATGCTAATACTCTTTCTGCTATAGTATACTTATCTGATAATATAGTTTTCTGCGCTTATGTCTCCTCTCCTTAATCCACTGAAAACTCCGCGTTAACTGGGACCATTTTGGATGTAAATGATGCATCTTATCAAAACTTACTCTTGACACAGTAGCTGCTTTCAAAATGTCTTTGAATTTGTTGTGCATGTCTATGGGGCAATTTTGAGCATGGGATTATGTGCAAGATGTTGGGTTTGGGGTGTGATACAGTGAGTGTGATGCAAAGGAAAATGAAATGAACCTTGTTTTGTATAGCACCTCGCATACCTATTAGGGTCACCATGAGCCAACCGTTTCTCATCCCTGACCCTCAGTTTCCTCATATGTAAAACTGGCATACTAATACCTCTAGTATTACCCCTCTTGAAGTAAATGCCCCCTTTGAAGACTTGATGTAAAGATCAAATGAGGTAACGTGTATAAAGTCCTCTGCAAACTTAACAACACTATATAAATGTCAGCTCTGATGATGATGACTCTCTCAAGAGGTCAGCAACAGCTGTGTCTATGGTGACCACACCTCCTTGAGCCCTTCCTATTCTCATGGGTTTGTCTGTGTTAGAGTTGGTGGGAACTGGACACTTTTGAGAGAACAGATTTAGTGGATTGGCGCAGGTGGAAGAGGTGCCAAGAGTACCTGGGTGGGGAGGTAAGTAGAGATAGTGACTATAAATTAGCTTGTTAAGAAATTTGGAGTAAGATACAGGGAGGGGCTATAGAACTATATATCCATATCTACACACACACACACACACACACACACACACACACACACACAAGTGAAGATCTGTGGATAATAGAACATATTTGTAGAAGGAAGATAAGGATAGCATAGAGAATGAAAGAAGGAATACCAGAGGATGAATAGAGTTTGTAAGCTTTTTGAAAGTAGAAATTATTTTTATTTTTTCTTTGGATCTCTGGCTTAATAAATGCTTGTTGAATTGAGTTGACCAAGGTCCTTGGGGAAGACAGAAAGATATAGATCCAAAAGACATAAGGAGTTAACCCAAAGGGATCTTTATGTATGTCTCATGAGTGTCCATTTCCACTGGAATTCAGTTTGGTATTTATACTGAATCTCTGGGAATTGGTTTCTTTTAAGATTTTTTTTTCAAATTTCTATGTGCTAAGTCCTGTAGTATGTATGTGTGTGTGTGTGTATACACACACATATTTCCTGTCAAATTTCTATATGTGAAGACCGTGACTTTAAAGTTCTATAAGCATGGAGGCCATAGCAGGGGATACTGGCATTTATTTTTTCATACCTGGTTTTATGAAGGGATTCTTATTCCAAGAAACTCAAAGTACTTTACCCACCTCAAAGTTAACAATTACATGCCCTCGTGGTCCCTGGGGTAGTTGGGAGATAGGCTCTTCTATAGCTCTGACCTTCTTGAGTCTGTGGGCCTTAGAAAGAAATCATTACAGCTGAAAAAAGAGTGTTGAGGTCATCTAGTCCAAATTCCTCATTTTACAGATAAGGAAGCTGAGTCTCAGAGTGGGAAAACTGCTTTGCAAAGGTTACACAGTGAATTAGTGCCAGTCAGGATTAGACCCAGACTCAGACAAGTGTGTTCCCATTACACCTCACTGCTAGACAACAGGAATTTCTAAGGGCACTTGAGGGGAAGGCTGTTTGCCAGCATGAAAGGGGCACGCGACCACACACTATTCCTTGTGTGCCAGCATCTTGCAGCCTCAAATGGGGGCAGGTGAGGGCAAAACTGCTGGAGGAAACCAAAAGGAGAGAATTCTTCAGCTAAGCCGTTCCCTTGGCTGTTGGGAAAGGGAGGAGGGAAAGGGGAAGCTATGGCCTAGTTGGAAGGGCAGCCCCAGCCTCTTGGCTGCCCAGATATTTTGCCCTCCATCTAGGTGGAGTCTTGGCTAGAAGGAAAAAAACAAACATCAGGGTGGATGACTCAGACTTTGAAAGGATTTGTTTTAGGGACAGCTTTACTTCCTGTCTTTGCTATTACTTTTGGCACTTAACCCCAGGTTTCCTGGTTTTTCCTTTTAAAATTCTTTCAGTTCTACCTGTTCTCTCTCTCCTTTTATATTTTACCCTCCTTTTCACTGTTCCCTCCTCCAGAATCATACACACTATCAAGGCTTCCATAAATACTTAATGAACTACTGTGTATTCAGTTGCAAGGCTCTTTTACTCTGCAGGTAGCAAATTATTGACCTGAGTTGATGAAGATTACAAATATAGGAAGGTTTTCCTGATCCCTCTAATTGTTATTAATTTCTCCCTCCCAGAATTATTCTGTGTTTACTTATCTGCGTGATATTGTTGTAATATCCTAAGTAGAATGCAAGCTCCTTGAAGGAAGGCATTGTTTTTCATTTTATCTGTATCCCCATCACTTACCCCAAATTAATGTATATAGATGAACTCAATAAATGTATGTTTAATTGAATATAGATTTATGTATTTTTTCCCCTAAAAAATACAGGATAAGCCATTTACATTAGCCAATTAAAGGATAGTATCTAAATATGGGGTACACTCCAAATGTTTTAAGTCAGACATGAAAACCATTCTGTCTTTTCCGTTATATGCAGGGACAAACTCCACGAGATATATCTGGGTCAGAAAAGGAAACTTTAAACAAGGATAGTCAATGGACAAGGAAAGTTCAGGGATGGCGGCTGCTTCTCCTTCAGTCTTACTTCCATATCCTCTCGTCTCCTCTCTTTCTCCATCTTCATTGCCTCTCTAGGCACTTATCCTTACCACTTCTTACCTATGGTAACTACTTACCTGGTTCTGTTGCCTCTAGCCTCTCCCTTCTCCGATTCATCCTTCTCACAATTGCCAGGATTGCTTGGTTGATTGAATTCTTAAGTCCGACCGTGGTTACTTCCTTGCTCAAAAATCTCCAGTAGTCCCACATTGCCTGGCATCCAGGGATCCATGAACAGATTTCAAGGACTCCATGAACTTGGATGGGCAAAATACTACATCTTTTTTCCTACTAACCTCCAACTGAAGTTTAGCATTTCCTTAATTCTATTTTATACTTTAAGAAACATTATTCTGAGAAGGGATCTATAGTTTTCACCAGACTGCCACTTGGGTCTATAACACAAAAAGGTAAAGAACTCCTTTTTTTCCCCCAGTCATTAAACATTTATCAAGTGCCTACCATATGTAGCTCCCTATTTTTTGCTCAAGGACTTGATTGAATTAACTAAGCTGGGAGAAGAGAGGAAAGGCTGCTGGATCTCCTAGGTCTAAAGCTGAAAGGGACCTCAGAGAGATGAGGAGAGGGTCTTGTCACAGTCACAGGGTTACAATAAAATTCAAGCTTCTTATCCTGGCTTTTAAGGACAGCCACAATGTGACTGCCCTAACCCCACCTCTTATTTCCGTCTTCTTTAGTGCTACTGTCCTTTGAGTACTCTAAGTTCCAATTAAATTATATTACTCACTTGTTCCCCAGGCCTCTCTTTCCACTATGACCTTTCAAGGTCACTTATGGGAAATCTAGATTTATGTATTTTATTGAGCCTACATAATTTTCTGTCCAAAAGTCATGGGGAATGGGCATGTGCTGAATGCAGTAATTTGATTTACACTTAGCATTTGAACACAGAATATCACGTTCATTAATGATCCTGCAGTTGTTGCCTGTTTTCTATTCTTCCCCAAGAGTCAATCAAGCATCAGTCTTAGATGCCCTACCCTAATTATTTTCCCTTACTAATATATATCTGCAAAGCCCCTTTCCCTCTTTCAGGGTCAAAGTCACATAGACATTGTCCATCCTTATAGGTTCATATATAGAACCTATTGTCCTAATAACTATAATTCTTACCTATTGTAGTTTCCTTTCTTCTCCCCTCTACAATCTTTCTCTTCTAGCTAATCAGTTATCAGTCCTTAGAATGTAGTAGCAACATCTCCTACCAACCAAGAATTAAGTAGAGTTGGAGAACAGTTTTCCATAAGTGGCTAGATATACTCTCAGATTTTATCTTCTTGTACTTGACCCAATTCTTGACCAGACCTACTTCATTTGTCAAATCCCTCAACCAACATTGCTTGCCAATCTCACCCTGTTCTCATCTACATCCATACATTTGCATGATCCTTATGCCTGGGATGTATTAACTCTACATGTCTACCTATTGAAATTCTTCTCTCTGTACGAGACAGATATCCTATCCCATGATCTCCACAAAACCTTCCTGATTCTCCTGGGTAGGCATGATTCCTCTCCCTCCACTCTGCTCTTCCATTCTATGTGACTTCTCCTCTATACTTATCATGTTCTAACTTGTATTAGAGCTATTTGCATTCAGGTCTAGTCATCCTACTAGGCTTTAAGTGCTTAAAAATGATAATATAATTCAATAGAGTATTGAATATAAAATCTGAGGACTTGAGTTTAAGTTCTGGTACTTCAATTGCTAATTGTGTGACTTTAGACAATTTCTTCCACCTCTCTGAGAATCTCATGATTCTCATAGTTTAGTAAAATAAGTTGATAATTGCGCTAGTTCTTACTTTGTAGGGTTGTTGTGAGGATATCACCTGGTAAACCTTTAAATACTACGGAAATGTTTGTTTTTATTATTTAGGGTCCCTAGAACCTAGCAGGGCGCTCTACCCATAGTAAATGCTTAATAAGTAAGTGTTGTTGAATTTTATCTGGGGACAAAATTGTGCAGATTCATTCAGGCACTTATTGAACACCTCCTCTTTGCCAGGTTCTATGTAGGTGGTAGGCCTACAGAGACAAAAATGGGCCACAGTGAAGCCTTCTATCCTGTCTTGCTTGTGCTTACTCCATTACCTTTGTCTCCTACATAGGGCCTCTAATCTTGAAAGATGAGGATTAGTTCTAATCCTCTTGAGGAACCTCGCCCAGATAGGAGCAGGTCTAGGAGAAACCATCCTATAAAGAAAGCAACATTCTTTAATTACAATAGGATTTCAGTATCTAGATGTTAAGCGATTAGTTCTTCTGTTTTAGGACTCAGCATTCTCTGGGGATGGCCTAGATTTTTTTTTTTTCAGAACCATCCAGCTTAGAATCATTAGCTTCTGGGTGATATGTCTGAGACTCTGGGGTTTTGATTGAAATGCATGTTTCTACTTCATATCAGGACATTGATTTGGTAGACCACATTTTAACCTGGTATTACATTCTATTTGGTCTAATGACATAGAATGTCTTATAAATGTTGAATGAATCATTCAACAACCATTTATCAACCAAACGCTATTCAGAGAGGAAATTTGCAGATTCTATTCAAGCATTCATTTAGCACCTACTGTATACTCGGGTGTGTGCTAGGTGCTGGAGTTACAAAAACAACAATGAAACAGTCCCTGACTCAAGGAGCTATTATATTGGGAATAAACACCACATACATATGTATGTATGCATGTGTACATATATGTATACACCCAAGTATGTGTGCATGCATGCATACTTGCATACATACATGTGTGTGTTTCTAAGACAATAAATAAGAGCTATGGGGCACTAGCAACAATGGATGATTAGCACAAGTCTCATGTAGAAGACTTGAAAAGAGTTTTGTTAGGATCTAGGGAATCTAAAAGATGGAAATGAGAAGAGAGAGCATTCTAAAGATTTAACACTGGACTTTAGGGGAGATCTCAGGGATGTGTATTTCCTACATCTTTTCGTTCCTATTAGCTCCCTGAGGGCAGGCTGCTTTAGTCTTTGCCATCACACTTCCATAGCTCCTTGCCAGTGATGCCTCAAAGGATTGTTGTAAGAACACTAAATACACATGTATTCAAAGCACTAAATACCTATGGTATCTGTTGTTACTTTAATATTTGCTCAACAAAGATTCATTAAGTGAATGAATAATTCCCCTGGGCTCTAGGGTATGCAAATCAAGATAGATCTGCTCTCTGATTTTTATGTGCTTACAGCTGCAGAGACCTCTAATATCAATGTGGATATAAAAGAGAAAATTAACAATTCGACAACAGAGTTCAAAATTCTGCCGTGTGTCATTGCAGTAAATGTTCTTACTGCTCCTCTATCTGAAGCTTTGATTCCTGATTCCTTTTAGCAAAGATTTCCTAAGTAGGTACTATTTGTAAATCACTTGAGATATAAAGATATTTAAAACACCATTTCTGCTCTGTTGGCACTTTTAGTCTAAGTCGAAGTAATTAGACACATACAAAAATAACCCTAATACACAGTAGAAAGTGGCAAGCACATGCAATAAACATGAATGTGATTCTGTAAGAGTTTGGTGGGGGAAGAGATTTTTACTGACTGAGAATTGATGGAGGGGAGGCAGCTAAATTCATAAGGAGGAGCAGGATTGCAACAGATAGATTGAAGAGCGAAAAGACAGGCTATGCTATTGCTGAATTCCACAATATTATTCTATAATATATTATTCTAAAAATGCTATCTAACATATTTATATTAATGAAAGCTAACACTTCTGTACGTTTACAAAGAACTTTACATACATGGCCTCATTTAAGCCTCTCAACAAGTCGGTGAGGTTAAGTTCTCTGGACATTGACCTTATTTCACAGGTAAGGAAACCGAGGGTCAGAGACAGTAAGTGATTTGCCCAGTTTCATGTAAGTATTAAGAATGAAGTGTAGAATTTGAACTCCAATCTCTTCTGACTCCAAGTGAACCCCTATGCCACACTGCCTCTTTAAAGGAATTACAAACCAATTTTGCTTTGCAAATTTGAATTTTTTTTTTTCTGAATTCCTTAAGATTCCTGGCAATATGCCAAAAGTTGCGAAATCCGGGTGGGGAGTTTCTGGTCTCTAGAGTGAACAGCAACACAGCACTGCCTTCCAACACAAATGTATAAAGCAAACAGTGTGACCACTCAAGGGTGAAAACACAACTTGAAATGAAGCATTTAAATGTTACATAAGTTGTACTGTGGCTTCCTCGAGGAGAACATCTTCATCTCTTTTCTTCTTGGTTGCCTTCCAGAAGTCTTAGGGAAAAGCCCTACCCAAGTATGGAATTCATGGAAAGAGCAAGATCCTATTGAGTTCAGTCATATGTCTTTTACCTGTGACTGAGTTTTTCTTATCTGCCATATTTATTTTCCAAATATGAATTCTAAAAATAAGCTCAGGGAAGAGATAAGACTTGCAAAGTATGATAGGTTTCAAGGAGAAAGGGAAAGAAAATGAGATAAAGTTTTAAGATTCAGAAAAGCAGGCCTTAACCAGAGACAGCTTTCGAAATTCTGGGATCAAGTTTCTAGCTGAACAGTGGTGGGCATTCCAAAATCTGGCTAAATAATAAATGACGTGAGCAGGTACCAAAGGCTCACATTGGTATGGTTGCCAGTTTGCAGGAGCAGGAGCAGGAGCAGGAGCCAGGAATATGAAGTATATAATGTGTGATAATTCGAGTGGGATTATGGGATACTCAGTCTTTGAGACCCAAGTATACTTTCCAAGCCAAGGTCTTCCACTTTGACATTGTGGCCTGAATTTTCCTTGCCTAGGTGGTTACCTCATCTCTTTCTAATTAATAAAACCTCTCATATTCTCACAGAAAAAGTCAAGCCATAAGGTTCTTTTTGTGAGTTACACAGTAAATGTTAGTCAATAGTGGCATTCAAAAAGACAAAAAAAAAAAAACCAAAAAAACCCAGCCCAAAATTAGTGCTATCTTAGTACGTATTGAAGAGTATAAGTGTCCAGAAAGAGGAAAGTGATCGAAGTACTGGTTCCACTGTGCTCTGCTCTGATAAGACTATAATGTATTTAATTTTGGACATTCTATTTTAGAAAGGACATTGATAAGGAAGAAGGAAGGGAACGTGCCTTTATTAAGCATTTACTGGAACATGGCAAGCACTTAATAAATGTTTATTGAATTGAATTGAAGCACATACTTTGTGCCAGGCATTGTGATAAGCACTTTCTAAATATCATCCCATTTGATCCCACAGCAACCCCAGGAGGCCATTTTATAACTGAAGAAACTAAGGGAGATATGAGTTAAATGACTTATCCAAGGACACACAGCTAGTAAGTGTCTGAGTCCACTTTCTAAATATCATCCCATTTGATCCCACAGCAACCCCAGGAGGCCATTTTATAACTGAAGAAACTAAGGGAGATATGAGTTAAATGACTTGTCCAAGGACACACAGCTAGTAAGTGTCTGAGTCCAAATTGGAACTCAGGTCTTCCTGGTTTTACTATGCCACCTAGCTGCCTCATGATGCTGCATGTCCATGAGGAGAATGCAAGGATACTATAGGGCCTAGGATTCATGCCGTATGATGATTGAGTCACAGAAATTAGTATATTTAGTTGGAGAAGATAGGGCTTACATGGGACAGAGAAGTAGACATTTAAAATTAGGGAGTTAGGAGGGACCTCAGGAGTCAGCAATTCCAACTACCTAATTTTGTAGTAGAGTAAAACAAAGACCAGGCAAGTTAAGGGACTTTTCCAAAGTCATACACAGTTTGTAATGATAAGAAGCAGGATTTGATCCCAGGTCCTCTGATTGCAAAGTTACTGCTGCTCCTTCTACATCCTATGTAAGCATTTGAAAGGTTGTCATTTGTAGGAGAATTTAGACCTATTCTAGCTGACCTCAAAGAGCAGAACAATGTGTGGGAGTTGTAGAGTCAGCTTTAAGATCAGTGTAAAGAAAAACAACAACTTCCTAACAATTGGAAAGATTTTTAAAAATAGGATGGGCTGCCTCACCAGTAAAGTGACCCACAATCTGACAAATTCTCAAACCATTTAATGGGGGTTTGGAGAGAGGATTCATGCTTCCGGTAGGGGTTGATCTCTAAGGTCTCTTTCAACTATAGGCTTCTGTGATTACTCAATTACTCTTCTTCAGAACCTCACTTACCATTGTCCTTCGTAGGCTCTTGGAGACCACTGCAAGGAACTCATGTGAAATTTGTGAAAATTTGGCTGCTCTTCATTTACGCCAGTCATTTGTCTGATCTTGTAGGCTGCTCCAAGGATAGACTAATCAGCACGTAAGGGACTCCAAGGTAACAAGATTGTTTTCCAAAAGACCTTGGTCATGTTCTTCTTGGATTATTATTAACCTATGACTGCGCATTGATAAGATCTCCACCAGCCAGAGGAAGTGGGGATTTGAAATAACTCAGATCTAGCTAGATTTTCTTGAATATATAGTAGCATTTCTCTGCCACAAGGCAGAGAAACTCCCCTAATAAAAAACAAAAATGAGCAATGCTTCCCAATCATGAAATCCATATCCCTAGCTTTAGAGAACCTTTTACCTATCCAACCTTAGTTATAACCTCTACCCAGTATCTACCCAGTGATAGAGCTAGGCAAAGCTCTTCAATTTTCCTAATCAAATATCATGTTCATTTATGAGCAGAAAATTCAAAGTCTCAATTTCTATCCTTTAGGACACAGATTATGGATGATAAACAAAATGAGTTAGAGATTTTAGCTCAAGATGATGAATATGGCCATACAGGTATCACTGAGGCTTAGAATATTGTAATATGACTCATGAAGATTATGGTGGAGGTCAGATACCACCAAAAAAAGTTTAAAATGGAAAATTCATGAATCTGAAGAAAGGAGTATGAAACAGAACATTTAGATTAAGAGGAAAAAAAAGTAGAAATGGAGGTGGAGGGGTAGGTGACCCTAATCATAACCCTAATTTCTAACCCTAACCCTAAGTAATTCAAGGAATGAGACATGAAATTTTGCATACCATACTCTGGACAACACATACACAGACATGTACATACATGTATTTGCATATGTATATATGTGTATATGTACGTATGTATAATGTATTTACACACACATTTCTATAGTTATGTGTTTATGTATCTATGTATACACATGTGCATATATACATGTGTGTGTAAATACATCCAGTCTCTACTTGTATATCTATCTCTGTATAGTTCTGATGACAGACCTTAGGAAGGTTATTTAAATAACTTGCTTGCCTGAATTTCTATTGTAAAATGAACGGGTTCTATCTTATGTGTATGACACATGCACATGGTTATGCAGGGAAAATGAAGGATAACATATGGATATCCCAACCAAAGCAGTCATTTTCATTCTGACTCTTTTGATTGCTGAGAAAACTTATACCTATTCTTGTCCTTCTCCTTGTAAACTTTGGAATTCCCATTACTGACCTTTCCCGTGCTTATCCTCATTCAAGTTTGTTTGCTCAAAGAACAGGCTGCTCTAGTCCCCATCTTCCCAAGGATGCCTTAAATTATTTGTACAATCAATAGTTCTGTCTGCTGGGTAACTACTTGCTCACACCTATTCTTATCCTCCAGTCTCTTTCCCTTTCTGTTTCACAAGTGACCCATCATCTTTGACTTCTCTTAAGCCTAACCATCAAAACAATCTCCAGGCTTGAGAGAGGAACATTTTCAAGTGGAGACCTTCTTGGACCAGCCTTAACAAATGGATAAGAATGGGACATAGTATGTTAGATTGGAGTCAGAGTCAGACTGGGTCCCCATATTACTTCTGTCAGCCATTTTCTACAATTTATAGTGACCATGAGTGAGCCACTGTACCTCTCTCAGACTCTGTAAAATAGGGTATACCCTTATGCTACCAGCCCTCAGGTTTTTGGTGAAAAATGTTATTTCCTAAACCTTGGTACCATAAGGAAATGCAAATTTTTATTCTCACTCCCTCACCTTGTATCTCCTCCTAATTTGAGAGTTTCTAATACTCAGTTTTTCACTGGACTTTGTTTTCCAATCTTTTCCCTCAACATGCAATATTTGCTTTTATCAAGGGAGAAAAAAAAGATATTTTACTTTTGGAGACCAGTGTTCACTGAACATTTAGTTACATAATGTTCCCATTTGTCTTTCAATTGGATTTCAAATATGCTATCAGGCCAGCTGCCAGTTTGAATAGTCAAAAACATAACTGCATACCAGTCAAATGAAGACATTAAAGACAGCCATGCAAGAAGCCTGATGGCCCAAAGGAGTAGAGTTGTCCCAGGGCTACCATCCCTTGGAAGCCCCTTCTGATGCTGTCGTTTGGCTGTGAACACACCCTGCCTACTGGGGGAGATAACCACAATCTCTGGAAAAATAAATCAAGCGTCATCTGTCTCCTCCCCTGCTTGAAGAAATTGGTTCAGCTTCTCATCCTGCCCTCATTTTGGCTGTTGGGGTCTATTGGCGTTCAGTAGGGGAGAATAGCAGAGAGAAACTATGCAGCTTCAATCTCAAAAGAAGATAAGAACACCCAGAAGGGTGGGTTGCTTAGGGTCAGTATAGTTGTAGAAAGTGAACTGGAGTTCTAGTCGGGAGAATTATTGGACTTGGTGTCAGAAGTTGTGAATTCAAATCCAAGCTGCGTCACTCTACCCCATGACCAAAGCAGCATGATACAGTGCTAAACCTGAAGTCAGGAAAACCCGAGTTCAAATCTTTCCTCAGATACTAGTTGTGTGACCTTGGCAAGTCACTTATCCCTGTCTTTGTCAGTTTCCGCATGCATAAAATTCAGATAATGATAGAACCTACCTCACAGGGTGATTATGAGAATAAAACTAGCTGATATTTGTAAAGTTTTTTGTAAACTTTGAAGTGTCATATAAATGCCAGCTATTATATAAACTATGTATTTCAGACTATTATATAGGTGAATTTGGGTTTGGTGTCAGAAAGTCTTGAATTCAAATTCTGACTTTGTTATGTACAATTCTTCAGATGTTGGGAAAGTTATTTATCCTAGAAATTACTTCATTGTTCTAAGCCTCATTTTTCTTATCTGCAAAATCAGGATAATAGTTTTATTACCTCTTTCATAGGGTCATAGAAGAGAAAGTATTTTGTGAAACTCAGTCCTATAGAATACTATAGAAATGTGAGTCTTTTGTTAGTTAATATGATTTTGATAATGGCCAAGTATAGCAATCCCCATTCTGTCTCTCAGCTCCCCTACTGTCCCCCAAATATGATGCTAGGTATCCTTTCCAGAGACTTATCAAAGACCAGAGAAAGACACAGAGTTGAATGACTAGCTGTTGAGGCCAATTTCCGGATGTCTAGAAGTCAGCATAAGCTACTAATGGAAATTATGATCATGGAAGTTAGGTCAGGCTAAGTAAATGGGGCACTTGGGGTTACAAAAGTAACAGAATTGAAAGACCAGGCAAAAGTGGAAACCAAGTATTAACTAAATCAACTGAAGTATAATCTGAGAAGAAAGTAGCACTTAATGTAATGCAGAGCAAAGGGTAAACCAGACTGAAGATGTTTGGGTCAGAATCATGGAAAAACTAGAAAGGAAACTGGAAAGCCAGACCACAGTTGAGACAAGTTGTTGAATGATCAATTGAATAGGTATGTGACCTCCTTTTGGGGAAATATGGCACCATGGGAACCACATTCAGTTAGGCATCTTGCATAGGTCAGAGGCCAGAACCTTGAGGTCAATCAATTGACATGTATTTATTAAGTACCTACTATGTGCTAGACTGAGAGGCAGCATGGTGGAACAAGGACAATGTAGGGTCAAGTCCTGCCTGTGACATATACTTGGCAAATTACTTAACCTCTCAGTGCTCCAGGGTATTCTGGAACACTATAAATTGTAGAAAATGGCTGAACTGCATTGGTGGAGGGAATTTCCTAAACAAAGATGTTCCTAGACCAGTGTAATGACAGTTGTAGTTCCTATCCCTATCCCCCATCTGTCAGACACTACTCAAGGGACTAAGGTTACAAGTGCAAACAATGTAATACACGATTAACAAGAAATGCAGAGCGTAACCATCTAGCCAAAAGAATATCACAACATTTAAGAAAAAATAATTAAATTTGTTTAAATACTCTAATCTGTGATGCAAATGATTTGGCCATTCCTTCCTACAATGCAGACAGGATCCCATCCATCCCTACCCATTGTTTGTGACTCTTGTCCATGCCCTCAAATAAGTTTACCACGAAGTAGCAGGTTCACCCAATTTTCTCGGGCCTTCACTCCTTCCTTTCAAGAAAGAGAGGAAGTCGGGGCTCATTTTGGGGAGAGTTGTGTAATTTGTCCAGATGAGACTCTGGGCAGCTATTGAGACCCCCGGCTTTGAAACCCCAGATGTTGGTGCTTCACTCTCTGGTAACTGACTAGATATAGATATAATGGTTAGACAGCTGGAAGCCCTGTCTGCTGATTTGTTTCTCTGTCTGTATTTTTTGTCTGCTTGTAACTTCTGCTTGTATTCTCTGAAGTTTAGGGTGCTCACTTTTCCCCCTGAACTAGGTAAATTATATATGTTTGACTAAAGTAAGATTGTTAATCCACCCCCGCAAAAGAAAGACAGGAAGTCACTGGAGTACACAAATTGTTGAGTTGTTACCCCTTGCTCTCACCATGTGAATGGTTTATTTTCCTTCTTTTTCACATGTTTCTTTGAAATCCTTTCCCACTTTTTTTTTACTTCATAATTTCTATTAGCAAAATTAGTCAATCAATAAACATTTATTAAGTGCCAGGCACTATGCTAAACTCTGGGGATACAAAAAGAGGCAAAAGATACTTCCTACCTTCTAGGAGTTTATAATCTAATAGGAGAGACAACATGCAAACAAAACTATACAAAACAAACTATAAGATATACAGGATACATCGAAAACAATCAACAGAGGGAAGACATTGGAATTAATAAGAGTTAGAGACAGCTCCCTATAGAAGGTGTAGAAGCATACTCACATTCAACATTTTCCTATCCACTGGCTTTTGGTTGATTTTTCAACTTCAATTCAAATAATCAGAGAATCTGAGAATTGGAAGGGAATTTAGCAGCCATAGTCCAAACCATTCCCAGAAGGAATCCCCATCATAACAGCCCCACGAGTGGTCATCCAATTTTGACTTGAAGATCTCCAAGGACTGAGAATGCATGAGCTCCAGAGTTAGTCCATTTCACTGTCTGACAGCCGTAATTGTTAGGAAATCTATGCTTTTCCTTCTCTTCATGTCAAGCCTACATTTATCTTTTTTGCAACTTCAAACCATTGCTACTTGATTTACCTCTTGGGGTCAAACAGAGCAAGTGTAAGCCCTCTTTGACATGAAAATCCTTCAAAAACTTGAAGAGAGTTACCCTGCATTCCTGATTCTTTTTTTTCTCTAGGATAACAGTATTCAATTCCTTAAACCAATCCTTCCATGGCATGGACTCAAGTCTCTTCATCATCTCAGCTTCCTTTCCCTGGATTGCCTCAGATTCATCCATGTTTTCCTTAAATTGTGGTGCCCAGAACAGAGCACAATATTCTAGATGAGGTTTGATGAGATGATAGCATGTACAAAGAGACTATCACCTCTCTGTTCTTAGAAACTATGCCTCTAATATAGTCCAAGACCATATTAGCTTTTTTGGCTGTTACAGCCCACTGCTGATGCATGCACCACTGAAACCCCCAAATCTTTTTCAAAACAACTGCTGTTTAGCCATACTCCCCCATATTTCACTTATAAAGTTGATGCTTTATACCCAAATCTAAGACAACGTTTATCCCAATTGGATTTCATCTTATCAGATTTAGTGCTATATTCTAGCCTGTCAAGATTCTGATGTTTTTAGATTCTGACTCTATAATTCAGGCTGGTAGATGTTCTCTCCAGCTTTGAATTATGTGCAAATTTGTTGAGCATGGCGTCTATGTTTTTATACCAATTTATCAGAGACCTATTCTTCATACTTTCAGTCAAACGGTATCAAAACAAGACTGATATTAAAGCAGTTATTCAAAAAAATAATCATCAATGCCATGTGACCCTTTTCAGAGAGGCAGGATGGGGGTGGCCTAAACGATAAGAAATAACAAAGAGTGTTAGAGGTCCACAAAAGTGGTGAATCACCTCCCAAGTGACACCTCCTACCCCCCAAAAAAGAACATTCTTTCCATAACATAGGGAATTATTCAAAAGAATTCTAGACTCAAGGAATTAATAAGGTATCACAAATTCACCTTCTAGAACATCTATAAATTATGTATATGTGTGTGATGGACATCTCAAGCCACCATCTTGTCCCTTATACAACTGTTAGCATTAGGAGGATCAAGGGCTCCCTCTTGCACTTTGTCAGGCTCACTAAACATCAGTGGTTCTCTAGAGTGAATTTGTGACTCAATTCATGATTTTTCTGTGCTCAGTTTTCCTCATCTATAAATGAAGACAACTTCCACTCCCACATTGTTGCAGGGTACTTGAATGTTCTGGGGTCCTGCTTGGTCATTAAGTTGTATGCATCACATATGAATCAATCCTATAGAATACTATAGAAATGTAAGTTAGTTAATATGATTTGGATAATGATCAAATATAGCTATCTCCATTCTGACTAGTCAATTTCCCTCCTATCCTCCAAATTATGATGCCAGGTATCTTTGCCAAAGGCTTATCAAAGACTTATCAAAGTTTTTGGAGTTGTTTCTAAAAGGGATTTCTCATTATTACATATCCAGAAGGTCACCAAATTGAAACTCTTTGCTTTATAGAGGAAAAAAGTGAAACTCATTTAAGTGAAGTGTCTTATCCAAGGTCTCATAGATAGCAAGTAGCCTGACCAGAATTTGAACCTGGTTCCATTACCTCCAAATCAATCTGACCTTCCCTCCACCACATCCTATTGTAGGTTTGTTTGAAATGTGAATGCCATTCTTTTTACAGCCAAGGCTATCCATTTTGGAGAGCTATGCTTTAGGTTTACACAATGGGTAAAGTATTAGGCCTGATTCATTTTTCCTGAGTTCAAATATGGCCTTAGATACTTAATAGTTGGCTGATCTTGAACAAGTCACTTAACCCAGTTTGCCTCAGTTCCTCATCTGTAAAATGAGCTGGAAAAGGAAATGGCAAACCACTCTAGTATCTCTGCCAAGAAAACCCCAATGGTGTCATGAAAAGTAGGCTATGACTGAACAATACCAAGCTTTAAGTTGGATTGATGTAGACTTACTTCCTTCCCAATCTAGCTGGTCACAATTTTCTGCAACTTAATTACAACTAGGAGTCCCTGATAGACGCAGCTAGATGGCTCAGTGGATAGAGTTCTGGATCTGCAGTCAGAAAGACCTGAATTCAAATCTGGTCTCAGATACTTACTAGCTTTGTGACCCTGAGCAAGTCACTTAATCTCTCCTTGCTTTAATCCATTGGGGAAGTAAACAGCAACTCAATCCAGCATCTTTGCCAAGAAAACCACATGGACAATATGATTGAAGGGGTCAAGAAGAGTCAGACACAAATAAGCAACAATAAGGAGTCTTAGGTAAGATACGACATTGTACTCTTAACCTATGCACACAGACCACTTCATTAGAAAAGGCTGTATTTAAATATTCAGTTGATTAAAGTATAAAATTATGAATCATGGTTGATTTATAGGGCGTTATTCTTCCACATACCACCTTGATACTACACATGAGTCAAAACCTTGGACTGCTTCTGTTTTCTTTTCTTTAAGGCTAGAGTAAAGGGCGTTCATCTGGGTGCTGATGACGTTGCACTCCCTCCCCACTCAATAGTGAAGATGAGTTGCTAACTCATTAGCAGAGTTAAGTTGCATGAGAGAATAATCACTTTATAGGGCTTGCAAACAAGCTTCAAGACAGGGTTTGGAATGATTCCTTCCATCTACTACAGTGACATTGAAAGAGTTAGGAGCAAAAATTCTTTACTAGTATTGAATATTCTTGAAGAGAAACTGAATTACATTTGGAAGCATTGCTCTCCACACCCAACTGGCTGTGCAGAAAAGAGTGGAGTCTCTTTATCACTCCTCTGCTATCTTTTTTATAACTGATATTATTAAAATTGATCTTGTAGATGTCATACCCTTTGACTTACTATGTTGATAATTTATTACAGGGAAAGGTGAGTCATTCTCCACCATTACGTATAATGCAAAACTTTTTTATAACTAAGCATCTTATTTTAATCCCGTTTAAGAAGCTCTGTGTCCTAGAATAACGTGGATTAGCTACAATGTCTGGAGTGGGGCTCTTGTGGGTAAAAATTCCACTCATTTAATCAGGGTTTCTTAAATGACTCCTGAATTCAGAGTTCTGTACTCAGTATTGGGGTCTTATCCCAGTTAAAATGGTTCATAGACAAAAGATCTTGAGAAACTACTTTCATTTCATATATGATCTGTTTCAAAAGTCTCTGAGTTGTAGAGTTCATATGTACTGAGAAAGAATCATAGTAATAGTAGATAATGTCTATGGCTTTAATATTCAGGGTAAAGGACCATGACCCAATGGCCATGGCACCTTCTCCTACTAAATAGTCATATATTTAAAGTCAACCTCTTCTTACACTTTCTGTTTCATTCCTCCACTACCCTTTCAACTTGAGAGACAAATTTCTTAAAGCTTACTTTTGGCTTGTGTCTAAGGTCTCCTCAAAAGGGATTAACAGGACTTCTAGCAAGCTATGAAATGTACACAATAGGTTAGGTATAGGACAGCTATTTATTCTGCTGTAAAAGAAGTGCCTAAAAACTTAAGATATTAATCAATACACATTGCCAGATACTTGAATATGAAAGGGTAACTGGCCTCTCCTGTGGCATTCTCCTTAAGGGTTGATTCTTAAAACATTAACACATGAAATCCTTTGTGAAAGTAAGTGCACTTTTATCTTGAATCTTCATTGTCCAAGCACCTGGGTCAAGGTTCATATCTTTTGGCAAGCCAAGGCAATGCTTGAGCTCATCCTCCTGCTCATGATCAAATTCTCTGAGAAGTTACAATTCAGCATACTATAGTGGAAAAAAAGTTCTCTGGAGTCAGATACTGGGTTGGGATCTTTTTTCTGTTGTCGTATGTGTGACCTTGGACAAGTCACTTAGCTTCTAAGTCTCAGCTTCATAATCTTAAAATGAAGCATTTAGATTAAATAACCTACAATGTTCCCTTCAGCTCTAGATCTTTGATGTGTGATCTCCTCCTGGGAAAACAGCACTTGAACTCAAGAGCTCCTGGCTTCTGGAAATTAAGAGGCTTCTGCCAAGACTATAAATATCCTATCTTGGGATCAGAATTTGTTTCTTTTCTGGGCTCAAAAAAGGAAGACCTCTAAGGCCTTAAGATCCAACCTGAGGCTCTGTTAGACAGCATGTGTTCTCATTGCCATATGTGACTAGCTGCTTTAACTCCTGTTGGGGCATAGGCATGGGAATCGGGAGTGGGATGAAATCCTCTTTCCCCTGTCATTGACATTGTGAAGGAAAGCTCAGAGTCCCAATGTGCTCTACAGGTGGAGAGAGGGAGGAGGCGGAGTTACCCATTTTAAAGTCCACTGAGTGGTGTAATCTTTCTGCTTAGCATCCAATGCTCTTTGATGTATCCACCAAGACAAAGGGACCAATGAAGGGATTGCTTTCCAATAAGAGATTGTTATGCCATCCTAAATCTCAAGCCCTTCAGCACTAAATGAGGGCACATCTCTCCAGAAGTAGCATAGGGTCCAGAAGATCTTGACCCGCCAGCAGATTTAGACACTATATTTAGATACTCTTCCCTTGGAGTCTGAAGAATTTCTTTCTCTTGGTCCTCCAATTAGTCCTGACACTCCTACTCAGTCTGCTTTGTTGGAGCATTCTAGTTTACTTGCCCATTCTCTCTCTGCTCTTTGCCTTTAATGCTTTTCATCAGTCTCCATAGGTTCAATTAACACCTCTACGAAGAGAGCTCCCAAATTGACATGTATTCATCTCTAATCTCTTTTCTGAAACCTAGTCTTATATTACCAACCACCTATTGAAAATCTTCACCTATGTGTTCTCTAGGGAATGAGAAGGGAATAAACCTTTATTAAGTGTCTACTATGTTCCAGGAAGAGGCAATTAGGTGGCTCAATGAATAGAGTGTTGGACCTGGAGTTAAGAAGACCTGAATTCAAATCTGACCTTATTTACTAGTTGTATGACCCTAGACAAATCACTTAAGCTCTGCTTAATTCACTAGAGAAGGAAATGGCAAATTACTCCAGTATCTTTGTGTAAAGACAAACAAGATAGGATTTTTTACTATTTTTCTGGATTGAGTTTTAGCTAATCAAGTGCCTTGGATTGTATCAAAAGTCTTTCACTGGAAACAGTATACATTGTATTGCTCTTAACAGGCCTAACGGAGTTTGAAGATCTTCTATGCCCTTACTAGGCCAAATGTAATCACATAGGAGCCCACAGTGGGAGGAGCTTGCCAAGGGTGTGGAGCAGGAAGGAGCAAAGTAGAGAAAAGCACAAGCATAGCTGGGAGCAGGCAGAATTGAGAGAGAATGTTTGTGATGTTGGTGCTCTGTTGATCTGTGTTACTTTCTCAGGTGGAAGTCCTATCTGTTGTTATGTATTGATTTCTCAGACAGAAGGTGAATTGAGATTATAGTGCTGGTAATGAGTGTAAATATTGTTGTAGCCCTGTTAAGCCTTGTTTTCCCAGAAGCAGAAACTTTGAAGATCTTGGAGTGGAGCAGTCCCTGGGAGCTGAGATATGGAAGAAGAGTGGAGAGCTGCCTATGTATTAAGAGTTGGGAGCAGTCAGCTCATGGAGAAGGAGCTGTGGAGTTTGGAAGCCAGCCTTTAGTTACCAAGTCTTCTCAATTCTACCTCCAAACCTCTCTCAAATGCTCTCTGCTCACAAGGTTTCTACCCTAATTTAGGCTTTCAGACTGCTTGACTGGACTATTATAATTGGTCTTTCTAATCCATCCTTTACAATACTAGCTATTTGTGACCTAGGTGTGGATGGTGTTTGTACTTTCTGCTACACCTTAAGGATAGTCAAGATGAAAGAGGACTTTATTTGGATACTCTGTACTAACTGAGGAGACTATAACTTACTGTGACCTAGTGTTTATATTTTCTTCTACCCCTTAAAGATAACCATAAGATATATTGAATGATATGTTTTGTTTAAGACTATGTGGCCACCTTAGTAATAAGTTATTATGTTGTCACAAATGCTATGCTTTGCTTTATTGAACAATGTCTACTTTATTGCTGAATAGAGAGTTTATTATACTGTGCAGTTAGACCCTTAAAGTAATTTACAGCAGTCCTTGGGAGAGCTGCTCATGATTGGTTTTATACTTTGCCAAGAAAACGTCATGTGGGGTCACAAAGAGTTGGGCATAACTGAACAACAACAAATGTGTCAGGCATTGTTCTAATTGCTTTACAAATATTGCCTCATTTAATCCTCACAATAAATCTTGGAGGTAGATGCTATTTTTATTCCCATTTTACTCATTATTTCCCATTTGAGGAACTTGAGTCAGACAGAAGTTAAATGACTTGCCCAAGGTCACAAAGTTAGTAAGTTTCTGAGTCTAGATTTGAACTCAGTTCTTCTTGATTCCAGGTCCAGAGCTTTATCCACTCTACCAGTTAGCTGCATCCTAAACTTTGGCATCTTAAAAACTCAATATATCTGAAATACAACACTTATATCCCTCCAAACTCATTTCTCTTCCAAACTTCCCTATTTCTGTTGATAGCACTACCATCCTTGACTCACCCAGGTTCAAGACCTTAAGGATATCCTTGACTTCCCTCTCCTTCAACACCCACATCCAATCAGTTGCCAAGTCTTTTCAATCCTACCTCCAAACCTCTCTCAAACATGCTCCATGTAAATGATTTCTACCCTAATTTAGGCTTTCAGACTCTTTGACTGGACTATTATAATTGGTCTTACCTCTAATCTCTCCCCTTTCTAATCCATCCTTCACAATACTATCAAATTTATAAACCTAAATCACAGTCTCCTACACAATGTTGACTCCTTTTTGCCTCTGGGATAAAATACAAAATCTTTAGCCTTGCATTTAAATCTCTACAAAATTTGACTTCTATTTCGTATTATTCCCCTTCAGGTATTCTCCATTCTTATCCAATAGGCTTGATTTCTATTGTATGTACAAGAGTCTACCTCCTGACTCAAACTCCATGCTTTGGACTCCATGCCTAGAATGCTTCCTTCTGCATCTTTGCCTCACAGAAGCCCCAGAATCAAAGCACAGCTTACCTACCATTTCCTAAAGGAGGCCTTTCCTGATCTCCTACAGTTATTATCATTCTCATTCTCTTGAAATTAGTGTGTACTTACCCCCTCAAAAAGAAAAAAAAGGAGGGGCAGCTAGGTGGTGCAGTGAATAGAGCACTGGTTCTGGAGTCAGGAGGACCTGAGTCCAAATCTGGCCTCAGACATTTGACACTTACTAGGTGTATGACCTTGGGCAAGTCACTTACCTCCAATTGCCTTGCCTTCCCCCCTCAAAAAAAAAAAAGAAACTACTATGTAAATAATTTGCATTTACTCATAAGCTCCGTAAAACCAGAGACTGCTTTGTTTTTGTCTTTCTTTTTTTCAAAGCCTAACTCAGCATCTTGAACAAATTGAGTATTTAATACATATTTACTGAATTATTTAATTGAAAATTATTAGCCACAACCTCAATGAGAGAGGTTGTTGGAGACAAAGGATCTGGGTTTGAATCTTGGCTCCCATGTTTACTAATGACTATATAGGATCCTGGGAAAGTCATTTGTTTCCCTGGGTTTCAGTTTTGCCACCTGATAGGAGAGGGTTGGACCCAAAGGCCTTTGAAGTCCCTCTTAGCACTAGACTATGACCCTGTTTAATCACTATGTGGATTGAGGCCAGTCCCTTCTGCTCTCTGGGCCTCTCTTTCTTCATCTGTAAAACGAAGGGGTTGAATGCAATCCATAAATTCCCTGCCAGTTATAAATTCTGTGATGTTTTTTTTTTCCTATAAGGGTCAAAGGAAGTTCTTTTACCTGGCGCACACAAAAGGAATCTGAAAGGGGGGGTAGGGAAATGGAACGAAGGCACGTGGAGGCAACGATAGAGAACTTCAAAGGGGTTCTGTTAGTGGGAAAGGTAGTCTGTTTGCTCTCCTTAAGAAAGGTTCTAGGAAGAGTTCTTCACTGTATCCTCCAGTCTGAGAGTCCCCAGGGCAGAGGGCACTGATAGAGTTCCAAGACCAAAGTGATTTTGCAGGATAAAGAGGTTCTTGGTTCATGATGGAAGTGTTATTATTCCTCCTTCATTCTCAAACATGACCAGCGACATCAGGAGGGTGATGTATTGATTTGCAGATGAATTGAGTTTAAGTGAGACAGAGTTGTTCAAAAGTCATCAGCCTGACTCTCTCCTCCAGAGGCATTGGAGTCCAGTGGCAAGACACAGGTACAAGATGACTGGTGATAGCCCCTGATGCAGTGGGAGACCTTGGTGTCTTTCAGCTAATGTCTTTCCCAGGTCTCAGTTTGCCTGGAAATGTGCAGCCAGGGTGGAAAGGAAGTGAACCTTGACAATTGCTGATGGATAGTATCTATTGATATAAATAGATTTATTCAGCACACATTTATTAAGTATTTTCTTTGTGCCTAGAGCTGTGCCAGGGGAGAATGCAAACTGTAAGAAACAGCCCTCTGATGATAAGACTACTGTTCTCTCACACATAGATTCTGTTTCCTTCTGGGTGTTCATTAACTTTTAATAGAAGGGAGTGAATAATCCCTGTTCTGTCATTCCTGGGTGAGGTCTGCAGGGTATTAGGGCCCAAGAGTCTGCAACTGCCTTTCTGGTAGACTGAAGCTGGATCCAAGCCTAAGGAAGGGATGGCTTGTGTGGATGGGAACCCTCCTGCCTCCTTTCTGAAGGTGAGTCACAACTACTTCCGGGAAGCTAGGCTCCCTAGGAGCCTGGCATGGCTGCCACTGACACCTACTACTAACCTCAGGAATGTTATAATAACAAGAACATATTTAAGAACATATTTATAGAGTGTCTTTCATTGCCAAGGATCCCCAAGTGCTTTACAAACTTAATTAACGGTTTATCTGGGGATCACTTCACCCACCACAGGGACCCAGGGAAAACACAACAGCTGTTTTCTAGAGTCCCACAGGGCCGGGGAAGAACGGAAGTAGGACAGACTCCCAGATCCAGCTCAAATCACAAAGGGAGTTTCCAAGAGATCAAATTTACAGCCCTTACTCAGCAGGGTCTGGATGCTGGCCAGGACACCCCTGCTCCTGAAAACTTCCTCTGGGATCTTCAATGGAAGCAGGCTTTGGCACTGAACATAGTGCCTTTCATTAAGAGCCCATGCCAGCCGTTCACCCTTTCCACCCTCAACCAGCAAGGGAGAGAGGTGAGAATTGGCCTTCCTACAGAATTGCAGGCATAAGGCTGGATGGGGAAAGGTGGGGAGCCTAGCAGTGGAACCTAGGCCTCATTTCATTGAGTTTTATGATCAGTAATCTTAGCCATTCAACCAGGCAGGTGCAATGTAGTCAGGAAAACCTCATTAAGACAGAATCTTTGATGATTTGTAAAGGAAAGAAGGGAGGAAGGAAGGAAGGAAGGTAGGAAGGAAGGAAGGAAAGAAAGAAGAGAGAAAGTGCAAAAAAGAGAGAAAGTTTTGTTGGGCAGAATACAGAGTAAGACTGGAAGAGAAATGGTTTAACTGCTTAAGTAGAGCACACAGTTTTCAAATCCCTCAGAAGCACATACACACACATCTATATATGCAATAAACTAAATAGAGAACATGGAAACAGTTCTCCTTAAGGACTTAACCAGATAAACTTGGTTGGCTTATTTTAAGCTTCATAGTATGATGGGAAAAGTGATGGATTTGGAATCAATGGACCTAGATTCAAATCACTGCTCTGCTTCCTTAGGCTAGTCATGTATCCTCTCTGGGCCTATTTTTTCATTTGGAAAAGGAATGTTTCTGATATTACTCCTAGTTTTTAATCCATTGATCCTTGTGTGTTCATATACTTCTAGAGATTGAATCTAGCACTGATTCTTATGTGGATTTTTAAAAGTTTCAAAAGATCTATCTAATTAGAGCATAACAGCAAACGTACAGTGGTTATTAGGGTATAATTACTTCTGTTTCACAGATGAGAAAACTGAGGCACAGAATGATTACATGACTTGTCCATGTCACATAAGTAAATGTCAGAGGTGAGATACAAGCAGGTCTTCCTGATTACAGCTCTAACACTCCATCCACTCCATTCAGTGCCCTTAAGCAGTATGCTTGGAAACACTCATAATAACTCATATTTTCAATTTTTCTTTTTAGCATTTTAAGGTTTTGAAATTATTTTACAACATAGTACTGCATATCAACTCTGTACAGTTGGAAGTGCCTATAACATTATGCCCATTTCACATATGTAAAAACTGAGGTTGTTTGGACCTACTATGCTCATACAGGTAATAAGTAATATAACTAAGTTTCAAACCAGGTCTCAACTCCCAAACTCATGCTCTTTTAGCTACAATATGCTGCCTCTCAAAACAATAAAATGAAACATCTCTTTAAAAGTAGCCTAGGAGTCAATATTTATGCCATTCCACTAACTTGTATCTCCTGACCTCAAAATTAGTCCAAAGGAGCATGATTCCTCAATCTGTATTCTAAGAATTCTAAGTAGCATTCTAAGAAGTGACAGCCTGTTTGGCCGACTGCTGTCCACTGGCACATGGCTTGTCTAACCCCCTGAGCAATCACCTCCCATGAACCAAAAATATTAGTCAGTTTTATTATCATTTATTGCATTCCCATTCATGTATTCACCAGACCTGACCCTGTCTGTCTTGTGCAATCTGATGGAATCCTAGCTCATAAGGGGGGTGACTATAGATATGTGAAAATGCCAGTTTCAGAAGCACAAGTAACATCTAAATTCAATGAGGACATCCAGGAAAAGGTGGACTACACCATGCTTTTCTTCCTGCCTATGTTCTATGCACCCGTTTCTCCTCCGTTTTCTGTTTTTCCACTGACTGCCTCTTGAGTCTCTGGCTGCTATAAATTGCTCCTGAATTTTATAAACACTAAAATAACACAGTTTTAAAAATAATTATAATTAGGATGCCTAGGGGTTGAACAGTTTGAGTCTCACAAGGATTGGAGTGTCCCCCTAGTCAGCTGATAACAAGGGCGAGGGGCTGGCACTCCTATACCCTATGAATGAAGCAATATTCTATACTATATATGACTTGGTTTACGACAAGCTAAACAAATGAATCTCTGAATTTTAAACAGCATGGTTAGAAGTAAAGTAGTAGATATCAGACCTACAGGCCTTTCATTCTCTTGCCTGTCTTTTGGCTCTCCCAGTCCTTGTGGGAAAAGAGTTCCAGAGTAGCAACAGGGAAGGAGGCTCACTGATAAGGCAAAGTGGGTGATTCATGCACTTTAATGCTATTCTTCACCGTGGATGAATCATTTCTATGGCCAAGCTTTTACAAACAAACCCTAACTTTATCAGCCCTTTGCCATAGATCACCCAAAGACCCACCTTACTTAATATAGTCTTAGTCTCATAATCAGAGAAATACAGAACTAAAGTTACGTTTCTCATTACCACTGCTCATTTCAACCAATATTGGGAAAGGAGAACTTCCCCACAAAGTTTGTGCCCATGTACTTAAAAGATTTCCTATGAGTTTCCTCTCATTCTCATCCTTCTTTTGCTTGCTTCTTTCCTTCCATTCTTTCTTCAACTATATGCTGCCAAAGCCACAGGTAGGATTGGTCAAATTTTTAGGTGTAAAGTTCATCTGAAAGGAAAAAATCTTCATTTCTAGGGACTGAATGCAGTGTTGTTTTGCAGTTAGTGATGGAATTGGAGGAGGGGAGTGGCTTTTTTAGGGCAAAAATTAGAAACAGAATATAATTTGGTAAGAATGTGAAAAACTATTAGGTCTAATTTCTTATCCGTGTATGAACCCTCTGTATGATATTCCTATCAAGTAACCTTCTATTTGCGTATCTTGAAATGGAAAAATTCACTACTACCTTTTGAGAGTATCTATTGCATTTTTGAATGGGATTAATTGTTAGAAAGTTCTTTCTTTTATAGAGACATGTAAAATAAATTTCTATACATTAGTCCCAATTTTGCCCTCTTTAATTTCTCTTCTACATATTATCACCACTAATAATTTAGAACAGAATTTCTTAGTTGTGTGTGTGTGTGTGTGTGTGTGTGTGTGTGTGTGTGTGAGAGAGAGAGAGAGAGAGAGAGAAAGAGAGAGAGAGAGAAA
>CM053583.1:341295591-341313554 GCA_028627135.1 Pseudochirops cupreus
AACACTACAGTTCTATAACACTGAACATTGTACTATATGGGGAGATTTTTGTGCTCAAGAGGAATTCTGTTCTTCTTCCCCCTGCAGGCATACTAAGGGACTAGGAATTATATATGTGACTTTACTGAAGAACTCACAAGCATAGTATCACATGTTAAACTTCAGTGTAAGCAAAGGGCCAGGTAATTCAAGTGTGCTAACAAATTAAATCCTCTGGCTTAGGGTGTTTAGGGTTCAGAAAAGCAAAGGAATTTTGTAATGAAAGAATTATTTCTGTGGTCCTGAAATCTAACGGGGAAACCTTTATTGAGGCCATTTGGAAACTGTTGAGTCATTAATTTAATTTTGAAATATTAATCAAACATCTTTGTACAGAGCACTCAAGCTGGGAACTAAGGGAAATTGAAATTTAGGTAAAAAGCATCTTTGCCCACTGGAGATAGGGGAAAAATAAAATTAATTATCCAGCAAGCAAAAAAAAACAACAACAAAAAAACCTCCTCTCTTTGATGTGTACTTTGAGAGGCAGCTCAGTCTAGGGCAGGGTTTCCCAAGTAGTGGGACTATGGCACAAAGAATTTACTCTAAAAATATTGTTTAATGACATCTCAAGTAGCAAATAATTATATAAGATTATTAGTAGTATATTAAGTTACCCTGGGGGTTCACAATGTACTTTTTGTTGATGTTGTTTAAAAGGGTTCATAGAACAAAATATGTTTAGAACCCCTGGAGTAGAGTAATGCTATCAAACCCAAATAGAAATGGGCAACTAAACCATTCCTGATGGCTGCTTATTGGCTCAGAAAACCACATATTAATATTTTCTATGTTTTATTGCAGTGTTACTTGTATTGTTAAATATTTCCCAATTATATTTTAATCTGGTTTGGGTTGCACATGGGAGCTTAATGGGCAGCCTTAGACCTTCTAGCCTTGTGTTTAACAACTCTGGTGTAGTGGATAGAGAGGCAACTGTAGAGTCAAGAAGATCTGGGTTTAAGTCCTTCCTCTGACTCATACTGTTTCACTTTATCCTCTCAGCATCCTTGGCAATCCTCTAAGACTATAAGTATTAGCAGGCGTTCCCTTATATAGAATTCCCTACACCATTGAAATCACAAGCTCAGGTCAAAACCAGCTTGATACTTGGATAGTTCTATGCAAGTATATCTGCAGTTCATACAGATAGCAACCTACCAATGCCTTGAATGCCTGTGTGATTCTCATCCATGTTCTGTCCTGAATCATCATTTCACCCAATGTGCCAGAGACCCTTCCCTGGTCTAGAAATCCTTTACCTTTTTTTGGGTCATGGACTATTTTGGCATTCTAGTGAAGCCTATGGACCATTTCATAGAATAAAATCTGCAGCCTACATGTGTTTTGTTGTCATTTTTTGCATAGTTTCATTATTTATTTATTTAATTTTAGTTTCCAACATTCACTTCTATAAGTTTCTGAGTTTTAAATTTTCTCCTCCTCCTTCCCCCCCTCCCACCAGGATGGTGTGCAATCTGATATACATTCAAATTAAATACGTTTTCATATTGGTCATGTTGTAAAGAAGAAGAAGAACCACTGGCAGGAACCATGAGAAAGAAGAAACAAAACAAAACAAGCAAAAAGAGAACCAATGCTGTGCTTTGATCTGCATTCAGTCTCCATATTTCTTTATTTGGATGTGGATAGCATTTTCCATCAAGAGCCTTTTGGAGTCTTAGACTCTTGCATTACTGAGAAGAGCTAAGTCTGTAAAAGTTAGTTATCACACAAAGTGGCTGTTACGGTGTGCAATATTCTCCTGGCTCTGCTCACCTCACTCAGCATCAGTTCATGTAAATCCAGGTTTTTCTGAAGTCTGGCTGCTCATCATTTCTTATAGCACAATAATAATCCATTACATTCATATACCATAACTTGTTCAGCCATTTCCCAGTTGATAGGCATCCCCTCGATTTCCAATTCTTGTCCTCCACAAAAAGAGCTGCTATAAATATTTTTGTACATGTGGGTCCTTTTCTCATTTATGAACTTTTTGGGATACAACCCTAGATGTGGCATTGCTGGGCCAAAGGGTATGCACATTTTTATAGTCCTTTGGGCATATTTTCAAATTGCTCTCCAGAATGGTTGGATCAGTTCACAAATCCAACAGCAATGCATTAGTATTCTAATTTTCCCATATCTTCTCCAGCATTTATAATTTTCCTGTTTTGTCATGTTAACCAATCTGACAGTTATGACGTGGTAACTCAGAGCTGTTTTGATTTGCATTTCTCTAATCAGTAGTAATTTAGAGCATTTTTTTCATATGTCTATAGATACCTATAATTTCTTCAACTGAAAACTGCCTGGTCATATCCTTTGACCATTTCTCAATTGGGGAATGACTTATATTCTTATAAATTTGACTCAGTTCTCTATGTAGTTTAGAAATGAGGCTTTTATCAAAGACACTGGTTGTAAAACTTCTTTCCCAATTTTCCTCCAATCTTGGTTGCATTGGCTTTGTTTGTGTAAAAACTTTTAAATTTAATATAATCAGAATTATCCATTTTGTATTTCAAAATGTTATCTATCCTTTATTCATAAATTCTTCCATTTTCCATAAATCTGTCAGGTAAATTATTCCTTACTCTCTCACTTTGCTTATAGTACCAGCCTTTACATCTAAATTGTGTACCCGTTTTGACTTTATATTGGTATACAGTGTAAGATGTTGGTCTATATCCAATTTCTGCCATATTGTTTTCCAATTTTCCCAGCAGTGTCAAAGAATGAGTTTTTATCCCAGAAATTGGAGTCTTTGGGTTTATCAAACAGTAGATTGTGATAGTCATTGGTTTCTGTTTTTTATGTACCTACTCTACTCCACTGATCCACCACTCTATTTCTTAACCAATACCAAGCGGTTTTGACGATTGTGCAGCTTATGTCGTAATTGAAGAAAACTATAAATTTCAATTAGAGGTTAATGAAAGTATTGATATAATTTTTCCCAACCAAGTTCCTGGTGTCTTTGAAATTAAGAATCCCTACATTAAATTTTTTTTGTTATTTTATGGAAACCAAAACAACTTTAAGATTTGCTATATTCCTGGTCTGACTAGTTTTTTATTCTTTGATAATCTGGTTTATTGTGCTTGTTGAGGAAAATATTTTTGAAGACAAATTATTTCAATAATTCTTGATTTCCTTTTTCACAAGGAGAGGATACCATTTAATTACCAACAGGGTACATAGGTTTTCTCTAACGATAGGATCATTAAAAAAAATTAGTTTCAATCTAAATATAATGAATCATTTGTTCCAGCAATTTCAGTTAGTTTAATTTGTTAGTGTTTCTCCAATATTTATCAAAAGTTTTAATGTATATATTGAATTCAATAATTCTAGAATAATTAAAAGGAAATAATACTTTACGTAGTAGGTCAGAAACTACTGTCTATCTCCAGACATGATAGAGACTGAAAAGTAAATAATATTCAAGAAGAATTGCAGTACCAGCTCCAGTTCCAGTGGATAGAGGAAGATATTTTGCTATATAACTCTATCTATCTATCTATCTATCTATCTATCTATCTATCTATCTATCTATCTATCTTTCTATTTATCTGTCTATTATCTATCTTTTTTTTTTTAATGAAGAGGGTCCCTACTGAAAAAAAAAAGTTTGACAAAACTACTTTCCTGGATAGAAATACTTGGTGTCACACTGGATAGAATACTGGATTTATGGTCAGGAAGACCTGACTTCAAATCCTGCCTCTGGCACTCGCTAGTTGTATAACCATGAGCATATCACTTAGCCATCCTCTGCCTTGGTTTCCTCATCTGTGCAATAGGGTTTATAATTTACCTACTTCAGAGAGTTGTTTTGAAGACTATATGAGATTTTATACCTATGTAAACATTAAAGCACTATTATATTAGCTATTATTATTAGCTATTACTATTGTAATTAGAATAGCCTAGACCTAAGGTCATGCCTCTCTTTTGTGAATGTGGAGGGAAAATCAAAGGGAAGTCTCAGGGTAAGGTGTCTCATGTTGTTGACTGGCTGAGGAATGCTAGGTTTCTATATCTAGAGTTAAAAGTGAGGAAAGAAAATTCTAAAAAACAAAAACAGAAAAAGAGAAAATAGAACCCCAAATTGGATATCTTCACCCACCCTGTAACCACACACACACTCACATGTACACACACACACACACACACACACGCACGCACACCTGACAAATTAAATTTCATGGCTTCAGATATATGCCTGAAATTGCTTCTATATGCTAACTCTGGGAATACTTCTAGAATACATTGCCACTCAGAAGTTTTTGGGAGCTGTCCACAGCTGAAGCTTCTTAAAAAAAATCAAGATGAGCTTGCAATCCTACATCAGGGGTTAAAAGAACACCTGTAAGTTCACCATTTTAAGCATGGCAAACTGCTTATCACATGAGAAATCTGAAACTAGCTTTGAGAGAAACTTACTTTAATTTGCTTAGTTAAGATTTGGTTCCAAATTTACTTCTATCATTCCCCTTCATGTACTCTGTTACAGTCAAACTAGACTACTAACTGTTCCCTGAACTTGCTATTCTTTTCTTCCATCCATGACAAGCCATTCCGTATGCTTGAATGCACACTCTATTTCATCATATCTTATTTTCCCTCAAGACTTAAATTTTATGTGTTCTCTTCTGCAGGGATCTCTGATCCCCTTCCCCATCCCAGTTGCTAATGTTCTCACCTCAGATCATCTCTTTGTTTATTTGTGTGCATGGTTTCCCTCCAACAGAATGTAAGCTCTTTGAAGGTAAGGACTGTTTTTTACCATTTTGTCCCTAGTTCATATCATTTACTAAGTGCTTAATAAGTATTTGAATTGAAATAAATTATAAGTACTCTTTGCTCAAGGTCCAACCTAACTGGCTATCTAGTTCTGTTCAATTTTACCCTGACTTTCAGACTTATTTCTTGTTGGCCCCTTGAATCTCATTATCGCTATACAGTCAATCAACTCTTCTAGTCCTCAGATATCCCGTCCTACTTGGACTTGGTATGTCTAGCCTGCTAATTATTCTTTTAATATGTCCTGTATGAGCCATTTCTTATTGTTTGCCCTTCAGAAATGAGGAACTGTATTTATGCAAATAACCCTGCTCTAACTTAGTCAACTGACATTAGAACCAGTATCATTGAGGCCTTTCATGGCTACTCCTTTGGAAGAGTCCAGGAAAAACAGCAAAGTAAAAGTTATAGTAAGGTCATGATGAATTTGCATATCTAGTATCTTCTTCTGATTTCCCAGATTCTTTATAGTTGAAAGAGACCTTAGAAATTATAGAGTTTAACCTCTTTATTTTATATATGAGAGAGACTGAGAGTAAAAGTACAGAATTGACTTGCCCTCATGGAATTTCCAGTCTAGTATAGGATTCTAAAACCAAATTGGATGTGTCCTACATGATATTTTGAGACATTACTATATATATATATGTATATATATATATATATATATATATATATATATATATACATACATATATATATATATACATCTGTGCAGATAAATGTATATATATATATGTATTATGTAAGCATATCAGAGATATATGAAATACTATATAAGAAATGTCTGGTGCTATATGGTGAGACAAGGATCAAGAAAAGATTTCTGGAGGAGGGACTTTGAATTTGAACTTAAATACCCAGTAGAAAACCAACAATAAAAAAGTATTTGGGAGTGAGAGGTGGGAAATTCCATGTTACAAAGAGGAAATCATATAAGAAAAGGCATAAAGACAAGCAAGTTTATGGTGGTGGGATATGGGTAGCTAGATGTGTAGTCTGGTTTGTTTAGTGTCGATAGATAAATAAGAGTAATATGAGTGAAGACTAAAAGGATGAAGAAATTTGAATTGCTAAGTAAAGGAGTTTGAACTTCACTTCATAACCAATGAGGAGTTACTAAAGTTTTTTTGAGGAGATGAATGACATGACAAAAAGGAAGATTATTCATGTTGTGTTGTACAAGATGCAGTAGAAGGAAGAGAATGAAGCAAAGTAAGAAATTGCACTGGTAAAAATGGGTGGTAAAATGGATGTGTGATAAGAACTGCAGTGCTAATGAAGAGGTGGGGACGAAGTACAAGAGAAATTTTTGATTTCATAAAGGAGTTGATGACTACATATGAGGAATAAGCAAAAGTCAAAGATTATAAACTCCTTACATTTCATTCTTCTTTGAATCCTCTGTGGTTCCTTAGACATAAAAGACGATTAATAAATATTGGATAAATTTATTAATGAAAAATATAATTACTAGGAACTTTTGGAAAGTAGCACCAAATGATAATTTTAAGAGGAAAAATGCTGCCGTGACTTGCTCATCTTTCTAAGTCTGAATCAGAGGTGAGGGTTGTGGTAGCTCCCTCTCTGATCGTGATATCACAAGAACTGAGTTCTCTGTCCTATAATTCACTCAGTAATTGATTACCTACTTGCTACCCTTGGTTCCTTCTGATAATTAGGCTTCCTGCCTGTTACACTAATCTATCTAATAGCTCAGTTTTCTGTCTCTTAGCCCTAGTGTTCCCATAGTGAGTTCCCAATATCTCATGTCCTCTGGGACATCTCTCTTTTAAATTTTTAAAATTAAATTAAATTAAATTCATTTATTGTTACATTTTAAATTTTGAACTGTCTCCTTTCCTCCCCATCCTACACTAGAGGATACCATTTCTCTCTCTCTCTCTCTCTCTCTCTCTCTCTCTCTCTCTCTCTCTCTCCCTCTCTCTCTGTCTCTCACACAGAAAGATTTTTTAAACATATGTGTGTATATATATATGCATATAAAAAGATTATATGTATATATAGCCACATATGTATGTAAAATAATACTATACATATTCCTATTTATCAGTTCTTTCTCTGAAAGTGGATGCATCTTCCTTCATAGGTCCTTTGTAGTTGATTTGAGTATTTATAATACTCAGAACAACTAGTTGTTCACAGTTATTCTTTGAACAATATTGCTAAATATTGTACAATACAATATTGTGTACAACATTCTTTTGGTTCTGCTTATTACACTCTTCTTTATTTCATGCAAATATTTCCATTGTTTTTTCTGAAATCAACTAGTTCATTGTTTCTTAGAGCACAGTAGTATTCCATCACAATTATATACCACAGCTTGTTGAGCCATTCTACAATTGATGGGAATCCCTTCAATTTCCAATTCTTGCCATCAAGAGCTGCTATAAATATTTTAGGTTCTTTTTCTTTTTCTCTGATAACCTTGGGAAACAGACTTAATAGAGGTATCACAGAGTCAAAGAGTATAGACAGTTTTATAACTCTTTGGGCACAATTCCAGATTGATCTCAAAAATGGTTGGATCAGTTCTTGACAGATAGATTTAAGATACAATCACCTACCTCACATCTCCTTGGTCATATGTTTTGATTTGATTTGAACTCCTAGTTAATAGAATTCTTATTTTGCCTCTTTCTGCCTGGCACTCCAGATGCTTTCCTGTAATGCTGGGACTTCTTTGGTCCTGTCTTCTAACTCCCACTCAGAGTCTGTTCTCTCCTGTTTGGTGGGAGTTCACCACATTTGATGAGCTCCAGACTCATAATATGGCACTCTTACAGACTTCTTTCATTCCACCCTGTGCACCCATGATGAAATGACTTGCGTAGAAGCAAGAGCCAAATTCAGGTCTCTTCTGACTCCAGGTCCAGTGCTCTTTCCATTATACTTCATTGGTGATAATTTATCAGACTTGTAAGGTATAGGTGTTAAATATGGAAGGCTCATGGTACTGCATGTGGCCCACAATGCTCCTGAGTGTGGTCTATACCAGAATAAAATGTAACTGGGAAATATATAAGAAAATAAATAAAACTACAATAAAATATAGATGATATTACATTTTAAAACCAAGTCATTATATGGCCCACAAGAAACCTTACATATAGAATAGTGATCCCCAATTCTATTTGAGTTTAACATCAATGCTGTAAAGAACCCAAGAATTGAATCAAACTGAAATTTTTAGTTGTAATAGTTCATATTTTTATAACTCTTTGATGACAAAATACCTTATGTATGTGGTATAGGGTGTGTTCAGGGAGGACTAGTACCCTTGATGTGAGGGTTGCTGAGCCCTTTTTAGGGCTACTTTCCACCTTTGGTTTCTACCTGATCTACTTCTCTCACCAGTGTCACCAAGAAGCTGAGCATGCACAATGACTACACTCCAGTGAAATGTTTAGGCAGATAGGCTAAACCAAGTAGAGATTAACTGAGGGCTCTCAAACTCTTTGGTGAGTTGGGGGGAATGTCTACCCCAAGTATGTGAAGACTTCCCCTGATAGAATGGGCAGAGGAGAACAGCTTGTTCCAGTGGCCCTCAAGGCAGCTGAAGCAGGCATTGTGGAGGAGTTAGAGCTTAGTTAGACGTTGCAGATGCCAAGGTCATCAGCTGCATCTTGAGCCATTGCCAGTTGTCTTGACTCTGTCCTGCCACAGGACCGTGATGACTCTGGAAGAGATAGTGAGGCCAATGGCTACATGCAACTCTGCCTCAGCTAAATACAATTTATGCATGAATTGAAAGATATCATCTATACCATTTTACCATTTTTACCTATCTCAAAGTCCTGTGGTAACAGGCAAGTTATGAAGCAGTGAGGATACTACTCACTTTTTTATCAGTGAGAATACACTGGGAACTATAGTCACCACCATGCATGCTGACAACCCATGTTTTTTCACTTGAAACAGCAATGGGATTTGGCACCCCTTTGGGTATCTTTTAGCCTTTTAGGGACTACACTGCTCACTTCCCGGTGTGAGGAAGGGTCTGGAAAATGTGCCTCAAAATCATCTGCTTTGCTAAACCTGGCCTGATTACTGGCAAGTGGGGATCCCAACCTGAGGTCAAAATACACAAAAAAATGTATAAAAACTTCTGCAAAGATCATTCCACTCACCATCAGTACACTGAATGTGTGCACACTTAAAGACAACACAAAATCCAGTAGACCTGAAAGATGAACAGTTCTTGTTGCAAGAGAACTCAGCACATATCACAACCAGAGAGAAATCCTGAGTGAAACAAGGCTGGCAAATGAAATTCAACTTACTGAAGTAGGAGTTGGATACACATTTTTCTGAAGTAGCCACAGTGAAGAGGAACACCATGAAGTTGGCACAGGTTTTGTGATCAAAATGATCTAGTCAACAAGGTTGTATGCCTACAGAAAGGACTGAATGGCAGGTTCATGACAATGCAATTGCCACTTGCAGGAAAATGCCACACCACCATCATGAGTGCCTATGCTCCCAGCATGACAAAGATTGATGACATAAAAGAAAAAAATTTATGGAGACCTGGAGACCCTTATTATCAATGTACCAAAAGAGGACAAGCTTATGATTTTGGGTGACTTTTAAAGCTAGAGTAGGCTCAGACTGCCAGACATGGCAGGGAGTCCTTCAAAGGAATAGAATTGGAAACAGCAATAGCAATGATCACTGAAGACTTGTGCATCTCATGACCTCATCACTAACAATACCTAAAAGCAATAAAACTTCATGGATGTATCTTCACAGCAAATAATTTTTTTTTGCTTTTTTTTTTTGGTGGTCACTTGGGGTTAAGTGACTTGCCCAAAGTCACACAGCTGGTAAGTATGTCAAGTGTCTGAGGCCAGATTTGAACTCAGGTCCTCCTAACTCCAGGGCCGATGCTCTACTCACTTCACCACCACAGCAAACATTTGCATTTTAATAGACCATGTGATTGAAATGATGAAGACAATGTGTGGTGCAGAGTGCTGGACTGATTGTAGACTTATCCTCTCCAAGTTAAATATTCCCATTCAACAAAAGCAGCAGCCCCAAAACAAAATAACTACCAGAAAACTTAATGTCAACAGATTAGAGAGCTTCTCTGAGCTGAAGGGTTTGTTGCTAATTTGGAGGGAAAGCTGAGCCCACACTCAGTTGGCAACAGTGGAGCAGAAAAGGAGTGGGCAGCAGTCACAGGTTTGGTATACAGCACTGCATTTGCTCATCTACATCAGAACACTCACAAACATCAAGATTGATTTGATGAAAATGATGGGGAAATTCAGAAGCTGCTGAATGAAAAATGTGAATTCCACAGGGTTTACCAGCAGGATAGTTCATCCATCTCTAAGAAGGGAGCATTTAGCTCCATCAAAAGTAAAGTACAAACAAAACCTAGAAAGATGTAGAATTCTTGGTTCAGCATGATGAAATTCAGTTTTATGCTGATAGTAACAATCCAAAGCACTTTTATGATGCCCTAAAGACTATTTATGGGTCAAAGACAGAAGGTACATCTCAACTTCTCAGTACTAATGGAGCCACATTGATTAGTGATGAGGACATGATTCTGGAAAGATGTGCTGAACACTTCCATAGTGTTCTTAACAGGCCATCAACAATCAATGCTAAAATAATTGAACGTGGACCTCAGATTGAAGTCAGTTCCTCTCTAGACAAATTTCCAAATGAAAAAGAGGTTTTGAATGCCATTAAGCTCCTCTCCTGTGGCAAAGCACATGGTCCTCATTCTATTTTAAATCAGATTTACAAGGTGATGGGTCCATTGTTCACACAACATCTGATGGGAATTTTCTGGGTTATATGTCAAGAGGAGCTTATCCCACAGGAGTTTAAGGATGCCTCTATTGTCAGTCTCTATAAAGGCAAAGGAAATAGATTGTCCTGTGACAATTCTGCGGTGGGTTGTCTCTCTCTTAGTCATCACTGACAAGATTCTTGTCAGAGTCATCCTCAATAGACTGAAAGGGTCAAGGAACAGTGGATATGATGTTTCCAGGAAAAATGCCAGGCACAGAGCAGAGGTCTGTACACAATGTTTATAGATCTGACCAAGACTTTTGATACTGTTAATCATGAGGGTTTATGGAAAATTATATCAAAATTTAGTTGCTTAGAGAAGTTCATCAGTTGTATGTCAATTTCACCACAGCATGCTTGCCTGGGTTCTAGATAATGGACAATGTTCTCACACTTTCCCAGTTACCAATGGAGTGTAACAAGGTTGTGTGCTTATTCCTATTTGTGGAAGAGCATTCCAAGCTTTTATTGGTCTGATCAGCCACAGTCAGACAAACCATAATTTGACTCCAGCACAATAAAGTCATTTTGGTTCTCTTCAAGAATGAACAACAACAACCAACCAATCTTATATCTAGAAAAGTATGTCACTTAATCTTAAACAGTCCTGTAAGGTACATTGTGCAAAAATTATCTGTATTTTACAGTTGAGGAAATTAAGGTACTTAAGTCCCCTAACTCTTTTTAAGTCTCTTAACTTTTTTCATCCTGTCATGCAACCTCTCTGACTGTCTCTGTCTCAGTATCTCTCTGTCTTTATATCTCTATTTGTGTCTTTGTTTCTCTATTTCTGCCTCTGTCTACCTCTATTTCCATCTCTTACCCCCCTCTTTCCCTCTCTCTCTATAGATTATATAAACATGTGACAATATACGCATATCTATGTATACATACACACATGCACGCACATATATGGCTCCTTCTAACTAAATTAATAGAAAAGACAGAACTATGTCATAAACTTCTTTGCCTTTCCAGAGTGCCTATCACAAGTTCCTTGAATGTAGTAGGTAGGCAATAAATATTTCATTGGTTGTTTTTTCATTCTTGTCTCTATGTTTCCCATTACATTGTTCCCCTTCTCCGGAAATATTTCCTCTCTTTTACACCTTTCTAAAACTACCAATTTTTCAAAGCCCAGTGCAAATCCTACTTACTCTTGGAAGCTTTCCTTGACTGTGCCAATCCCTGATGATCTCTTGATCTCTTCCCTTTATTTTACTTCATACTACTATGTAACACTTGATTTTGTAATGTCTTCTACTATCTATTATGTATTACCTATTAATTATCTCAAGGTTGTTTGCCTTGTTTCCACATCTGGGCAGTAAATTCATTGAGGGATTAGACTCATTACTTCTGTGTTAAGGCTACTGAACTCACAGCCTATAATGATGAAATGAATGGAAAGAAGAAGCTGGAGTAAAGGAAAGGATTTCATGGAACTTGATCCACCTAATTTCTCCCATGATGGAGGAAAATCCCCTCCTCTCCATGTTGTTATTTGCTGATAGGTGTTGTTTGTCATGCTTGGTTGGCATGAGTTGTGTAACCAAGGGCAAGTTAATTCCTTTCTCTGAGCCTCAGTTTCCTTATTCATAAAATAGGATTTTACAAGCCTTAGGAGTTTTGTGAGGAAAACACTTTGTAAGACTCAAAGTCCTATAGATGTGGGGATTATTATTTTTTTTATGTTTACTTACAAAAAATAGTGTGAGTTGGCAAACTTGCTATTCCTGGTCTGTTTTATAGCTGCATCTGATGGGCCAAAATCTTTGTGCGGTCATAGCTTCTGGAGCTATTTGGATGTTTGAATGTTACATTTGCTGGTTATTGTGAAACTCCTTTTGAAAAAAGCCCTTATTAAGCCTTTGCTTCAGAGTCACATTGAAACTGCATTATTAATCCTTGCCTGGCCAAATGTCTCATGTTCTCCAAGCAGTTTGTTAAGTGGGTCCCTCAGGATTTTCTTCCTAGTTAATATTCTTTTCCTGTTAGATGCAAGATATTTTATTTGGTCCTAAACAGGTACAAAATTGTTTATTTTTTTAAAGAACATTTTTTGTTGAGAAAAGGTAATAGGATCATTCATTGAAATAGGCATGTAAATCAATTACCCTGCTGTCATATCCACTAAGGAAGCCTTCCCTTTAAAATGTACTTATTTTAAAATATTGAAACAAATCTAAAGTTACAGGACAGGGAACTATGAGTACTCAGAATTATGCTGAAGCCTACATAGAATTCCTGGTGTTGTATTGTAGCCAGGGACATCCCATAAAATATGCTCAGAGTTGTCATTCCTGGTTCTGGAAGACCAAGTGAAAGCTTTGGAAGGTCTACTTACAACCATGTGGGACTCATCACTGTGGCACTTCCACTTTAAGACAGTGAGGAGTTCCTTTATTGACTGTAAAGCAGGAAAAGCTGAGGGCTCATGGACGCACAAAAGTGGGGGAGTGATTACCCCTAACTTCTCTTTCTTTCTAGGTGCAAAACATGTCTCTAGCTGCTTTTCAACAGTCAAGCGGGGGAAGAATGGATAATCCCATTCCTCAGAGTTGTAGATGATCTTGTGAATTTCAGAAGTCTGTAGATCCTAGATCTTAATGGGTCAGGGCTAAATGGAGGTAGGGGAGGAATCTATAGCAACTACTCCAACACTGCTAGAGAATATGTTTTTGTTGTTCAGCCTTCATTTTTGAAGAAGACCAAAGAAATCATGGGTGATGTCTTGACTTGCACATGAATTGGATTTAAGTAAGGAAGAATTGCACAAAGTCACCAGCCTCATCCTCTGTTCCCAAGTCATCAAAGTCCAGTGGCAGGACAAAAGTCAAAACAATAGGTGATGGCCTGGGATCCAGTGGATGACACCTGATCAAGCTCTAAGAATTCCACGGTGCCTGTTTCAGCTGCCTACATGGTCATTGGAACAAATTGTTGTCATTTGCCCATTCCTCCAGGAAAAGTCTTCACATTCTCTGTGTAGACATCCCCCTTATTCACTGACAGGTTTGAAGTTTGTCAGTTACCCTCAACCTGGTTTAACTCATCTTCTGAGACAGTTTACCAGGGTGTGGCTACTGTGCATGATATAGGTTCTTGAAGCCATAGGTGAGAGTTGAGAGAAGGTAGGCACCAAAGGTAGATGAGCATCCTTGAAAAGAGCTTGACAGGTCCTCTCACCAGAGGACACTGAACACTCCATACACCTCTATATGCTCTTTTATTATGGCAATTAATTTACATGAGTTAAACTTCTGAGTGAAAATACTATGATTAGTGTCCATATATGTTCCTCCAGCCATTTAAAACCCATTTAAATTGGTCAAGGTAGCTCTGTTTTCATTGAACACTGTATTTTGTTCTAGTTTTGACTTTTTTTTTTGTTCTAAGAAGCTGGTAGTCTGAATATGGATACGAAATATGCAATACTACATCTTTGAAGAAGTGAAGTTGATGATTACCCAAAGGCTTATGGCAGGAAAGATCAGGTTGTAACACATGACAACAGCAATGAATTCTTCTCAGAAGCAATATATGAGATATTGAAGAAATGTATGCCATACCCAGAATATGTGTATGGCCAGTTATATGACTGGAATGAGGGATAACCAATGAATAACCAACATATAGTATTGATTTCCTCATGGTGTCAAGAAAATGGAAGGAAAACTCTCTGAATGTTGGACAGATTCCTGTAAAAATATTCACAGGAGTATGTGGACCTATGAGAAACCAATCAAAAGACATTCATTAAGCCCTTACTGTTTTCTAGGCATATATAAGATGTGAACGAAAACATTAGGTGGAATATCAACATTGAAGAGATCACAGATCCATTTGGAATGTTGCTCCTTTAACCAGCAAAAGTTACAGACAGCTCCCTATAATTTAAAAGACTCTGATCAAGTCTTTCTGTGCTCCAAAAATATCATTAAACTGTGATTAACCTAGCGACGAGTTTTTCTACACTCACATAGATTGGTTTTCAGGTTCTTAGATATCATCAGACCCAAATTTTAAGACTCTTTCAACTTGTCTGTGTGTGTGTGTGTGTGTGTGTGTGTGTGTGTGTGTGTGGTGGGGGTAGTTTGTACTCCATTGGCATAACCTTTGAGAAACAATGGTCCCATTCATGCTATGCTGAGGGATGAGAGGAAGATGTTAGTGGGGATATCCCTGAATAAAGTTGAAAATTCATGTGACTTGAATAAGAAGCTATGAGGTAGATCATGTTTGACTGTAATATTCATCTTGGTAAATGGGAGTGTGGGTTTGGGGTTATTGAAGGCAAAAGCAGAAAAAGAACAAATACACTTCTATTAATGCTGATGGTTCTCTACCTTCCAGTGTAGAGTGTTAATCTTTCCTGGTCTCCCATGCTTATAAGGACAGAGGGGAGAATTGGCTTACTGTTGTTGTTGTTGTTTTTTAAATCAATATTTGGCCCCAAATCTCAGTTAAGGGAACATTTTAATGAAACATAGCAGGAAAAGACATTGGATTTCATGGATAATCACTCTCATTAAACAATATCTGGGTTTTCACAGCCAGATGTCTGATAAAAATAACTTGACAGCTAATCCACCCCTGCAGAGGGCAGTTATAAGTGACACTTTTAGTTGAGATCATTCCTGGCACACAATGAAAATGATCATAAACCAGAATGCTAACCTCAAGATGGATTGGATTTTCTAGAGGTGGAAAGAGTTTTCTAAGCTGGAAGGTTTTGTTTTCTTTTGTTTTTGCATTCTTTGTCTGTGATATTTTGAGTAGTATGAAAATGAATATGTTTGGAGAAAATGATTCAGTTAGTTTTCTATCCTTAATTAGCCCTTGGTAAAACTCAGTAAAGACACTTAGACATCCTTGTTAATTACTAATTGTGTCATCAATGATGAAAGCTGAAAGGGACTGTAGCCCAGCCACCTTTCTGGGAAGAAATAATCTAATGACGTGAATAGTACTTTTGCATCATGGCGGAGGTGGTGAGGAAATGAGTGCTGAAGAAAAAGTAGGCTTGCCATATAGTCAAGTCTAGCATTTCAATGAATGAGAAGTGATTCTGAAGGCAAGAGAAAGGAGAGGTCCATGTATGAATATGACGATAAACATTTTACAACCAGCTCTTTGAAAAAAAAATGTATGCATGACACATCTTTATTTTAACTTGTATTATTAAACTTTTCTCCATCACTTTTTTAAGTCCAGGCAATCCCTTCAGGGTCTGAATCATAGTATTTGCTGATTTCTGAAGGATAAATTTTTGTTGAAAACTTAACAATTGGAAGTGTGATGACTGTAGCTCCCTTTTGTCCATGCCCTAGTGAAGAGAATCTGAAGGAGGCAGAGTAAGTCCATATCCTAGTGGGCTTAGGAAATAGAACCACAGCAGTGTAATTGATGTTTATCAAATTGATTGATTTACACAGCATGTCACCTACTAAAGAGTTCTAATTGTATAGATGACTCCAGTTATCTCTGTAGCAGGGAAAGCCCTTCAAAGGTGAGGTGGGGCAAGGGT
Source organism: Pseudochirops cupreus (assembly GCA_028627135.1). NCBI lineage: Eukaryota > Metazoa > Chordata > Mammalia > Diprotodontia > Pseudocheiridae > Pseudochirops > Pseudochirops cupreus. Next base: position 341,311,808 of record CM053583.1, read on the forward strand.
AGGTGAGGTAGGTCATATATGAAAAAGATACCAAGTTTTCTACCGGATACAGATCATCCCTCTAAACAGAATAGACAGCTTTCTGTCCTGTTGAGGGGTCAATTGTGGGAAGGCCGAGGGTTGGCCCACTTGGCCTTTTGTTTGCCCTTCTAGCTTTAGGATTCAGTGATTCTAAAATTCCATTCCAATGTTTATGATCTGAAAACAAAACACTCGGCGTAGTCATGCTTTTAGTAAAGGTATTAAGAATGCATGTATCCACTTTCTTATCTGAACTGGTTCTCCCACATCTTGTACATGTGTTTTTCATATGTCTTTTATGAACACGCAAATTCTGTTGCAGCTTGTTCTGATGTTGCAGTGTTTAACTGCCATAACACACTGGTATCAACAGATAAATCAACTAGATATGCTAAAACATTATGGGCAGGAATCCTGTTCTCCTTCTCACCCCAGCCTAATTCTTCCATGTGAAAATCTGCCTAGGGAGTTAAAAGGCAGAACTATGTGGAATACAGACCAGAGAAAGAATCTAGTCCAATGATCCTATTATCCCTAAATCTCTTGGCTGTTTTTACTTAAACTAATGGTAATTTTCTCTAGACTTGCCAGTTCTCGGAACCCCATGTATCATTTTGCAATATTAGTGAGTCTCCTTTTCAGATTCTGATGTCTACTTTTTCAGTGATTTCACTTGCTTAATATCAAAATCTTTTGGGGAGCATTTCAGCTTAGTGAGCTGCGCAGGTTGCCTAGTAATAATATTTTTGTATCACTAAGGATGTCATTGTCCAGACTCATATTTATTCTGGTATTACTTCCCCGAAAGAGTGTCTATAAACCATTGCCGCACACCACAAATTTCTTCATTCTCCTACTCCAGAATTTATTATTTTCTTTTTTTGCCTTGCTTGCCTCATCTTAGTGTCCAACATGGTAAAGTTCATGAACTTATATTTTTGTGAATGATATTTAGCTGGAACTGGGATTTCTTTGGTGTAGGAAACAATTGGTAACGATCCACATGGAAGTATTTTGCATGAATTCACATGTATAACCTATATGAAATTGTTTACCATCGGGGGGAGTGGAGAGGTAGAGAGGGAGAAAACAAAGTGAAAAAAAATGTAATTGGGGGAAAATAAAATATTAAAATAATTGGTAATGATCACAACTCCTCTATGGTCTTTTTCCTAAATGATTTTTTAAATCCATATTTTTCAATGGATCCTAAATGTAGGTTTCACCCAATAGACCTTTTGCTTCTTTTAATATTTTGGTAAACCAATATAACACTTAGATTGTCCATCTGTTTTTTTCTCTAATTTTTTAGCATGCCCAATTCTTCTCCTTTTTTTGCTCATAAAGGTACAGTATATCTTTTGAAACATCTCTCATGAACAAATCAGCATTGGTAATGTGTTATAGCTTCCTTATGCCCACCAGATGTCTTTCTGTTGCTTTCTGGTTACTTATAATTTTGCTTCTTCTGAGATCATAGTGTTTCATGATTTCATGAATATGTTCCTTCCCCAAACTACTTTTTATTCATTTTGTATACGTTATGTGAATATTTATATCTATATGTGTGGTATTCCCCTTTAGAGTATAACCTTCTTGAGGGCAGGGACTGTTTGACTTTTGCTTTTGTATCTCTACCACTTAGCATAGTTCTTGGAGCATAGTAAGTACTTACTAAGTGCTTGCTGAATTGATTGCTTGATCATCATACAGGGAATAATGGTAT